>CM076579.1:888867144-889467144 GCA_034641835.2 Pinus albicaulis | reverse complement strand
GGTCCTGACTCAGGTTCGAAGGTTAAGGTTTGCCAACAAACCCCTATACTACTGTCCCTTTCGGCAGTGACCTACTTGCGCAGGCCAAAGTCTCACCCAAAGCAGTCTGGGAGGGTGCTGGAACCAGGTTTCCGCACCTTGGGAGAGAGCAGGTAAGTCAAGATGGTCCGCAATTATCAGATCTATACATCCCGAGGTCATTCGCAGGAGTTCCAATAAATAACTAGAATACAATTATCAGATCTAATTAACAGGCTCGCATCCACGTGCATACTATCATCTATAAGCACATAACATTATATCTGCAGCAGATTAACGAATCACATATGCATTTACCATAGACATAAATAGTTCGCAGCTTACAAACATATCTTATAACTCGAGTCCGCATCAACCATAACAGATAACATCAAATATCCGCAATACTTTCGCACGTATATATTATTATCCAAAAATCCTCTTACATTCCAAAATTACCACCTGCACACACAGCAGGACAGAGGATCTCCGTGCACACAACCAACAGGAGTCCTAACCCAAACAACCATACCACAGATCTAACAGTTCGTACTTCACATAAATCTCTATTCATTTCCTACCTATGACTAAAAAAAGGTTCATCTATTTATAGCGATTTAGCCTACGCATCCCGGTTTGCGGACTCTTGGTCTACCCTCGACCCATTTACAATGCATTAGGGGCTTTGACCCACCCCAAAACCCCTGTGTTAGACTAAACAATACAAAATTCTACAAAAATGGACAAAATTCATAGCCGTTGAGAGACCCTGCTCCAACAGTCCCCCAACACAATCTTGTGACTCGTCCTGAGTAACGGTGGGCGTAAGTCCTCCATCTTCGCCTGAAGCTGCGTTACAACCTCGATCAATGGGGGAAGCACCCATTCACTTTGCGCAGCGGCAGTCTGAGCGATGTCCACCAACTTCTGCGAAGTTGGTCCTTCAATAGCAGCTGCAACACTCTCCAATGTCTGGCTCAACTATTTCACTGCAACATCCACATCATGGGATAGCTTAAGAGCCTCATCTGCCCATGGTTTGAGGTGATCACACAACGTCTATGTCTGCTGTCTAAGGGCTTCTATGTTTTCTCTAATGGCCTGGCTGGAGCGCGGTTGAGTCAAGCGCTGGGCTGGGACTAGTGTAGTCAAGGTAGCCTCCATTTGATCAAAACCCTCTTTCTTCTGGCGCAATGTTTGATTAAGTTCACATAGGAGACAATCATGCTGTGCCTTAGTCCATAGCTGCATCGCTGTGTCCAAAAATAGGGCGCCGTAAGTAATGTGGCCTGTGATTTCGTTTGTGGCAGCTGTAACCAACGCAACTTGTTGGGTCCTAACTTCCAGAGGTGTTTCTGGCTGCAGCTTGGCCTGTAATTCTATGATTTTTTTTTTCCATCTGAGCTTTGACAACTTGGACCTCTGTTTGGGAGGCTCTCAGAGCTGCAACCAATATTTCTACTTTTTCCTGAGGGGTGGCTGATGCCAGGATTTCCATGGGAATATCTGTGCAGAACCAGCCAATCAGGTGCTCCAGCTTCGTGTGTGCAGCTTGTACCTTGGCTACATCAGCTGTTTGTGTATTAATGTTCTGTTTTGTTGTGCGAAGCCGTTGGTGGGCCTGATGGTGCCTGTGGTGTATTTATTGAAATAGTGAACTATGCAGTGCCTATAGCGAATCACAGGGCAATATTTCCAAATCTAATTGGACCTCTGCGCAGGCCTGTACTCATGATCCGATGTTGGGTGGACTGAATGTAAGGGCTGCCCCGGGTAGTGGGCAAGGGTGGCTTGCCTCTGTAACAAGGGTCGAGCGGGCTGGGGCCAAACTGGTTTGTAATGTGGCCGTCTTCAATTGCAAGTCCTGGAACTCAGCTTGAAGTGCGGTGATCGTAGCTTGCTGCTGCTTTTCCAAGGTCAGCCACTTGTCCTCCATGGCCATGGTGACTGTATTGGAAATATGTTCTAGGTCGCCTGTCATGAGTGTAACTGATTCATTGCATCCTGCACTCTACGAGCGCTGCTTCTTGCAACTGCACCTCTCCGTTTTTTACCTCCAGGGAAGTCAGCATCCCTTGGCTCCGAGACTTGTGGTTGCGACCCCTTATACGATGGTATTGCCCCACCCTTCTTCGTATTGCTATCTGGCTACAAATCCTCTGGGGAATCGACGTTCCCTTCTTTCCTCATGCAGTTGTTTGACCTGTCAGTTCCTTTGGCTACGACGATCGGGGGAATATTCGCTCCTGAAGAGCCTATTATACCGTTTTTGAGCCCAACCTGTGACTGCGGGGACCAGGTGGCAGTTATGTGATCAATATCCTCGTTCATAGCCATATATGGGAGCGAGACCCAGACTTTAGAGCGTTGCACACGCTGATGTGGACGTGGTGCAGGGTGACCTAGAATGTAGAAATTATATGCACTAAGCATGCATATGTCCTAGATTCACCTGATCTCACACTATTTAACTTTATGCAAGATACTGAATCATTCCACTTGTTAATCTTTTGCGGAAAATTAATTTCACACACATGTAAAGCATAAATAAAAATAATCACACATAACACAGTTGTTTTTAACCGGGAAAGCCTGAAGCTAAAAACCCCAACTATATATTATGTATCATGGAATCATATGACAATCCTCATACAAAGCTTATCAAGCTCTCAGTATACTACAATCATCATACACTAATCAGGAACAATCTTGCAAATCCATGCACTGATCTCTGCCTCCTGCTAGCCTGCCTCCACTGTGCAATCCCTAATGAAGAATAGCTCTGAATGAATTCGAATTTCTCTTGCCTTGACTGCACAATCCTCATTGGAAACTCCAATGTGTGTGTGATGCAATCAATGCATCACTATAGTCACAACAGATGGTCCATCTTTCCCTTTCACCTACCTCTCCACTAGGTCTCGACTGAAACTGCCATGCACTGTAGTTAACTGCTGTACTGTTCAGTTGATTAATGAGTTATTCTTTGTGAATTAATTCACTCCACTCTCAATAGTGTATCATTCAGTTAGACTAGATACAACTAGCTCAACTGAGTCTAACTGAGTTAAACTGAATACAACTCCATAATTACTTCTTCCAACTGTGTCATAACTCTGCCACTTGAGTTCTAACTGAGTCATCCATGCATTAGCTCCAGTAAACCCTTGGTAATTGCGTAATTCCCTTAGTCCACTGATGTGCCACATCTGTGCACTGAAACAAAGTGCTCCAAGAGAATAAGTTGTTGTTTAGTGTCTGATTATTATTAAGAGCTAATAATAATCGACATGCATCTATTTTTAGATCAGCGATCTATAAGTAGACTTCGCCCAATATTCTAAAAATAGAATTTCATCTATTTTTCCAACTTGATCAACCATCCACAAATAGCATCCTGCAACTTCTAAAATATGATCGCCATGTCTAAAAATAGACTTGCGCCAAAAATAGCCTGCGGGCCCATTAGTGAAGGCAACTCTTTTCACTAAGCTCATCATCTTGTTGAATCTCAACACTCCCTCTCAACAAGATAGGGATTATCCTTCACCCTGATCCTGCCTCTATGGTATTCGAATTTGCTCCTAGTGAGCGCCTTCGTCAGAATATCTGCATTCTGATCCTCCGTAGGAATGTACTGAAGCAACATGATCTTCCGCTGCACACAATCTCTGATATGATGATATCAGATATCAATATGTTTAGATCTATCATGAAACAAAGGATTAACTGAGAGTTTAATGCAACTCCGATTATCACAATGTATCACTGTGGGATCTAAATGTGAACCGAACAAACCAACCAGAATCTTCCTCATCCAGATAGCCTCATATGTAGCTTGACTTGCTGCCATGTATTTCGCTTCCGCTGAACTGAGTGCCACGGATATTTGTTTCCTGTTGTACCAAGAAACTGCCGTAGATCCAATACTGAAAATCCCTCCTAATGTGCTCTTTCTGTCTGTTGGGCTTCCCGCCCAATCTGCATCCGTGAAGCCTTGCAACTTCACCTCATCCGTCTATCTGTACCATAAACCATACTAAGATGTGCCCCTGAGATATCTCAGGACATGCTTGCCTGCCTTCCAAAAGAGCTTGGAAGGCTTAGCCATCGCTTGTGAAAGCTGGTTCACCGCATAGCATATGTCTGGTCTTGTATGGACTAAATACATGAGAGAAAGCACCAAATATCGATAAAAAGTGGCATCCACTACCTCTGCCGATGTAGCATCCTCTTTCTTCCAATTTCCTGGAATAGGAGTTTCGATAGGCTTGTAGCCTTGCATGTGAAACTTCTCCAGTATCTCCCGGGCATACTTGCCTTGAGACACAAACAGTTCACCTTCTCGCTGCCATATTTCCAATCCAAGGAAATAATGAAGGAGGCCCAAATCCTTCATCTCAAACTCCTTTGCAAGAACTGCCTTGCATGAGTGTATCAACTGCTCATCACCCGTTAGCATTAAATCATCAACATAAAGAACAATGATTAAAATCTTACCCTCCAGCATAATTTGGTATAGGTTTGCATCCACCTCACTCTTGGTGAAGCCAAGTAAAAGAAATAGAGCTATCGATCTCCTGTTTATGGCATAGTGCTTGCTTCAACGCATACAATGCTCTTTTGAGCCTGCACACATGCGACTTGCTGCTAAAGATCTCAAATCCTTCAGGCTGCTCAATGTACACCTCTTCCTCAATGATCCCATTAAGGAACGCAGTCTTCACATCCATTTGATGAATGTGCCAACCCATCTGTGCTGAGAGAGCAAGGATGGTTCGTATGGAAGAATACTATGCGACAGGTGCAAAGGTTTCTTCATATTCAATCCCCTCAATCTGTGAGAAGCCTCGGGAAACAAATCTTTCCTTATACTTCTCGACGTTCCCATCAGAAACTTGCTTTACCTTGTAGATCCATCTTGATCCTACAACTAATTTTCCCACCGACCTTGGAACAATCTCCCAAGCACTGTTTCTGACAATGGAGTCATACTCCTCACCATGGCATCTACCCATGTGGGCTCCTGCACTGCTTCTTCGAAAGAAGATGGATCTGTCACGATACACTTGATCATAAGAGCCATGTATCCATTAAATCGGTCAGGTGATTGTCTCTGTCTGTGCTGTGATGTAGGGACTCCTACATTCTGTGCCGCATCAAGCTTCAGTCTCTTAGCTTCTGTGGTACTCTTTCTGCCTTGTCTGATGTTTGGTTCTGCATGAGTGGAATCCTCCACTCCATGAATCTCCTCCTGTGGTTGATCCACATCTAGAGGCTCATCTTTGGGAAGAAGAAGTTCCTCTTCCACATGCAAGTGTAGGTCCCTCTCAAGCGACAACTTCATGGCTTTCACCTCATTGAATTTTATATCCCATCGCACAATAGTCATCCGACTATCTGGCAAATACACACGATAATTATGGGGTGTTTCTGCGTACCCCACAAATATCCCAACTTCTGCAGTCGGCTCCAGCTTCTTCCTGGCTTCCTTTGTCACATGAATGTAAATAGGTGAGACAAAAATATTCAAATGAGAAATATCAGGCTTCTTACCAGTAAAAGCTTTTTAAGGTGTACTCATGCCAAGTACTCTATGAGGAAAATGGTTTTGCACATAAACCGCAGTGTTGCATGCTTCCGCCCACAAGTGCATCGGTAGGCCCTGGTCATGCAACATCGCTCGTGCAGCATCCATGATCGTTCTGTTCTTCCTCTCCACGACCCCATTCTGATGTGGGTTATGAGGCGCTATGAGTTCTCTTCGAATTCCTTCTTTGCTACGGAAGTCTTTGAATTCACCCGAGATGTATTCACCACCATTATCACTCCGTAGAGCTTTCACTTGCTTCCCCGACTCCTTCTCCACCAATGCCTTAAAATCACAGAACTTTGAGAATGTTTCACTCTTCTTCTGCATGAAGAAGATCCAACATCTACGAGAATAGTCATCAACAAATATAACATAATACCTGTGTTTTTCTATTGAAGCAACCGAGAAAGGTCCACACACGTCTGTGTGAATTCTCTCCAGGATCACCGAAGCACGGTTCTCCTTCTCATGAAAGGTGGTCTTCACAAACTTACCCATAGTACATCCCTTGCACTAATATAACTGCGCAAGAGTACCCTTGGAAAGTCCAGTAGAAATCTGCTGCAAAATATTCAAAGCGCCATGGTGAAGATGACCCAATATCTTGTGCCATAATTCGCCCTCATCCTGGCTCACCACTTCTTCTACTTTGCCCACCATTGCAGCGCAACCATCTACCTCCAACTTGTAGATATTCTTAATTTAAACCCCTATATTCTTTGTTTGATCCGTTGTTTTATGTCGAAGGAAGGCTTTTCCCTCACTGAAAACAACATCATAACCTCTGTCTTCCAGCATTGCGACCGAGACCAAGTTCTTCTTCAAACCTGGAACATGCATAACATTCTTCAACAAGAATGGATTACCGAACTCCCTCTCAAAGGAAATGGTCCCAATGCCAGTCGTATTGTACCGACCATCATCGCCCATCTCTATATGCATCTGGAGGTCCTTCTCCTCCAAGTCACTAAACAAATCTTTGTCTCCTGTCATATGGAAAGACGCACCACTATCAAGATACCACACCGATCCCATACAACTTGAAACCAAGCATGCGATCAAATAGAAATCAAGTTCAAATTGCGAGGCTAAGGCCTCTCCAGATTTAGATTCAACAACCTTCTTGTTCTTCTTCTTCTGTGGACAGTTAGTGGCGAAATGTCCATGTTCATGATAGTGAAAACACTTCACTTTGGACAAATCCTGCTTCTTGCCTTTAGCATCAGATTTTGAAGAATGTTTCTTCCCCTTCCCTTTCCTTGCTTTGGAAGCCAAAGCGAAATTCTCTTCATCTTCATTCTTCGATGAAGATCCATCCCTGGTATCCCGCCTTATCTCCTCCTGCACAAGATCCAACCAAAGCCGCTCCCATCCTGGCAGTTTCTCCCGTCCATTGACAGAGTCTTCATAGCTATGCCAAATCTTCAGAAGCCCAAGGAGAGCCAAGCTCACCAAGTCTTCTTCATCAACAGTAACCCCCACACTTCCCAGTTCATCCTTGCAGTAAAAAACTTCGTAAGGTATTTTGGAATACTGTCGCCCTTCTCCATTTTTATTTTTCTGAGCTTATCTTTAAGCGCCAACTTCCTCTGGTCACTTCTGCTTTTGAAAAAATCTGTCAAATCCTTCCACATTAAGAATGGAGTGGCTTTCCCATGAAGGCTGGACACAATATGGTCTTCACACCTTCCAACAGAATCCTTCTTGTCTTTGCTGTCTTCTTTTGCCATGCGTCAAGTAATGCAGCATCGCTAGATCCCGGCTTAGGAACACCGCTATCGATGAAATCATTCAGTACATTATCCTCCAGCAATGCCTCCATCTTGTCCTTCCAAGCTATGTAATTCGAGCTCCCATCAAGGGCATACTCCAATATCAACCCGTTGAAAGACATTTCAATGTATACTCGACTTCTGCACCAAGAATATTTTGTAGCAAATTCGAATTGTCCACCAGCACAAACTCACTTAACAATTGCAATCTTCAATCAACAATGATATGATACCATGTAGAAATTATATGCACTAAGCATGCATATGTCCTAGATTCACCTGATCTCACACTATTTAACTTTATGCAAGATACTGAATCATTCCAATTATTAATCTTTTGCGGAAAATTAATTGCACACACATGTAAAGCATAAATAAAAATAATCGCACATAACACAGTTGTTTTTAACCAGGAAAACCTGAAGCTGAAAACCCCAACTATATATTATGTATCATGGAATCATATGAAAATCCTCATACAAATCTTATCAAGCTCTCAGTACAGTACAATTTTCATACACTAACTAGGAACAATCTTGCAAATCCATGCACCGATCTCTACCTCCTGCTAGCCTACCTCCACTGCATAATACCTGCTGAAGAATAGCTCTGAATGAATTCGAATTACTCTTTCCTTGACTGCACAATCCTCATTGGAAAATCCAATGTGTGTGTGATGAAAATCAATGCATCACTATAGTCACAACAGATGGTCCATCTTTCCCTTTCACCTACCTCTCCTCTGGGTCTCCACTGAAACTTCCATGCACTGTAGTTAACTGCTGTATTGTTCAGTTGTTTAATGAGTTATTATTTGTGAATTAATTAACTAATTAATTCACTCCACTCTTACTAGTGTATCATTCAGTTAGACTAGATACAACTAGCTCAACTGAGTCTAACTAAGTTAAACTGAATACAACTCCATAACTACTTCTTCTAACTGTGTCATAACTCTGCCACTTGAGTTCTAACCGAGTTTTCCATGCATTAGCTCTAGTAAACCATTGGGAATTGCGTAATTCCCTCAGTCCACTGATGTGCCACATCTGTGCACTGAAACAAAGTGCTCCAAGAGAATAAGTTGTTGTTTAGTGTCTGACTATTATTAAGAGCTAATAATAATTGACATGCATCTATTTTTAGATCAACGATCTATAAATAGACTTCGCCCAATATCCTAAAAATAGAATTCCATCTATTTTTCCAACTTGATCAACCATCCACAAATATCATCCTGCAACTTTTGAAATATGATCGCCATGTCTAAAAATAGACTTGCGCCAAAAATAGCCTGCGGGCCCACTTAATGAAGGTGACTCTTTTCAATAAGCTCATTATCTTGTTGAATCTCAACACTAAAATACTGCAATGGATTGGTACTGGACATATATTGTGGGAGATAGGCATGGTCGAGATTTGATAGCGACTGCTAAGAGACGCTGAAACATAACCCAAAAGACCCGATTGTCCTCGATACGCTGCGCATCCTTGGAATCCCACAAGCTGGCGTAGCATGCTCTTTCGCACATATCCAGGGTGATCTTGGGGAGGACTGTGTTGGGCCGTAACTACTTGTTAAATTTTTTCATAATTCTTGGATTAAGGGAGCCCGTACACCTCTCTTTCTCCATGATTTAATGTTTTATTGCAGGTAGATACTCGTTTTTTGCAGGTCCTAGGAGAAAAAGAAGGTCAATTTATGGACAAGTGATTTTGAAAGAAATTTTAAATAAAACAAAGGAATTTCATCCAACTCATTACCCAACGGATTCATAATAGGACAAATGAAGAATTGATTTCAATCTGAAGATTCATGTCTTATCACTGTTGCCAAAACATTTATCAAAGAGATCATTTTTTTTTTTTTTTTTTGACATAACATCATAGCTGTTGTAACTTAATTTAGTTATTTACATATTGTTTTTAAATAAAACATTGTTTCTTTTCTGATATTTTTTTATATTTTGTGTTTCAGGTGTTGCTTCATTCAAACTGTGACCCATCCTCAGCATCAATACAATGAACAGCTAATTCATTCTTTGCGTGCTTGCATTTCATGCTTGTGTATTTTTGCTGTTCTTTTTCTGAAGGGACAGCGTTTGTGTGCACTTTTGTCGTTTTTGCTGTTCCTTTTTCAAAGGGACAACAATTTCGTTTTCTTATTTCTTTTCCAAAGGAACAACACCTTTTTGGTCAGTAATTCATTTTGTTGTTCCTTTGTCACGGGTCATTTTGCCATTCCTTTTCCACGACTCTTTTTGCTGTTCCTTTTTCACGTTTTGCTGTTCCTTTCCGAATGGAACATCACTTCTGCACTTCCACTTTTTGTTGTTCCTTTCCGAATGGAACAACACTTCTACATTTTCACGTTTTGCTATTCCTTTCCAAATGGCATAGCACTTCTGCATTTCCACTTTTTGTTGTTCCTTTTCGAATAAAACACCATTTTTGCACTTTTACGTTTTGTTGTTCCTTTCCAAATGGAACAACACTTCTGCACTTTCACGATTTGTTGTTCCTTTCCGAATGGAATAAGCACTTTTGCACTTTTCATTTTTGTTGTTTCCTTTTCCAAAGGAGCGACACGTGTGTTTTTGCTGTTCCTTTTCCAAAGGAACGACACTTGCGTTTTTGCTGTTCCTTTTCCAAAGGAACGGCACTGTCCATTTTGCTGTTCCTTTTCCAAAGGAACGGCACTTGCGTTTTTGCTGTTCCTTTTCTAAAGGAACGACACTTTTAGTTTTTGCTATTCCTTTCTTCAAAGGAACGACATTTGCATTTTCACACTTTTTTTGTGTGTATTTTTGCTTTTTGTGTGCATTTCCTTTGTTGTTCCCTACAAGGAACAACACTTTTTGCGTGTTTTTGCTGTTCATTCAAAAAAAAAAAAAAGCAACACTTTGGGAGTATTTTCGAGAGCAACCCTTCCTTCCTCTTGTGGAATTGTTCTTAGTTCATCTCAACCACATTTTACTGATTCCCCTTCATGGCATGAAGTACACTATTTTTATGAGGACAAGAATTATGGATTCTATTGAAGTGAGTTAATATCATTCACGTTATGATCTTTAACAGGACAACTCTTTGATGATAGAATATTTTCAAAAGAGACACAATTATTTATATACTACTTTACTGCATTGTTTTCTATTGAACATGATGTTGATTGATCATCTTAATACCATGCTGGTTCCACCCTTCTGGATTATAATCTTCTCCGTCTGTAATAAATGAGATTATGGGTATATTTTTCTATTGACATGTTCAACTTCTTCCACCATCCCTGCTTTTAAGGAGTACTGAGTCTCCCTCTTTTTATCATAAAAATGTGTAATAATAACAAAATTTTGTTCGCAGATGGAGGATAGGGAGTCTCAGTACGAGCCAGCCTACCATGTTCATAAGGCTGTAACAAAGTGACATTCCTATTATGGCCACCACACCAGGGTTATGATCCATTGGATAGTCAAATTATCCTTGGAACAGGAGGTCTCATCACGAGCCGACCTGATCACTTTTGCTACATCCCAGTGAATGGCAGTGTGGTTATCTGGTTACCACGCCAGCACACTGATCTCTTCTGTAGAACAACACTGTAACTCTCCATTTAGAAATTGAGGATCCTGGCTCATATGGGTTAAAAAACAACCCCGCCGAGGCTATGGACGCCTGCTGGCAGCAGCGGCTCTGCTTATGGTATTGAAGTTATATCTTATCGTCAATTATTATTATAATACCCTTTTCTTATTTTTTATTTTTATCAGAGAAGTTATTTCCTTACTTTTCCCTATTTTGAACCTTTATGCATGAGAAATTGTTTTATAATCAATCACATCATTTTTCAGCTAGAATACCATCAGTAAAGCATCTTTTTGGCATATTGTTGTTCTTTTTCTCTTTTTCGTAACTTATCATCAATCCAAAGCGTCCTATCTCTTATTCAAAACTATCTTTACACACTCTGCTCTCATTATAACCATAACTCCCGCTATCCTATCATTGATATGTGTACTCTGCTTCATTCACTGCTATATTGTTCATTCCCTTGCCTTGCCATCAGTACAACACCTCTCATATGTTTTATGGTCATGGAATTCTTTTTCCAATTGGAGGGGGGAATGTATGCATTATGGGATTGCATGCGATATGATTACTGCACTCTGCCATCACTTGTTGATTTGCCAAAATATTAGTATTGCATGTATACATAAGTTTTTCTGATTGAAAGTTTTGCATGCATCTTATCTGTTGCTATTCAAACCTAACACTATGGATTCAAGAACATTGTATGCCAAATAGTGCTTTGTTTGCAGGAAAACAACAAGTATGGGCATAATTCTATTCACAGCATGACTACAGTATTGCAACTAACAGAAGAGGCTCGAGCAACTCGCATACGTGAACAATTCTTCAGACATGATGTGCTTAAATCCGGACTTGTACCTTTGCATTACTACTTTCAAGACTAACTCCATACATCGCCCAACAACTCTGCGTGCATATATATGCTTGGCCCCACATAAGAGGCAAAACTCGAGGTAAAATAAAGATACTCTTCTCGATTTATTACGAATTTAGGAGAATTTCAGTAAAAATCATTTTGAGCATCATTGATGGGCCTTCATCTACATCTATACCTAATTCTCATTTTTCACGCAAGATATCATTTTCTATAATGGGGGAGTGTTCCTTTCATTCATTTCTTTCTTATGACCATGTCATCCATATTCTTTATCATCCATTGCTATTCTTATTCACTCTCACCACCTCCCTTATTCCATGTTGTTTTACACCAAGCATAGAATTCAACAGCTGGTAGCAACCACCTCAATTTTTTTTTCTAGCATCGCATGAGGGCATGCTAATTTTTCAGAGAGGGGGAGGAATTGCTACGCATGATGGATGTTTTCTATTTTCTTTCTCATTTAAGGCATACAATTTCAGTGTAGAAATTGATTTCCATAATATTTTTAAAAACTATGAACTCAATTCTTGTGATTTTTGGAAAACACAGACGTATCATTAATACAAACCCAGACAATTTCAAGATAAATTGGTTCATAAAATTTCGGAAATCATGCACTCTCACCTACAGCCATTTTGTTTATATCTCATGATCCGTGCATCAAAATGATCTGATTTTTGGATCATGGAGACATTTCATATATTATAAACTTACTTGCAACATTTCAACAAAATCTGGTTTGTAGTTTTAAAAAAATGGTTAATGAAGTTTGTTGTTATCTATATCATATTTTGCTGCAACTTCACACATATAGTTGAAAGTCAATGTAAAAATTGTTATGCCTTCATTAAGATTGCTAAAATTGAATATTCATTAATTAAGGAAGCATTCATTTGTTCTCAAATTTTTATTGCTTGGTTAACACATGGGTTTTGTCTTGGGGTTGCATGAAGACATGCAATATATTCAGGTTTTCGTTGCATGAGGACATGCAACATATTGAGTGTGGGGGTGTGTTGGGCCGTGTATACAACCACTTTGTAACACTTATTTCATCCATTTTTACTCTTCTCTATTATATCATTTGTTATAATTTATCATTTAAATCCATTTTATAAATGATTTATGCTCTTATGGATGAAAATTATTTATCTTCCTTTATTTCTAATAAATTGATGATTATGAATCATTTTATCAATGATAGTTTTAATAAGTTGTTTATAACATTATTTACCATTTTTAGCCTCCAAGATAATTTCCAGATTGAAGATTTGATCATTAAAAGTGCCAACTCAGAAATGCGCTGGAATAAGGAGTGACAGTTTTGCGGTTGAGATTCTGAGCAAATGAAGCCGAATCTGGAAAATCCGGAACATGGGTTTTGTCCAGAACGGACCCAATTAACTTTGTCAAAGAACGTTTTGCCCAAATTCGGCATGTGTTGAGAGATTCGCAGAGTTCTTTAAGCACGATTTTCTCAGTTCTGTTGTTGCGGCCGTCCTCCAAATCTCAGCTGAAAAGCCAAATTCGACTTGCTGTTATTGAAAGATGGATGTAAATCTATTTTCTTGTTGATCAATTGGTTGGAAGAAATCCAATATTGTTATGGGAAGATTGTATTTACTATTCAATTTCTCCTCTTTCTGATTATAAAAGGAGAAGCACGTATTGTGTAGGGGGAGGATTGGAGATACGTTTTTTTTGTAATTTTCTGTTAAACATCAGTTCTGATTATTAATTCTTGTGAGAACTGGTTCATTGTACTTCTGTTCGATGCATTAATATAAGCTTGGTGGTTCTCTCATCTCGACATCTGGATTAACTTAAGGCGGTGTCCCCTTGGAGGCTAAGGGCCCGGCCCCGGAGGACACTTGCCGCTGTATATTATCTCTTTGATTTCTGCGTGGTTTTGCTTATCAGCTTGAATCGGTAATCTGGTGTGTTTTATTACAGCTCTGTTATATTTCCTATTTTGTTCTCTGCAACAAGAAAATCGTAATGTGCATTTTAACGTATTGCTATTCCTTTAAAGTTGTTAATGTAACATTGCTGTTCTCCATATAACGTTATTGTTGTTTAATTGCAGAGAACCAAGCTGTAACCTTCTTAAGCTGGTATTACTGTATTTTTCTATGGTTTATACTTCATACGATTGCTATTCAATTGACATTGTGGTTCCATTATGAATTGTAATCGTTACCCTTTCTAACCAGGATTAATACTTGCAGTATCAGACTCAGATTACTATTAATGTGTGCCTGTGTTAAGTTATTATGCATTTGTATTTGGCCGTCTAGCGTGTTGTGTGCGTATATCATTTATTAATGCTGTTCATAATTTATCAATAGTCATTGCTGTTCCATTAGCGTGTTCTACTTAATTTGCCTTAAAAGTGAAAGATTGTTATTTGATTGCGAAGAGTGCATTTGGGTCAATAGATTAAGTTTGGTTACAACTCGCGAGACTTAGCTGTTCGTTTGCTGTTCCATTTTAGATTTGTTGTTCAATTCTTTATTTCCTATTCTATTTACTCGCATTTGTTGTTTTGGTGTGAGAAACGATCTAAGGCTGTAGTGAGCTTCGGCATTCACTGTCTAGCTCCCAGACCCGTGGTCTATGCTCTAATTTCCTCTCCATCAGTTTCCAAAGGGATGGGTTATCACTGCCAAACCCTTGACTGATAAGCTGCCTAGTTTTCTGAATGTGTGATTTATTCTTTTGAAGTAACTTAGTCATAGACAAGCTTTCATTTACTTTTGGATTTTAAGCACTATACTGCAAAACATTACTCTTGAGTAAATAGCCGCCTCAGACTGAGTACACTCTTGAGATAAAAAGTCATCCCTGGGTTGATAATTAATGTGAAGGTAATTAGAGGTGAAAGAGACCCTTTTTATCGCCCCACATTTTGGCGCCGTTTCCGGGGAGAGTGTAGCCATTTCTAAAGAGTAGTGTGAATCTGATGAGTGCCTGCTAGGAGAGAATTGGGTATTAAAAACGGAAGGTAAGAACCTGTGTACGGAGCATGTAATAGCCCTGCTCCCCTGCCCGCTTTCCGGCAGATTTGTTAATTTTTTGTGTAGAAATAGATGTTTGAATTTTTGTGTGAATGACTAGAAAAAATATAGAAATTAAAAAAAAAAAAAACGAATCACATGGTTTCACTCAAGTGGTGATGTAAGCACCACCCATTTCACTAAATAATTGACAGGGACATTGGAAGAAGGAGCTTCGAAGAAACACATGAAGAACATCTTATATTATGGTAAGAAATGGCTCACGTTTCTACTTTTGAATTTCCTATCAAAGATCTAGGAGGAGTGACACAAATGCACATAATTCCCCCATCTTTACCAAATTTTCATGGTTTAGCAAATGAAGATCCACATACATTCTTATTTGAGTTCGAAATACTTTGTAGAGGATATGATTATTGTACTAATGATCAAAGATTGAAAGTGTTTCCTCTTACTCTAAAAGGAGCAGCTCTCCGATGGTTCATGAGCCTAGGTGGGAATTGCATCCAATAATGGGAGGACATGAAGAACATATTCTTGAAGAAGTACCAAGACTATTGCAAATCCAATGAAGATATTTTCAGTATAATACAAGGGGAAGATGAAAGTTTGGAGGACTATGTAGATCGATTTCAATACAACCTTCAAAAATCAAAATATAAGCATTTGGAGAAAGAGATCTTAAAAACACTCCTTCTTAAAGGAATCAAAGATGAATTTTTAGAACTCTTAAATCTGATAGGAAAAGGTGATGTTTTTCAGTTATCATATGATGATGTTTGTGAGTTGTGCTTAAGGTATTCAAGAGGAATCTCCAAGGCTGGTAAGAATTCTAGAGATGTTTGTTCTTTCTTTTCCAAATCTGCTACAAGAATAGGAGACATAAGAGCTGAAATCAATGATTTATTTGAAAATTTTAAAGTTGATTTTATTAGCTCTCTAAGCTCAAAATTGGATGTTTTGCAAGTTCATAAAAATGAAGAATTTGATGAAGTGTTTTTCCCTCATGACCGAAAGGAGCAGCCCATAGATGGTTACTCTTCCTTATCTAGGATGGAAGTATCATATCAAAGAGGTGAGGAAGCTGCAACAAGGTCAAAACCATGGAAATCATGGCCTACAAGTATGGTTCAAAACACTTCTTCTCCATTCTCTTACTTGCATAATCCATTATGGAATACTCATGTTCTAGGGCAGCCATGTCAATTTCAATATAACCACCAATCTTATCTACAAGTTTGGCATGGTTCACCTTATGATTGCATGACTACTCCCCCTCATCTTGTAGCACAAGCACATTCTCCATATTCTCCACCAGCTCTTTCACAACATCCTGCTTGCATATCAAATTTATCCACTCAACCCAACCAACCACATCATCACAATGCTCCATTCCATACACAATTTCCTGCTCAACTAATTCCACACTCTCACCGCAATAAACCAGTACAACATACTTACAGTGTTGAACTGCCAAATTTACCCACCCTTCCCACCCATTCTATCTCACATGTGCCATTAGAGAAAACTTACAATGAGATTCAGAATGTTTCAAATTCAAAAATTGTAGAAGTTATGGAAGAAAATGAGCTTACTTCTAGTTTTCATCAACAAGTCATTTTAAAAGCTCAAGAACTTCATGATATGATGGCTATGGGAAATCAAGAATATAAAGGATATATTGAACATTGGTTTCACTCCATCACTTGTTTGCAACATTGCTCCACGCTTCAACAATTTTTGACTCCATCTTTCCAAGGGAAGTTGGCTTCTCATACCCTAATTTTCATTAATATGCATTTTTCAAATTTGGGTATGTGTATACATGAAGCCTTATTTCGAAAATGGCTCCACTGGAAGTACTCATATACGTAGTCATATTCATTTTTCAAATCAAAATAGGTTAGTGTAGAAAATAAAATAAATAAGGGAATAAATAAATGCATTTTGTTTTTCCATGTAAAACTAATGTTTTTTTTTTTGCAACATGCTATGCAAATCAACATTGGTGATAATTGTTTTTAATTCATTGGTGTATGTAGATGACTTATAATGGAAATAATAGTTCTACAAACACTTATATTCATTTTTTATCACCAATTTGAAAAAAATGCTTGAATATCATTTTTTGGCTTGCGGGCTTGATGAATTTTCTAGAAAAATAGTCGGGAAAGTCATGTTTTGAGGGACCAAAAATGAATATTTTTAAAACCTGTTTCTACCCTAGGTAGCCCTTGATGTCTACTTTCTAACCCAATTTGAATCAGTCAATTTCGATTTGAAACGAAAAAGTTAGAACCAAAACATTGACCGGATGTCTAGTGGGCAGCTCAGGAACAGAGTTGGGACAGTCAGTTTTTGGAGGCCTAAATGACCATATTTTTAAAACCTGTTTCTATGGTAGATTCCCCTATGAATATAGTTTCCAATGAAATTGGAATCACTCATTTTAGATATCTTATGGGGAAGTTATGATCAAAATACTGACTGTCTATCGTAAATCGGCACCCTTAAAACTCTGTTTTTCCGGATGTTCCTTACAGTATTTGACCTATCAATTCTTCTTGTCTTCAAAACCTGTTTCTATTGGAAATAAATAAATGAATCTACTTTCATTTCCAATTTGAATCATTCGAATCCGACATCAAACGAAGAATCTATGCTTAAAACATTCATTGTTGTTCTAAGTGGGGTAAGCGAAAATGACTATGTTATGCAGGTTGTTCTAAGTAAAATTGACATATCATATCATTGAATTTTTAAAACCTGTTGCTATTGGAGATTAACCTTTGAATTAGCTCTCATTTGGCTTTGGAATCACTCAATTCGGACGAAAAACAAAGAAGTTGTGATTAAAACACTGCAGGTTAGCATGATTGGCCACTGCTCTCCCGCAGGTAACAAATAAATTTTACTTTGTTATTTTCTCCATGAATTTGTTATACAGAGTAACTACTTGTTAATTTTTTTCATAATTCTTGGATTGAGGGAGCCCGTACACCTCTCTTTCTCCATGATTTAATGTTTTATTGCAGGTAGATACTCGTTTTTTGCAGGTCCTAGGAGAAAAAGAAGGTCAATTTATGGACAAGTGATTTTGAAAGGAATTTCATCCAACTCATTACCCAACGGATTCATAATAGGACAAATGAAGAATTGATTTCAATCTGAAGATTCATGTCTTATCACTGCTGCCAAAACATTTTTCAAAGAGATCATTTTTTTTTGACATAACATCATAGCTGGGCTAGAATTTAATTTAGTTATTTTCATTGTTTTTAAATAAAACGTGTTTCTTTTCTGATATTTTTTATATTTTGTGTTTCAGGTGTTGCTTCATTCAAACTGTGACCCATCTTCAGCATCAATACAGTGAACAACTAATTCATTCTTTGCGTGCTCGCATTTCATGCTTGTGCATTTTTACTGTTCTTTTTCTGAAGGGACAGCGTTTGTGTGCACTGTTGTCGTTTTGCTGTTCCTTTTCAAAGGGACAATAATTTTGTTTTCTTATTTCTTTTCCAAAAGGAACAACACTCTTTGGTCAGCACCATTTTGTTGTTCCTTTGTCACTAGTCATTTTGCCATTCCTTTTCCAATTAATTTTCATTGCCTTTTTCACGTTTTGCTGTTCCTTTCCGAATGGAACAGCACTTCTGCACTTCCACTTTTTGCTGTTCCTGTCCGAATGGAACAACACTTCTACATTTTCACGTTTTGCTATTCCTTTCCAAATGGCATAACACTTCTGCATTTCCACTTTTTGCTGTTCCTTTTCGAATAAAACACCATTTTTGCACTTTTACGTTTTGTTGTTCCTTTCCAAATGGAACAACACTTCTGCACTTTCACGATTTTTTGTTCCTTTCCGAATGGAATAGCACTTTTGCACTTTTCATTTTTGTTGTTTCCTTTTCCAAAGGAACGACACGTGTGTTTTTGCTGTTCCTTTTCCAAAGGAACGGCACTTGCGTTTTTGCTGTTCCTTTTCCAAAGGAACGGCACTGTCCATTTTGCTGTTCCTTTTCCAAAGGAACGGCACTTGCGTTTTTGCTGTTCCTTTTCTAAAGGAACGACACTTTTAGTTTTTGCTATTCCTTTCTTCAAAGGAACGACATTTGCATTTTCACACTTTTTTGTGTGTATTTTTGCTTTTTTGTGTGCATTTTTGCTTTTTTGTGTGCATTTCCTTTGTTGTTCCCTACAAGGAACAACACTCTTTTTGAGTGTTTTTGCTGTTCCTTCAAAAGAGCAACACTTTGGGAGTATTTTCGAGAGCAACCCTTCCTTCCTCTTGTGGAATTATTTTTAGTTCATCTCAACCACATTTTACTGATTCCCTTTCATGGCATGAAGTACACTACTTTTATGAGGACAAGAATTATGGATTCTATTGAGGCAAGTTAATATCATTCATGTTATGATCTTTAACAGGACAGCTCCTTGATGATAGATTATTTTCAAAAGGGACACAATTATTTATATACTACTTTACTGCATTGTTTTCTATTGAACATGATGTTGATTGATCATCTTAATACCATGCTGGTTCCACCCTTCTGGATTATACTCTTCTCTGTCTGTAATAAATGAGATTATGGGTATATTTTTCTATTGACATGTTCAACTTCTTCCACCATCCCTGCTTTTAAGGAGTACTGAGTCTCCCTCTTTTTATCATAAAAATGTGTAATAATAACAAAATTTTCTTTGCAGATGGAGGATAGGGGTCTCATTACGAGCCAACCTACCATGTTCATAAGGCCGTAACAAAGTGACATTCCCATTATGGCCACCACACCAGGGTTATGATCCATTGGATAGCACAATTATCCTTGGAACAGGAGGTCTCATCACGAGCCGGCCTGATCACTTTTGCTACATCCCAGTGAATGGCAGTGTGGTTATCTGGTTACCACGCCAGCACACTGATCTCTTCTGTAGAACAGCACTGTAACTCTCTAGTTATAAATTGAGGATCCTGGCTCATATGGGTTACAAAGCAACCCTGCCAAGGCTATGGACGCCTGCTGGCAGCAGCGGCTCTGCTTATGGTATTGAAGTTATATCTTATCGTCAATTATTATTATAATACCCTTTTCTTATTTTTTTTCTTATCAGAAAAGTTATTTCCTTACTTTTTTCCCTATTTTGAACCTTTATGCATGAGAAATTGTTTTATAATCAATCACATCATTTTTCAGCTAGAATACCATCAGTAAAGCATCTTTTTGGCATATTGTTGTTCTTTTTCTCTTTTTCATAACTTATCATCAATCCAAAGCGTCCTATCTCTTATTCATAACTATCTTTACACACTCTGCTCTCATTATAATCATAACTCTCGTTGTCCTATCATTAATATGTGTACTTTGCTTCATTCACTGCTATATTGTTCATTCCCTTGCCTTGCCATCAGCACAACACCTCTCATATACTTTATGGTCATGGAATTCCTTTTCCAATTGGAGGGGGGAATGTCTGCATTATGGGATTGCATGCGATATGATTACTGCACTCTGCAATAACTTGTTGATTTGACAAAAGTTTTTCTGATTGAAAGTTTTGCATGCATCTTATCTGTTGCTATTCAAACCTAACACTATGGATTCAAGAACATTGTATGCAAAATAGTGCTTTGTTTATAGGAGAACAACAAGTAAGGGCAGATTTCTATTCACAGCATGACTACAATATTGCAACTAACAGAAGAGGCTCGAGCAACTCACATACGTGAACAATTCTTCAGACATGATGTGCTTACCTGGATTCCACCTTTTGCATCACTTTCAGCACCAACTCTGCCTACATCAGCTTCAACAACTGTCAGTGCATATATGTCATTCCACATTTTTGGAGGTAAAACTTGAGGTAAAATAGCATAATTTTCTGATTTATTACGAATTTAGGAGAATTTCATAAAAATCCATTTTGAGCATCATTTATCATCCTTCAGTCCACATCTATACCACTCCCTATTTTTCAACGGCATATCATTTTCGAGTATGGGGGAGTGTTCCTTTCATTCATTTCTTTCTTATGACCATGTCATCCATATTCTTTATCATCCATTGTTATTCTTATTCATTCTCAACACCTCCATTATTCCATGTTGTTTTACACCAAGCATAGAATTCAACAGCTGGTAGCAACCATCTCAATTTTTTCTAGCATCGCATGAGGGCATGCTAATTTTTCAGAGCGGGGGAGGAATTGCTACGCATGATGGATGTTTTCAATCTTCTTTCTCATTTAAGGCATACAATTTCATTTTTACACAATGCAGAAATTGATTTCCATAATATTTTTAAAACTATGAACTCAATTCTTGTGATTTCTGGAAAACACAGACGTATCATTAATACGAACCCAGATAATTTCAAGTTAAATTAGTTCATAAAATTTCGGAAATCATGCACTCTCACCTACAGCCATTTTGTTTATATCTCATGATCCGTGCATCAAAATGATCTGATTTTTGGATCATGGAGACATTTCATATATTATAAACTTACTTGCAACATTTCAACAAAATCTGGCTTGTAGTTTTGAAAAAATGGTTAATGAAGTTTGTTGTTATCTATATCATATTTTGCTGCAACTTCACACATATAGTTGAATGTCAATGTAAAAATTGTTATGCCTTCATTAAGATTGCTAAAATTGAATATTCATTAATTAAGGAAGCATTCATTTGTTCTCAAATTTTTATTGCTTGGTTAACACATGGGTTTTTGTCTTTGGGTTGCATGAGGACATGCAATATATTCAGTTTTCGTTGCATGAGGACATGCAACATATTGAGTGTGGGGGTGTGTTGGGCCGTGAATACAACCACTTTGTAACACTTATTTCATCCATTTTTACTCTTTTCTATTATATCATTTGTTATAATTTATCATTTAAATCCATTTTATAAATGATTTATGCTCTTATGGATGAAAATTATTTATCTTCCTTTATTTCTAACAAATTGATGATTATGAATTATTTTATCAATGATAGTTTTAATAAATCAGTTGTAACATTATTCACCATTTTTAGCCTCCAAGATAATTTCCAGATTGAAGATTTGATCATTAAAAGTGCCAACTCAGAAATGCGCTGGAATAAGGAGTGACAGATTTGCGGTTGAGATTCTGAGCAAATGAAGACGAATCTGGAAAATCCGGAACATGGGTTTTTTCCAGAACGGACCCAATTAACTTTAACAAAGAACGGTTTGCCCAAATTCGGCCTGTGTTGAGAGATTCGCAGAGTTATTTAAGCACGATTTTCTCAGTTCTGTTGTTGCGGCCGTCCTCCAAATCTCAGCTAAAAAGCCAAATTCGACTTGCTGTTGTTGAAAGATGGATGTAAATATATTTTCTTGTTGATCAATTGGTTGGAAGAAATCCAATATTGTTATGGGAAGATTGTATTTACTATTCAATTTCTCCTCCTTCTGATTATAAAAGGAGAAAGCACGTATTGTGTAAAAGGGGAGGATTTGGGAAGACGTTTCATGTAATTTCCTGTTAAACAACAGCTCTGATTATTGAGTCTCGTTGAGAACTGGTTCATTATATTTCTGTCCAATGCATTAATATAAGCTTGGTGATTATCTCATCTCTGCGTCTGGATTAACTTAAGGCGGTGTCCCCTTGGAGGCTAAGGGCCCGGCCCCGGAGGACACTTGCCGCTGTATATTATCTCTTTGATTTCTGCGTGGTTTTGCTTATCAGCTTGAATCGGTAATCTGGTGTGTTTTATTACAGCTCTGTTATATTTCCTATTTCGTTCTCTACAACAAGAAAATCGTAATGTGCATTCTAACGTATTGCTATTCCTTTAAAGTTGTTAATGTAACATTGCTGTTCTCCACATAACGTTATTGTTGTTTAATTGCAGAGTAACCAAGCTGTAACCTTCTTAAGCTGGTATTACTGTATTTTTCTATGGTTTATACTTCATACGATTGCTATTCAATTGACATTGTGGTTCCATTATGAATTGTAATCGTTACCCTTTCTAACCAGGGTTAATACTTGCGGTATCAGACTCAGATTACTATTAACGTGTGCCCGTGTTAAGTTATTATGCATTTGTATTTGGCCTTCCAGCGTGTTGTGTGCGTATATGATTTATTAATGCTGTTCATAATTTATCAATAGTTATTGCTGTTCCATTAGCGTGTTCTGCTTAACTTGCCTTAAAAGTGAAAGATTGTTATTTGATTGCGAAAAGTGCATTTGGGTTAATAGATTAAGTTTGGTTACAACTCGCGAGACTTAGTTGTTCGTTTGCTGTTCTATTTTAGATTTGCTGTTCAATTCTTTATTGGCTGTTCTATTTACTCGCATTTGTTGTTTTGGTGTGAGAGACGATCTAAGGCTGTAGTGAGCTTTGACATTCACTGTCTAGCTCCCAGACCCGTGGTCTATGCTCTAATTTCCTTTCCATCAGTTTCCAAAGGGATGGGTTATCGCTGCCGAACCCTTGACTGATAAGCTGCTTAGTTTTCTGAATGTGTGATTTATTCTTTTGAAGTAACTTAGTTATAGACAAGCTTTCATTTACTTTTGGATTTTAAGCACTATACTGCAAAACATTACTCTTGAGTAAATAGCCGCCTCAGACTGAGTACACTCTTGAAACAAAAAGTCGTCCCTGGGTTGACAATTAATGTGAGGTAATTAGGAGTTACAAAGACACCTTTTTATCACTCTACAGACTGCTTTCTCTGGTGCTTCCCATTCAACCAGTGCAATAGGTAGCAGTAGCTAGGAGTAACAGAATGGGCGCCCCTGATCCTGAGCTTCACAAATATTTTCCAAAATTTCATTACATAAGTGCTGGGCCCCATTAAAACATACTCCCTTTTCGCATTGTCCTGCCAACTGAGTAACATATGCAGGTATGGTGGCAGACTGGAATTTGTGCATTAGCTTGCATGCGAGCAACAATGTGCCCATCTGCGTACCTGGGTCACTGATGGTATTGATCATGAATCCCTGTTTATTGCGCAGGACATGGTAGTTTTCGCGCACTCCATCAGAAATATTCTGTTCATACTTCTTACCCACCCTCAGCATTGGGTTAGGGCCTTCCATGGGGAGGCCAGTGATTCGGTGAATTAGCGCATCGTCAATAGGGATGTGGTCGCAAATCCATAATCTACCATCATGAAATAAAGCAAGCAGTTGACAGACAACACGATCTATGATGTTGTAGTGGCCAAAATGCGGCATCCTGAGCAGGTTCAACAGCCTAGCACCAGCCAATTCGTGCACCCAGTGCATAGGGATGACCTGTACTCCGTCGTCTTCTAGTATCCGTTCCAGGTTAAATTCAGGGGCCAGTTGGGGAAAGGCCTCATATTTAGCTAAATCATTATTGTCTAACTTTAACTTATGAAGCTTGCTGAAGGGTTCACCAATGACAGGGACCCCGCCTGGGGTTAGTGGCATCTGTAGGTAGCTGGCCAGGCCATCGAGGTTCTTTGGCGTGCGATTCGAGGGTCAGCGAGGTTGAACAAATGGGGGCAACCACTTGACTGGTTGGGTGACCTGGGCCTTTTCCTAAGGAGATAAGGGGTGGCCCACTGGTTTAGGTAAGTCAGCTAGGTCCATCTTTCGTGGTGGATTCTTATGGTGAGGAGAAGTGCGAGATTTTATCCCAGCCTCTTTGACAGGCTTCCTGGACCCTTGCACTTTCTATTTTCCTTTCTTTGCTGCCGGAGGTGGAGTGGAGATAATTGTTGCGGCCCCTGATGCCATCGGTACTACCTTCTTAGCTACTGGCACTGTCGAGGCTATTTCTGGGTTGGTGGTCATTGTTCTGGGACAGAAAGTGAATCATAGCTCTGGGTGCTGGCTCTCAGAAGGGGGTAGATGGTTCAGACATGACATATGTATAGTAGACCCAGATGTCCCTAAAGCATAATCCCGTGGAGTAGAAGCAAGACAAAAGATACGGAACCCTCATCCGACTGATCCTTCCATTTTTATAAGCCCAAAGAGTTACTAATGGTTGGGTGAATTGTGATGGACACCTACTATCAGATACATGGTACACAAGTTCAAGAGATCACTTCATTAAATGCTGGCCACCCGATCCTGTCAATGGTAACTTTACCTTTTTACGCGATTCTACTGTCCCAACGGCTAGTTCTCGCACCTCTTGTGTGCCTAACGCACCCCGAGACTTCCAGCGCACCTGGCGTGTTTTGAACAGACACCTACGCCTTCTGGTTGCCACTCTGAGACTCCTAAGTTGTGGCCGCCTCCCATACGTATCCTGATCGTCCTCAAGTGTTACGGTAGACCGATCCCACCGTATACAACTACTTCGGCCATATAGTCATTTGACCCGATATGGTTTGAGTTGGCTACCATTGATATAGCTGGGGAGCATATCGCCGCGTAGGGTGGCTAGCCTTACAGCTCCACCATTCATGATTTCCTTGATTGTATAGGGACCAAGCCAGTGCTGTCAGAACTTCCCTGGATGTTTCACAAACTGGCTGTCATATAGGAGGACCAAATCACCCTCTACGAACGTCTTCTGGAGAATATGGAAATCAGGGCAAGCCTTATCGTGGGTATTTTGAACCTGCTGATGGAAATTAGCAATAAACTGATCTTCCTCCAAAGCCATAAGCTATGATAAACGCTCCTCCATGACTTCAGGTTCAGCCATTTTTGTAAATGCTGTGATATGCAGACTAGGAACAATATAATCCATTGGCATAATGGCCTCCTTGCCATAGACCATCTAGAATGGGGTTTTCCTTGTCAGTTTTTTGCAGGTCGTTTGGTAGGTCTAGAGCACCGATGGGATGCGTACGTCCCAATCACCGTGATCAGTGTTGTAGACCTTAGTTAGTGCTTGCTCCAAAATATTATTAAGAGCTTCTACCGCTCCATTCGCCTATGGTTGATATGGGGTGCTTTTTGCATGATGGATCCGGAACTCTTCAGTCAATGCTTGGATTGTTTAATTAACAAAGTGTGTATCTCGATCGCTCATAAGGATCTTTGGACATCCAAATCGAGTCAAAATCTGCTCGAAGATGAAGTGCGCAACGGTATTTGCCATACAATCCTTTACCGCTTGTGCTTCTGCCCACCTAGTTACATAATCAGTGGCAGTAATTGTGTAGCGCGCACCTGTCTTTTTCCTTGGTGGGTTGATGGGTCCCACAAAATCAATGGCCCATTTTTCAAAGGTTTGTAATGCTACTTGTGGTTGTAACGACATTTCATCTCTTCGTGACGACTTTCCCCTCTGTTGACATGTATCGGAGGCTTTACAATAGTTGTGAGAATCACTATGGAGGGTAGGCCACCATAGTCCAGCCTGTAAAATATTGTGCGTCATTACCTTGCCTACGTAGTGACCCCCTGCGATTCTGTCATGAGCTTCGACCAAGATATCATGTCGTTCATGCTCCAGAATGTACCTGCGTAACACTTCATCAATGCCCAATTTATACAATTTCCCTGCGATGATGGTAAAATCTGCCGCCCGGGTAACCAGCTCCTTCTTTTGTTGTACTGAATATTCCACAGGTGCCATGCCTGTGGTCAGGAACTAGATGATATCAACAAAGTGTGCATCAACAAATCTTATGGTGAACAACTGTGCATCAGTAAATCCTTCCTCCAAGCTAGTAGGTTCTTCCCCTGACTCAATGTGGGATAAGTGATTCGACCCAGCGTTCAACTTCCCCGACTTGACTATAATTTCGAAATCGTATTCCTGGAATAGCAACAACCACCTACAGATTCCCCCCCCCCCCCCAACACAGGATTTTTCACAAGGTACTTTAAAGCTGAGTGATGTGTAAATAGTTTAAAGTGTCCTCCTAACATATAGTGTCGATACTTTTGCAGCACATAAACCATGGCCAACCCTTCCCTCTCTGTAGTGGCATAGTTGCGCTCCGCACTTGAGAGTTTCCGACTAGCAAATGCGATAGGGTGATCAATATCTTCGGCACCAGGCTGCGTAAGGACTGCCCCTAAGGAAATTCCTAAAGCATCCACATGAACATGGAATTCCTATGCCTAATCAGGGAAGATAAGGATAGGTGCAGAGACCATTTTTTCTTTGAGTAGCTCAAAGCTCTTCTAGAATTCGTCATCCCAAAAAAACGAAACATATTTCTTAAGAAGCTTCTTCTAGGGTGTTGTGATCAATGCATATCCCTGAGTACATTTTCTGTAGTAGCCCGTATGTCCGAGGATTGAATGCAGTTGTTTCTCTGTCGTAGGTACAACTAGGTTGATGATAACTGCAACCTTCGTAGGGTCCACCATTAGCCATTTTTGGCAAACTAAATGTCCAAGAAAGATCCCGAAGGGTACGCAGAAGATACACTTTTTAATATTCAGGGAAATTTGGTGTTTCCGGCAGGCATCCAACATCATGCACAGTTTTGAAATGTGCGACTTTACCAAGCCGAATACAATCCAGTCATCGAAATATACTTCGAGAAATTTGTGGATGAATTCTTTGAATACTGCCACAACGACTCGTGAGAAGATAGTAGGGGCATTCTTGAGTCCAAACGACATGAATGTATACTGGAAAGATCCCCATTCCGTGGAAAATTTAGTCTTGCTGCGATCTTCTAGTGCAATTCAGATTTGATGATATTCAGAGAACCCATCGGTAAATGAATACGCTTCCTGGCCTCCTACACTATCCAATATTTCATCGGAAAATGGCGTCGGAAAGGGGTCATGAGCACAGGTGTCATTTAACTTGTGTAAGTCCACACAGATCTGGATTTATCCTTTAGTTTTATTTTCTTGAACTACCATCTGACTTACCCAATCCGACTGCTCCACTGGTTCAATAATACCTGTGGCGAGCATTTTATCCAGTTCCTCCTTAACCTTTTGTTTATACTTAGGATTCAATTAGTAAGGTCGCTGCTTTATTGGTCACACATCAGGTTTTAATGTGATGCGCATCACTCCCAAGTCCCCTGTAATCCCTTTAAGCTCCGAAAACTTGGTTGGGAATAAGTCTTGGTATTCTGTGAGAAATTCAACCACCTTTCTTACAGTGTCATCATCCCAGTACTCACCAATCTTAGCCAACTTAGGTTACTCTGCCGTGCCAATGTTGACTTCCCATAGTTTCAGAGGCTTTGTTACATCCATAGTCTGTAGCGAGGGCCCCGCAACTGCGCGTTCCCCCTCCGATTCTGGGATAGAGATATTACGCGGGTTCTCATCACATTCTTCTATAGATATATTGCTACAATTGATAACATCCTACATCTGCATTTCCCATGTCAGCACTCCAATTTCTGTGGAGGAGATATGTTCCCAAAACACGAATGCATCTATGTCCTATAGAGCTTCATCAAGCGCCTCTGATCCTCCTAGTAGTCAAAAGGTACCAATGAATTCATCCTTCAGGTTTCCTAATGGCAGGTGCATTGATGTAGCTCTGAATATAAGCACCATGCAGTAGGGATCGGTCCTAATGCATGAATAAACAAATGAACCCATTCCTTTGAAGTTTGGTCGTGCCATTTTTCTATCCAAGTAGACAAATGTTCACGTGGGTCCCCTGGGCCAAGGAACTTCTTGAAACGCACCTCAATAGGGGCCTCGAATCGCAGGATCATCATGTCCCAACATTCCTCCCAGTCATGGAACACCTCCTTGTGTGCCTCCCACCATCTTGTAGGTGTTGCACGCATAGCTAGATTGTGAGCCCACAACCTTCATTCTCTTGGGACTTGAGCTTCGAATGTACGAAGAAATTTCCTTATGCTATTGGAGTCATCAAAATAGGGTAGTTCTCTTACCTCGGCGGAGATGCAGCAGAAGTCCCTGCCAGTCTGTAGATAGCGCAACGTGGAGACATCATGTAGTCAGTTTTTCCAATTTTCTATTTCCTCGTCGGAGTCGGAAAAACATTCACTATCTTTTGCCAACAAAACACTCCACCGGCCATAGGATTGATCCATTCTTCGTCCTTTGTAGTTAGCTTATAGATACTGCCTATTGCTTCTTCCTCCCATGCTGGCTCGATATATCTTTCTCCTTCTGCAGGGTCTAGTGGTATGATCACCCGAGTTCCCTCTCTTTCAAATACCATGCTTCATTTTTTCAAGTTGATAATTACACCCATATCAATGGCCCAATCCAATCCCAAAAGCACTGGGGAAGGGTACGCATCTTCAACAATCTGAATGATTTCAAAGTCAGATTGTACCTTAGCCCTGACGATATCTACGACCATCTTTGACAATCTCCCCAGTGGTATGATCTTCTGTTGATTAGCCATGCGCAGCTGGATAGTAGAACATTAAAAATTAGGTTCTCCCATTCGCTGCCATGTCTATTTGGGTAATACATTCGCATCAGATCCCAAGTATAGAATAAATTGTTCCATCTCATAATTTCCGATCTGTGCGGTCAGACGCATCTCCCAACCAGTGTGCCTATTGTGCTTATATAGTTTGTGCACCTCCTTAATTCCCGTAGCTGGGGTTGTTTTTCCTGCGTAGCTATCTATCAGGACTTGGAGGGTTTTTATGGCCCATTGATTGTGCAACAACCTCATACATTCCTGCAGGAATGATTTAACTTCATCATCTCCTCTAAGGTGCATACGTGCTGGAAGGGTAGGTGCCGCAACATTAGAAAAGTCTTGGCGAGATGAGACAAAAGTTTCTCTTTCTTTTGGTAGGTCCAACCCTTCTTTTTTATTGGTTGCATTAGGGATAAGAGGTTCTGCCTCAGCTTTTTCCACAGCCCCGCCGATGGCTATGCCATTGCGAGTTATAACATTAATAATTGGTTCTTCACTTCGTGGTTCTATCTTGACCCTTTGTACATTCTGCATAGGTGTTTGTCGCTTCTCCTGCATCTTGCCTATCAGAATCGGGTAATCTTCAACCACATGGTCCAGCTGTCTCCAGTATTTTCAAGACTTCCGAATTGGGTTAGTGCAATCCCTTGCAAAGTGACCTACTTCCCCACAATTATAGCAGATTAGTTGGCCTCTACCCCTGCCTATGCTTCCTCCTCGCCCCCCTCCCCCACCCCTGGCCAGGGAGCCTCCTATACCTGTGGGGGATCTAGGTGAAGCAGGGTCTGACTGTACCTTATATAGGTCTCCTCGATTGACCATCAGATCGTACGTTTGGCAGTTCTGTTCGTTATGTCTTACAGACCTACAAAACCTACACCACTACTGTTTTAACTCCGGGATATATGCGGCAAGGCGGGGATAGTGATTAGTATTGTGCAGCCCAGCAATGCGGCAGTCATCACACCATACCGTCGGTCCACTCGGTCCTGCAGCTTCCCTTTGGCACAATGAGCTAGCCTCCATCCCTCGCTCCTTGCGTAGATTCTGAATCTCCATGTGCATTGCTTCTAGCTGGGCTTGTATCTGCTGTACTCCTAACTGGGTATCATCTCTTGGTGAAACTTCCAGTTTCATGGCAACCTCCAAGGCCTTCTCCTATGTTTCAATGGCTTGTTGACCCATAGGTACACGCAAGTGGGGCAGCAACATAGCAATGAACCACTCTGTGTGTTTCCTGTCATTATACTGGAATCCCCCTTCTCTATTCACCTTCTTTAACCGTTGATCTGCTTCCCACACGGACTCAGACGATCCTTGCTTGATATCTTTCAGGTCATTCACTATCTGAGAGTAGGACATAGGTTTCTTGAACTTCTGCTTTAATGCATTCTTGATTTCCTCAATAGTCACGCTTGCATGTTGATCAATGTATCCCATGTACCAGTCCAAGGCTCTCCCCTCAAAAGCAAGGGTTAACTACGGCCATTTCACCATATCACTTGCTACGTTCTGCACAGCCCATACCGATCCTCAGACAAACCAGAACCAATCCATGTCCTCATCACCCATGCCCTTGAAAGTGGGTAGCTTCATGTGCAAATCCATCTCTTCTTCTGATGGAATTGAGTTCTTTCCCTATGAATTCTTGCTTCAATCTCTTCGCTGATTCTTCTTAGGTCTCTACTTTGGTCTTGGCATTACCCGATCTCTCTCAAATTGCTCCCAGTTCTGGCTACGGAACCATTTGTTGGCTCGAGGGGTCTTGAACCAGGTTCGAAGGTTAATGTTTGCCAACAAACCCCTATACTACTGGCCCTTTTGGCATTGAATTTCTTGCGCAGGCCAAAGTCTCACCCGAAGCAGTATGGGAGGGTGCTGGAACTAGGTTTCCGCACCCTGGGAGAGAGCAGGTAAGTCAAGCCGGTTCGTAATTATCAAATCTATATGGCCCGAGGTTGTTCGCAGGAGTTCCAGTAAATAACCAGAATACAGTTATCAGATCTAATTAACAAGCTCGCATCCACGTGCGTACTATCAACTATAATCACAGAACATTATATCTGTAGCAGATTAACAAATCACAGATTCATTTACCATAAACATAGAGAGTTCACAGCTTACAAATAGATCTTATAACTCAAGTCCGCATCAACCATAACAGATAACATCAAATATCTGCAATACCTTCGCACTTCTATATTTTATTACCCAAAAATCCTCTTACATTCCCAAATTACCACCTGCGCACACAACCAGCAAGGTCCACACACAACAGGACAGAGGATATCCAAGCACACAACCAGCAAGAGTCCTAACCCAAACAACCCTACCATAGATCTAACATTTTGTACTTCGCATCAATCTCTATTCATTTCCTACCTATGACTCAAAAAAGGTTCATCTATTTATAGCGATGTAGCCTACGCATCCAATGGTCCGAAAAACATGGTTTGCAGACTCTTGGTCAACCCTTGACCCATTTACAATGCGTTAGGGGCTTTGACCCACCCCAAAACCCCTGCGTTAGACTAAAAAATACAAAATTATACAAAAATGGACAAAATTCATAGCCGTTGGGAGACCCTGCTCCAACACTTTTTCATATATCTTTTGTGGTTTCGGTAGGTGGTACATTTTCCTAAAATATTCTCTCATGAATGACCTAATTACTATTTTATTTGAGGTCAACGAAGTCCTTTATGAGATATTTAGATATTCAATGATCCATTTGACCATGTCTATATAGGGTAGAATCTTTCGTCGAGCAACAATTCAATATAGATGGGAATTAGCTACATTAACCCATGTGGTTTTAGAAGAAGAAAAAGAATCATCAATTGTTGCACTTCCTTCCACCACCTTTGGTTCTTCATCCTCAAATAATTTGTATAGGGATTACGATGAAGAAATTTCAACATTAGGGGTACATGTTGTATCTGTGAATAATGGAAGCATTTCAGTGACTTCAAGAGTAGGAGTAGCCTACTGTGGTTGTGTCATGGTTTTCTTGTTGTTCTTAGTAGCTTTAGACATTTTTTTTGTAGTTTTGTTTGTCGGCACCAGCCTGCGAGGAGAAATTCCAGAGGATGTGCAACAAACTACACAAATTAAATAACTTATGATAACAAATGAGTTAGACGATATAATCTATTCCTTTATGAAAAAAATAGATTAATAATAAATTGCAGCGATCAAATCATTTTTGTTTTCGAGAAACATAAATTATGTTACACTTGGCCATAAATGGAAAAACATGGGGTCACATGAATTTTGTCCTAGCTAGCATTTATCGGAGGTTTCACCTCGACGGTTTCCTTTGGATGCACAACTTTAAACCTGCGATATCAACATCTCCCGATATGCACTTGTATCTACATAAGGATCACATTTCTGAAGGCATGAAGGCTTTATCAGAGGAGTTTATATTAGGGTTTTATATTGGGATTCTTAAAATGAACTTCCAATTGAAAGTTGTGATATGAGTGATGCGATGCAATGAAGGGATGTGATACCGGGTGTTGCGATATCGGGAGGGAGGCTCAATTGGAAGATCGAAGACATTATGATATCAACGTATAGGAAGGAATGGAAGGATTGTTGGTTTGAAATCACCGATATGAAAATTGTGATACATGACCTAGCATAAAAGTGGGGTCGACCTTTATTTATTATGTGCGCACAACTTTTATTTGGTATTATTTAAAGTTCTTTAGGCTTGCGTCACATTTTCTTCATTGGAGAATTGATTTCTAAGATGTCATTTTGAGGCGCGATGCTTGTACAAGTTTTGATTGTGATAAAGGGAACCTTTTAAGTGCACTTTTTACCTTTTAAGTCATCACTTTAATATTGAGTCCTGATTAGGTTTACTTCTAGTTAAAATTAACGAAAACTAAAAATGTCTTGTTTATTTATTGAAAATATTTCACTTAAAATTTCAAAGGGTCCCCATTATTTATTGAGTCTACTATTTATCATAATGGGGTTGTTGACTACTACAAAACTTGGCAACTCACTCCAAGAAACAATTATCTCTGGGAGAAAAAATTATGAAATTTATACTTTATCAAAGAAAAAAAAGATTAGAAAGAAAATTTATTCCGAAATTTATATTGATAAAGATGACTCTGAATAAAAGGACTCATTTAATTGAAAATCTCTTGGAACCTATTACAAATGAAAATATTAATTATTTGAATCAGTCATTAATCAGTTATAAAGATAAAGCAGGGGTCTATTGAAACTTAATGTTTAGATAGACTTCTTTGTCACAGGTAGAGGCACTACTTCCAACAGTCGTCCATTGCCTCTATAGTACCTTTTAAACAATAATGAACCAATATCCCATCCCCTCATAGTCGTTTCTTTAGAGGTAATGATATTTTTAGGCTTTTATTTTTATTTTTCTTTAAAATTACTTAAAAGCCACTGTCCTGGTTTGTTAGCCAGAAAATGACAATGCCATGGTAGTAATAAGGTTGAACAAGCTAGCTCGTGATTAGACTCTTTGTCCTATAGTTTTATAACTACACACCATTATCCTGGTTTAGTGGCCAATTGTGATAATGTCAACATTATTAGTTTCCCATGATAATGGTAGGAATACTCATGATGAGACCTCTTATCTTTTAAGTTTCATATATTTTTTAATTACACTTTAAATATGTAAAGTTAGTGGATGGGGAGGTACATTTACTCCTTAAGAATAATGGATGACAGTTGAAGTTAAAAGATGTTAAGGTTTCAATATAGTCTTTACTTTTTAAAGAAAAACTTTCATGACTGATCACAAGACAAAATAACTTATAAGGTTTCAAGTTACAAGAGCTTACAACTTAATGGATAAAAATTTCATAGTTTTATAATAAATACAATATCAAATTTCAACTTTGTAATTTCTTTCTAAATCCTTGCTTTTAAAAGTCAAATTTCATAAGATTATTAGAAATACCAATGAATAGCCAAAAGTGTATTACCTAACATTATTTAGGGTAAACTACACAGATATGTACATATGGGTATTTACATATTTATAGTAGAACAAATGTTCTTTCAAGAAAAGTATTTTTTGAGAATTAGTCCATTAATGGGAAGAGCATACCTCTTTCCCTATAAATCTTGCAGAATGAAATTTGATGGACCTAATTTCTCAACAATTTGAAATGGACCAAGCCAAAACTTTTGAAACTTGGTGTGTTTACCTTTTTCTTCATGTGCCTTGTCCCATTTCAGTACTAAATCTTCAATTTGGTTTTTTTTTTATTGATTGAAATTGCATCAAAGGAATACTTAACTAGTTGTTGATGATGAGCATGTAATTGTTTAGCTTTATATCTTTGTTCTTCTAATTTGAGTATTTGTGACATTATTAATTGTAAAGAAGAAGATGGTTTCTCTTCGATGAATTGCACTAGGGCTAATGAGGGAAGGGCTTAATTAGGAGGAAGGATTGCATATTTCTCATATACCAAATGAAAAGGAGAAGTACCTATAGAGGTCTTCTGAGTTATCCTATCAGCCCATAAATAAAATATCAAGCTTTATGCCAATTCTTTTGATTCTGATCAACAATTTGTTTAATGATCTTAATGAGGTTTTTGTTAGTTGATTATGCTAAACCATTCCCTTGAGGCTAGTAGTTTGCATAATACTTAAATTTAAATCCACTTCTTAAATTAAATTCAGTTATATTATTTCTCGAAAAATAATATGCATTAAAAAAATTAAGTGCATGGGGTAGACCAAACCTGGTAATGATGAAGAGATCAATGAATTGAATGATGTTTTCGGAATTGACTACCTTTAGTGGTATTTCTTCAACCAATTTTGTGAAGTAGTTTGTATTAGTTAAGATCAATTTATATTATTTGGAAGAGTGACAGACGATCTCACCTATTATATCCAATCCCCATTGCTCAAAATGTTGCTCAATGTCGACTGGTTACAGAGGCAAGGATAATTTATTTTGTCTCCCTGAAGCGATCTGGAAAACTTTATACTTCCTTACATAGGCATGAATTTATTTGAATAAAGTTGGCTAGTAGTATCCAACATGCATAATTTTATGAGTCATGGTAACTCCACCAAAGTGTCCACTAGCTGGTCCATCATGTAATTCCTGCAAAACCTTTTGTGCTTCAAGCTTTTCTAGACATCTTAACAAGACAATCATAATTTTTCCTAAATAACACATGATAAATGAGTTCATATTGATTGGATTTAAGCCTTAAAGATATTCTTCACTTATAACTGAGTTTTGGTGGAGCATAACCATTTTTCAAATAAAATATCAAATTAGTGTACTGAGATTCAGTATCAGTAAGACATACCTTTGAGATCTGAACAATGTTACCTGAGTTTTCATTAGTTGATGTATCAAAAGCTTCAGTAATCATTCTGAAAAAACCTTGACCTCTAACAATTTTAGTAGGTTTGATTTCTATGTCATATTCTTGCAAAGAACTGACCCAATTAGCTCTTTTCTCTCCTAACTCCTTTTGGAAAAGTAGTTTTCTTACTGCTGGGAAAGGAACAATTACTTTGGTATGCGTTTTCGGGAAGAAAAAGGTCTAAAATATTTGATAGCTTTGAAGACTGTAAAGGCTTTCTTTTCTACTTCTGAATAGCTCAATTAAGCTCCCTAAAAATTTGAGTTGAAGAAGGAAATGGGAGCCTCAACCTTTTGCTCATTGAGTTGTGTTAGAACTACTGCATATTCTAGTTTGGAAGCAAAAGTATACAAAATAAATTGATAAAAAAAAATAGGATTTGTCAAATAGGGGGCATCAAAAATAGCTTGTTTTATTGATTCAAAATATTCTCTTTCATTGTGTCCCCATTTGAAAATTGATTTTTTCTTTTTCATAACTTGTAAGGGTAAAACAATCTGAGAAAAATCTCGGAAAATCATTTTGAAAAAATTGATCTACCTAAGGAAAGATTGCATTGATTTGTTATAATAAGTTAAAGGAATTTCAAAAATTTCCTTGATTCTTTCAATATCTATACAAATTCCTTATTTGGAGACAATAAATCCTAAAATTTTTCCTTCGTTGAGGGCAAAAAATGATTTCCTGGGGTTCAATGAGATTCCATACCTTTTGCATCTTTTAAAGATTTGTTTCAATTCATGAAAATTATTGTTCTTTTTCTTAGAATATATAGTGATATCATCCAAGTAAACAACAACATTTTTATTTATTAGATCTCTTAAGGAAATGCCCATAACTCTTTGGAAGGTTCCTCTCCTGCATTTATTAACCCAAAAGGCATTTTTTAATATGCATAAGTCCCCCACTTAGTTCTGAATGTATTTTGTAATATTTCCTATAGATATACAAGAATTTGGTTCTATCCTTAAAAGCCATCTAGAAAAGAAATAAGTTCAGAGCAAGCTATTGACTATAAAATTTTCTCCATAGGTGGGAGTGAAAATTTGTCTTTCTAACATTGTTTTATTCAAATTTCTAAAGTCAATCAAATATGAATATCACCATTCTTCTTCCTAATAGGTACAATATTTTAAACCCATTTGGAATGCTAGCTGGAAACATCATTTTGGCCTTGAGAAGCTTGTTCAGTTCACTTTTAATTTGATTTTCCATATTTGGATGAATTTTCCTTAGCATTTACTAAATAAGATTTACATTAGGTAACATTGGGATAGTATTTTGAATGATGGAGGTATCATAAGTTTTCAAATATTCATAGTTCCAAGAAAAAACATTTTTGTACCTTTTCAACACACGAATAAAACCAAATATCTCATATGGTGAGAGTCCAAGGCCTAAATTGATATTTTGAGCTTTAATATCTGACCTTAGGTTAACGAATTTAAACCTCATTGTTAAACTCCGAATTTTGCAATTGGTAACCATTTTAAACATATATTTTAAGTCATATAAGTCATCAAGTTTTACTACAGGCTTGGGCAGAGAATTTTCCTCGGTTGATTTATTCAACTGTTTATTGCACTCGTATTCACCAATTATTTGATCAAAGTAATATCCTTCAGATGTTAGAAAAATTAATGTGCCTTCATCATCATTGAGCACATGTCAATTTGTGATAGTTTCAGGAATGGAAGGGAGAAAAATCAATTCAATAGAAAACCTCTCTGGGCTAAAATCCTTGGGTGGGATGAGCTTGGATTCAACATTGGCCAATAGGTCAACATTGATATTTTGGAGTCTTGGAGTAGGAGAAATGTTAAATGATATGAAGTGTGAAGTAAGAGTTTGAATAAGGGATTGATAATGCCTTAGATGGATAGAAACATAGTGGATGTTGTTTCTTACGTATTTTCTAACAATTTTAGAGTCACCAAATACTTTAAGGTATTTTACAATGAGGCTTATGGCTTTATGAAAACCATGTACCAGTGCTTCATATTCAACAATATTGTTTGTACATTCAAATTCCAACCTACATGTTAACATAGTCTTTTCTCCGTTTATTAAAATGCATCCTGCTCCTGCACCATCATTGGATTTAGAACCATCAAAATAAAGAGTCCAAAATAAAGAATCACGATTAAATACAAGTTTATCTACAATATTAATACATTTAGATGAATATGCTGCAAAAAAATTTCAATTTGAGAAGTGACAGAATCAGCTAAAAAGGAGATCCTTGTGCAATAAAACTTCCAAAGAAAGATTCAGAAAAATAATTCCCAAGGATATTGTTTGTGAAAACTACTAACTTGTTTTCTTCATCCACATCGGTCACTGAATACTTCGTGTGTTTCTCTCGGTCAACCTGAAGTTGATTGGGTTTACCATTATAAGGAAGCCACATGTGTGACCAATATGTAGCAAAATAACCATGTAATTTATCATACCAATCTCTGCTTAGGAATAGGCCATAAAACTCAAGACTATCAACAACTAGTATATCAATGATTTGACATACCTTTGAATTGGAAGATATCCTTATCAATATAGAATTCATCTCCCCCAATACTTTGAATTTGGTTCTATCTAACTGAACAATATGTAAAACATACTTCTGGGGTGAGATATTCATTTTAAGACAAATTGAATCAGGCATTATATTGGATGATGCCCCAAAGTCTACTAAGAAATTGTGAAATTTTTTATCAAAGATCTCAAAGGTCAAAAGGAAAGGAGGGGTATGGGAATTTGACCTATCTCCAATTAAAATGGTATCGGTAGGATCAATTTTATTTGAAGAATCACTCAAGGGGCTTTCCTTTTCTTTTAGAATATTTAGAAGTGACAACAGTAGGTAAAGGAGATGCAGGTACTACATTCGATTATTTAAGCATAAATTTATGTTGTTGCTTTAATTTACTTACTTCATATAAGGAAATTCTAGCTTTGACCTTTTTCATATCCTCTACTATGTTATATTCAATGGTGTCAGAGACAATCAAAGTTTTAGATGTAGATGGATAATTTGAAGAATATGGAACTAAATCGGAAGATAAATAATAGGAATTTTTTTATTGCACCTTTATCCTTAGCAGAATGATTAGAAGACTTATGTTTTTGAGTTGAGTGTGGTGGATTTTAAGGTCCCTTACTCCTTGTGATGACTGGCAGGGCTTATTTTTCTTCCTCATTTTCTGAATTAGTAAGGATAAAGTCCCATAATCCATGAGCTTCAACTAATTCTTCTTCATATGATTCCTCAGCAGATAAGGCCGATTCTACCTCATCTTCATCTTGATCAGATTCAACGTTAGATATGATATTCGGGGGTTGAGATGGAGATGTCTAAGCTTTTATAAAAAGTCTGAAAGGTTTCTTAGAAGATTCAAATACCTACTTTTTGAGTTCAACCATATCATTTGACATTGTTTTAAGGAACTTTTGTAGTCCTTCCAAATCATAAGGGTCTTTGGGAGTTTTATTTTTTGGTTCATCTTTGAAAGTGAATTTCTTGTTATTTCTTTCTTCAAGGGAGCTTTTGTTTTTTAAAGAAAGAATTCTCTTTTCGATAGATGGATCTTCTTTCATGTTATCTAACAAAATTGTCTTGTTATCTCTCTCTACGATTATTGCATTATTTGAAGGAAGGGCAGAAATATACCATTCGATCTGCACACCATTACCAGGCTTAGAAGTATCAGGGATTTTATTCAATAGTTTATTGAATCTAGAATTAAAATCCTTAATCTTCTCATTTGGATTGGCTTTAAGATTTGATAAATCATTAATAAAAGTGCTTGTTGTGCGATCAACACCAAATTTAGTCAAGAATTGTTCTTCAAATGTATCCCAACTTTTGATTGAATTTGGTGGTAATGAGAAGTAACACGATCCTGTGGATCCTTCAAAAGTGTAAGGGAAATTTCTAACTACACAATCCTCTTCAACAACTCCATTTATATTAATGGCCAACTTGAAATTGTGGAGATGTTCCTCAACAGGAAATCTATCATCAAGATTATACTTTGGTAACCACCTCTCTGGATGTTTAGGCATAAGATGGAGTGGTGGTGCCATTTGGACTGCCCCTGGGTTAGTCCAAGGTCTGTTTGCCATTCTAAGACTTATAAGAGTAGATGAATATGTATTTGATGTAGAGGCAGAAGATGCTTGAGTGGATGAAGAAATTTCCCCTATAATGGTACTCGCTGATAGATTACCACTAGACTGTGATTGAGGAATATGAGTGATAGGATTCATTGGATGAGAGGAAGAAGGTAAAGAAGTATTGAGCGAAGGAGTGTGAGGTGGGGAGGAGGATGTGATCTCGCTAGTGGAATATTTAGCTTCAGAAGTATGGAATTTTCTTCGATGAGTAATGAGGTTGAACAAGCTAGCTCATGATGAGACTCCTTGTCCTAAAATTTTATAACTACAAGCCATTATCTTGGTTTGGTGGTCAATCGTGATAATGTCAACATTATTAGTTTCCCATGATTATGGTAAGCGGGCTCATGATGAGACCTCTTATCTTTTAAGTTTCATATATTTTTGAATTACACTATAAAAATGTGAAGTTAGTGGATGGGGAGGTACATTTACTCCTTAAGAATAATGGATGACAGTTGAAGTTAAAAGATGTTAAGGTTTCAATATAGTATTTACTTTTTAAGGAAAATGTTTCATTACCAATCACACGATAAAGTACCTTTTAAGGTTTCAAGATACAAGAGCTTACAACTTAATGGATAAAAATTCATAGTTTTATAATGAATACAATACCAAATTTCAATTTTGTAATTTCTTTCTAAATCCTTGCTTTTAAAAGTCAAATTTCATAGAATGATTAGAAATATCAATGAAAAGCCAAAAGTGCATTACCTAATATTATTTAGGCTAAAATACATCGATATCTACATATGGGTATTTAAATATTTACAGTAGAATAGATGGTCTTTCAAGAAAATTATTTTTTTAGAAATAGTCCATTAACGGGAAGAGCATTCCTCTTTCCCTGTAAATCTTGCAGAATGAAAGTTGATGGACCTAATTGCTCAACAATCTAAAATGGACCAAGCCACAACTTTTTAAACTTAGTGTGTTTACCTTTTTCTTCATGTGCCTTGTCCCATTTCAGGACTAAATCTCCAATTTTAAAAACATATTATTGACTGAAATTGCATCAAAGTAAGGCTTAACTAGTCGTTGATGATGAGCATGTACTTGTTTGGCTTTGCCTATTTCTTCTTCTAACTTGATTATTTACGAAATTATTAATTGTAAAGAAGAATATGGTTTCTCTTCGATGAATTGCACTAGGGCTAATGAGGGAAGAGCTAGATTAGGAGGAAGGATTCCCTCTTTCCCATATACCAAATGAAAAGGAGAAGTACCTATAGAGGCCTTCTAATTTATCCTGCCAGCCCATAAAGTAAATATCAAAGCTTTATGCAAATTATTTTGATTCTGATCCATAGTTCGTTTAATGATCCTAATGAGCTTTTTGTTATTTGATCTTGCAAAACCATTCCCTTGAGGGTAGTATTTTGCAAAATACTTAAGTTTAAATCATCTTCTTAAAGAAAATTCAGTTATATTATTTCCCGAAAAAATAAGATGCATTATCAAAAATAAGTGCATGGGGTAGACCAAACCTGGTAATGATGAATTGATCAATGAATTAAATGATATTTTCAGAATTGGCTACCTTTAGTGGTATTGCTTCAACCCTTTTTTCGAAGTAGTATGTATCAGTTAGGATGAATTTATGTTGTTTGGAAGAGTGAGGAACGATCTCACCTATTATATCCAATCACCATTGCTCAAAAGGTTGCTAAATGTTACTGGTTGCAGAGGTAAGGCTGGTTTATTTTGTCTCCCTGAAGCAGTCTAGAAAACTTTACACTTGCTTACATAGGCATGAGTGTCTTTGAATAAAGTTGGTCAATAGTAACCAACATGCAGAATTTTATGAGCCGTGGTATCACCACCAAAGTGTCCATTAGCTGGTCCATCATGTTATTCTTGCAAAACCTTTTGTGCTACAAGTTTTTTTAGACATCTTAACAAAATAGAATAATATTTTTTCCTAAATAACACATAATCAATGAGTTCATATTGATTGGATTTCAGTATTAAATCTCATTTTCTCTTATAATTGAGTTCGGGTGGAGCATAACCATTTTTCAAATAAAATATCAAATCAGTTTACTAAGATTCAGTATCAGTAAGACATACCTCTGAGACCTGAACACTGTTACCTGAGTTGTCATCGACTGATGTATCAAAATCTCCAGTAATCAGTCTGCAAAAACCTTGACATATAAAATTTTTAGTAGGTTTTATTTCTATGTCATATTCTTGTAGAGAAGTGACCCAATTAGCTCTTTTCTATCCTAATCCCTTTTGGAAAAATAGTTGACTTACTGTTGGGAAAAGGAAAATTGCTTTGGTATGAGTTTTCAAAAGAAAAGGTATAAAATTTTTGATAGCTTTGAAGACTATAAATGCTTTTTTTTCTACTTCTGAATAGTTCAATTCAACTCCCTGAAAATTTGAGTTGAAGAAGGAAATGAGAGCCTCAACATTTTTCTCATTGAGTTGTGTTAGAACTACTGCATAGGATAGTTTAGAAGAAAAAGTATACAAAATAAATTGATCAGAAAAATTAGGAGTTGTCAAAGAGGGGGCATCAATAATAACTTGGTTGATTGATTCAAAAGAATCTCTTTCATTGTGTCCCATTTTGAAACAATCTGGGAAAAATATCGGACAAAACTTTTGAAAAAAAAGATATTCCCAAGGAAAGATTGCATTGATTTTTTATTACGAGGTAAAGGAATTTCAGAAATTTCCTGTATTCTTTCCAAATCTATACAAATTCCTTCTTTGGAGACAATAAATCTTAGAATTTTTCCTTCATTGAGGGAAAAAAATGATTTCTTGGGATTCAATGAGATTTCATACCTTTTTCATCTTTCAAAGATCTGTTTCAAATCACGGAAATGATTATTATTTTTCTTAGAATATATTGTGATATCATCCAAGTAAATAACAACACTTTTAATGATTAAACCTTTAAAGGCAATGTCCATAGCTCTTTGGAAGGTTGCTCCTGCATTTATTAGCCCAAAATTCATTTTTTTATATGCATAACTCCCCCACTTAGTTTTGAATGTAGTTTTTAATCTGTCCTCTGGATGTACAAGAGTTTGGTTATATCATGAAAATCCGTCTAGAAATTAAATAAGTTCAGAACCAACTACTAACTGTAAGATTTTCCCCATTGGTGGAAGTGAAAAATTGTCTTTCTCACATGCTTTATTGGAATTGCTATAGTCATCACAAATACGAATATCACCATTCTTCTTCCAAATGGATACAAGACTTGAAACCCATTTAGAATGTCTAGCTGGAAAAATGACTTTGGACTTGAGAAGCTTGTTCAGTTCGATTTTAATCTGATTTTCCAGATTTGGATGAATTTTCCTTAGCTTTTGTAGAATGGGATTTACATCAGGTAATATTGGGATAGTATGTTGAATGATGGAGGTATCATAAGTTTTCAAATCTTCATAGTTCCAAGGAAAAACATTTGTGTACCTTTTCAACAGATAAATAAAAGAAAATCTCTCATCTGGTGATAGTCCAAGGCCTATATTGATATTCTGAGGTTTAATATCTAACCCTAGGTTAACTAATTCAAACCTCAATGTTGGACTTTGAATTTTGTAGTTTTTAACCCTTTTAAACCTATCTTTTAAGTCATATAAGTCTTCAAGTTTTACTACAGGCTTGGGTAGACAATTTTCCTCAGGTTGATTTATTCAGTTGTTTATTGTGCTCCTCTTCATCAATTATTTGATGAGAGTATGACCCTTCATATGTTAGAAAACTTAATATGTCTTCATCACCGTTGAACACATGCTAATTTGTGATATTTTTAGGAATGGAAGGGAGAAAAATCAATTCAATAGAAAACCTATCAGGGCTAAAATCCTCAGGTGGGATGGGCTTGGATGCAACATTGTCCAATAGGTCAACACTGACTTTTTGGAGTCTTGGAATAAGAGAAATTTTAAATTCTATGAAGTGTGAAGTAAGAGTTTGAATAAGGTATTGATAATGCCTTAGATGGCTAGAAACACAATGGATGTTGTTTCTTACCTGTTTTATAACAATTTCAGAGTCACCAAATACTTAAATATATTTTACATTGATTCTTATGGATCTATTGAAACCCTGTATCAGAGCTTCATATTCAGGAATATTGTTTGTGCATTATGTTGAGATTTTGTGTATTTGGGGTAGCATCAGTTGTGCTCTAGGTCCCAAACTTTGAAGAAGGACAGAGTTCACCTGATCTACAAGACCCAGAAATGGATTTGGGAAATTTCATCTTGTTTAGGAGATATTAAATTAATTAATTATTTTAAGTGTATTTGCTAAGTTAAAACTTAGGGAACTTAAATAATTAAAGTGAATTTAATTAAACATGTGATGAAATTATCTTAAGTCACATGGATCAAGCTTTATTTTAATCTTAGCCATGGATTAAATATTTAATCTTGGCCAGTGATTTGTCAACGAGAAAAGTATAAAGGAAAGGCTTGGGGTCATTTGTAAAGAGACACATAGGCAGAGCACTGAAGCTAAGCTGAGATTCTAGGGCAGGGTTTGATAAGAATTCTCAGAAGTGTTTCAGTTGCAGAGAGGGGAATTTAGACCAAGGGGATGATCTGATCCTGGGGTCTAGAATACATAAGAGGCAATGAAAAACTCAAGGACAATGCAGAGGAAGGAAACAGTAGCAACAACAAGACCATCATAGTCTCTCCAAGGACAGTGTGATTTTCAATAGGAAACCTTCATGGGTTACGAAGAGACCCATCAGGGGCAGCTTAGTGACTGTGTCACCCAGTTCGGGGTAACGCAGTCCCTTCCGAAGGAGCGCTGAGGGTTTGGAGGAATTCCAAGGATGACGCAGAGGCTTTCAGGGGCTTCAGAGGCTGACACAGAGCCTTTTAGGGGCAGCACTGGGGTTTCTAGGCCCTAATCTTAGCTGAGTTCTGTAAATCTCATTTGAGGGTGTGGATCAGTCATTATTTTAGCCCTATAGCAGCCAATGAGCTGTAGATCTAGTATCATCTCTGTCGGGTTTTCCAGATTCGGAACCCAGATTTGTGTATTCAGAAATATTCTTAATAATAGAACCCTCCAGCAACCAAAGACTGGTTTTCCCACATTGGGTTTTTCCGTGGACTATTTGTCCAAAAATAATTGTGTCACTTTGTCAATGTGTGCATGTGCTTATTCTATATCTGAATTGGTATAGATCTGTTATGTGTTTTTCTTCGATTTTAACTTGAATTTATTCAATTAATAACTTGCATAAGTAGGATGAGAATAACCGGATTAACAGTAATAATTTCTGCATAAGATATAAGATTTAGAAATTTCTACACATTCAAATTTCAACCTACATGCTAATATAGTCTTTTCTTCACTAGGGCTTATTAAAATGCATCTTACTCCTGCACCATCATTGGATTTAGAATCATCAAAATAAAGAGTCCAAAATAAAGAATCATGATTAACTACATGTTTATCTAGAATATTAAAACATTTAGATGAATTTTTCTGCGAAAAAATTTCAATCTAAGAAGTGACAAAATCAGCTAAAAAGGAATATCATTGTGCAATAAAATTGCCAAAGAAAGATTCAGAAAAATAATTCCCGAGGATTTTGATTGTGAAAACTACTGGCCCATTTTCTTCGTCTAGATCGATCACTAAATACTTCATGTGTTTCTCTCTGTTAACTCAAATTTGACTGAGTTTACAATTATAAGGAAGTCACATGTGTGACCAATCTGTATCAAAATAACCATGTAATTTCTCATACCAAGATCCTTTGCTTAGGATTAGGCCATAAAACTTAGGAATATCAGCAACTAATCTATCAATGATTTGACATACCTTTGAATTGGAATATAGTCTTATCAATGCAAAATTCATCTCCCCAATACTTTGACTTTGGTTCTATCTAACTAAATAATATGAACAATAGACTTCCGGGGTGAAATATTTATTTTAAGACAAACTGAATAAGGAATTATATTGGATGATGCCCCAGAGTCTACTAAGTAATTTTGAACATTTTTATTAAAGATATCAAAGGTCAAAAGGAAATGTTGGGTAAGGGGAATTTGACCTATCTACAGTTAAAATGGCATCAATAGGATTGATTTTATCTGAAGAATCATTTGGGGGCTTTCATTTTCCTTTAGAAGCTTTAGAAGTGACAACAATAGGTAAAGGAGACACAGGTACTACATTCAATTATTTAAGAATAAATTTCTATTGTTGTTTTAATTTGCTTACTTCATATAAGGAAATATTTTCTTTGACCTTTTTCATGTCCTCTACTATGTTATATTCAATGGTGTTAGACACAATCATAGTTTTAGATGTAGATGGATAATTTGAATAAGATGGAACTAAATCGGAAGATGTAGAAGAGGAATTTTTAATTTTAGCTTTATCCTTAGCAGAAGGAGTAGAAGACTTTTGTTTTTGAGTTTATTGTGGTGAATTTTCAGGTCCCTTACTCTTTGTGTTGATCGGTAGGGCTTCTTGTTCTTCCTCACTTTTTGAATTAGTAAGGATAAAGTCCCATAATCCATGAGCTTAGACTAATTCTTCTTCCTATGATTCCTCAGAAGATAATGTCGATTATGCCTCATCTTCATATTGATCAAATTCAGTGTTATATATGATATTCGAGGGTTGAGATGGAGATCTTTGAGTTTTTCTAAAAGGTATGAAAGGTTTCTTAGAAGATTTAGCTACCTGCTTTTTGAGTTCTACCATATCATTTGACATTGTTTTAAGGACCTTTTGTAGTCCTTCCAAATCATAAGGAAATTTGGGAGTTATATTTTTTGGTTTGTCTTTGAAAGTGAATTTCTTGTTCTCTTTCTTCAAGGGCGTTTTTTTTTAAAGAAAGAATTCTCTTTTTTACAGATATAGCTTCTTTCATTTGATCTAACAAAACTGTCTTGTTAGCTCTGTCTATGAATATTGCAATATTCAAAGGAAGGGAAAAAATATACCATTCGATCTGCACATCATTACCAGGCTTAGAAGTATTAGGGATTTTATTCAATAATTTATTGAATCTAGAATTAAAATAATTAATCTTCTCATTTGGATTGTATTTAAGATTTGACAAAACATTAATTAAAGTGACTGTTGTGCGATCATCACCAAATTTTTTCAAGAATTGTTCTTCAAATGTATCCCAGTTGTTGATTGAAGCTGGTGGTAATGAGAAGTACCATGATCCTGCAGATCCTTCAAAAATGTAAGGGAAAAACCTAACTGCACAATCCTCTTCAAAAAATCCATTTAATTTAATGACCAAAATGAAATTATAAATATGTTCCTCAACACACAATCCATCATCGGGATTATACTTTGGTAACCATCTCTCTGGATGTTTAGGTAGAGGATGGAGTGGTGGTGCCATTTGGACTTCCCCTAGGTTAGTCTAAGGTTTGTTTGTGATTCTGTGACTTATAAGAGTAGAGGAAGATGTAGTTGATGCAATATGCTTGAGTGGATGAAGAAATTTCACCTATAATGGCACTGGCTGATAGAGTACCACTTGACTGTGATTGAGGAATATGAGTGATATGATTGATTGGATGAGAGGAAGAAGGTAGAGAAGTATTTAGTAAAGGAGTGTGAGGTGGGGAAGAGGATGTGATCTCGCTAGTGGAAGATTGAGCCTTATAAGTATGGACTTTTCTTCGATGAGTGGGTAATGGAAAATCAAAAGGAGTTATTCCAAGATTCTCACTCTGAGAATGAGTCAATACTTGAGAAACTTGCAATGATGAAGATACACTTCCTTTAGAGAGATCAAATTGAACAAGCATTTCTTCTGAAATAGAAATTACTTCCAATCTTTGAATCAAGCTTTGTAATTCAGGTGACTCCTGAGTGGAATCTTGAGGAATTGACTTAGGAAGTGTTCTAGGAGATTTTGACGTTGTTCCAGAAACTTCAAATCTAGGAGTAGGTGATATTGAAGTTGGTGGGGATTTTGAGGGGGGTTGACTCTTCTGATGGCCTTTTGATTTGGGATTAAACCTTGTTGTCATTCATAGTTTTCAGACCCTCCTTCTAGTGCAAAAAATGTTAAAGGATCAAAAATCTCTGTCTCAACATCGAGGATAACCACATGGTCGAGAACTTAATGTATCTTCTTTTTTGTTTGGAATGGTGGCTCCAACTGGGGATAATGGGACCAGTTTCCCTTAAAAAATATATAAGTGGATGATATAAACTATAAGAGTAGTAGAGTGGATGAGTAAAATGGAAATAAAGATAAACATATATATATATATATATATATATATATATATATATATATATATATATATATATATATATATATATATATATATCCCGGTGAAATTTATATCTTTAGATGTGACTCTTTGCAGATTTCATAAAATATAAGACAATATAGCTCATTAAATACTCATGAAGTGAAAGCTAATAAGAATAATTAATTTAATTTAATTAATTTATTAAAACATATCACATAAAATATTTTGTTTTTTCCCATATATCTTGAAAGATAACAACCTCACACATCAATAATGAATAAATGTGTGACTGTATGTAAGGAAACATATAATGAAATAATTTTAAATGACTATGAATCACATTCAAGCACAAAAACAATATAGAGATAATAGTACCTGATATATTAAGACTCTGCTCATGAGAAAAATAGCTCTGGTTCAAGTTTTCTATTCAGGACACTTAAGAGTTACAATAGTGAAAAATTTCCAAGCTTTCCTTACAAAAATTCAGAACCCATTCTTCATTGACATAAAGGGGGTTTTATAGTTAAAACTTGAACTACAATAATAGTAAATACATAAAATGTTGAGGTGTTTTTAAACAAACCAGCCTTAAAATAAAACGAAAGGACAATAATAGCATATGTTTCAACAATATCCCTAAGAACGAGAAGTTGAGTGTTCTCTCATTTGTTGTTGCAGTTCACATATATCCAACAGTGGCTTTAATTCAGGAGGATGGGTTGGCTTGATGTGCATGAAAATTTCATTCGAGAGTGGTTGAAGAATATGTGTAGTATTGGCAAGACATATGAACATGAGCCATTGGATATGAGGTTTTACCAAATATTTCCAATGACTTTCTAGATTTACCTGTGATAACTCTTTTATGTTATCAAATTTCTTATTGGACCAATACTACCAAGATTCATTAACATTTTAACATCTGGTAGGGCTCCTTCTAGGCATTCTTGAATCAGATTAGCATTTAAGAGATTCTCACTGACAGATTCAGTAAGGTAATTTGCAATATTCCTAGCACTGAAGATGGCCATCTCTGCTTGTTTAAGCTTCATATCCTAGTCTATAAAAGTGATTTCCTTCTGTGATTCTTCTATTCTTGGGAGATTGGCAGATATCCCCTTTGCGTTTTCCTTCCAAGTAATGTAATCAAATTTTTTTCTTCAATATCATCAAAGGACATCGTCAGATCGTACAACTGATTCACCAACTGATTCACAGGTGAATCACTTGATTGACACAAATCATTATTTGTTTCCATACTTTGGCAAAATATTCCTTGTTGTTGAGCAAGGAGATTATTTAGCTCTCCTTCTTCTTTCCTGAACTCTTCAATTTTTGGCTTGTCTTTCAGTTAATCAATCATGTGTTTCAGTTCATGTATTTGAGTGTATTTACTTCTCATATCATCTTCATATTGAAGCTTCAAGTCATCAAAGCTATTTTGTAGCTCTTCTAGCTGAGACTAGCATTGTTGTTCAGTGGTTTGTTTCCCACTTTGTAGTCTCTGCTCTAACTGTAGGATTATGTCATCTTTTACTTTAATCAATTGTTTCACCTTTGAGGCTTTATCTATTGTAGTTGTGGCATATTCTCTTGCAAACATTGATAGCCTTGTGTGGTATTCAGAAGGACTTGTTTGGGGATATTTCCAAAAATATCAAGACATACCTTTCCAAGCACTAATGCCTGGGACTATTCTACCCTTATCATTTTTCTTTGTCTACTTATGACAACCCTATGTTTGGGACTGTAAAAAACATCTAGAGGGGGTATCTCTTGAATTTTCAAAACAACTTGAGAAGTTGGGAATGTTGGGATGATTTCCAAATCATCAGTATTGACTGCATTGTCGAAAACCCCAGTATTGAGTGAGAACTTCCCATTAGTGTCAAGAGTATTAGTTATTCCTTTATGAAGTAGAGTTTTTAACTCATGAGATCCTGCATTCTAAGAGGCCTGATTGAATTGGTCCCAAATTTCATCTAGCTCATTGCCCTGTTGTGATTCTTTGTCTTTATCAGTTGATGATAAGGGAATTTCCTTTACCTACTCTACATCGCCTTCTTTTGATGAAATCATCAAGGCTTTTTCTTGCCAAGTGTTTGGCTAAGAAAGTCTTAACAAATCTAGAGGCATATTTACTATCCTCTTATCTCTGTATTTCCTGAAATTGTTTAAATATTTAGGAGCGAGTCGATTTGTTTCTAATATATTCACTTGTGAATAAGTTTGTGTTTATTAAAATAAATCAATAAATGGATCTAGCTCATTTGTAAATTTCCTAATCTTGACTTGTGCAGTGAAATCATTTGCTGTATTATTTGGGTCATATTTTCAGTTTGGAATATTTGGGAATTGCAAGCACTAAATTTGGTAAATTTATAACACAACATGCATGTAATTGTCCAGGGCATAAACTCCACACTGAATAGGGAAATATGGCCACATAGATTTCTTAGAATATTTTAGGTCTTTGGACAGGAAATTCCCAACAGTTTGATAGGAAATTTCCTTAGCTAGAAGCTTATCGAGGACATATAGGGGTAGTACATGTGGATTGGTCAGACTGCCAAAAACCCGAACATAGGTAAAAGACTCATCTATAAACCATATCCCTATAAACATTAGATCATTATGATATTATTTGGATATTCTGGGGGTCTTTTCATTGAAAACCTCCTGATAGATGGGCAATATGATTTCATGAAATTTTTTATAAAAATGGGGCTCATACTTGGTTTCCCATAAATATGTGATAAATATGGATGGGTGAAGGATCTTCAATATTCTATTTCCAACCCATTGATGTGAAATCGAAAGTAAAATAGATGACATCCATGATGTATGTGCTCATATAGAAAGGGGGGGCAATATTACTAGAAAAACTATGTTTTTATGTGTAGGCAAGGATTTGGGTGGCCAAATTATTGGATAGAATAGTTTCCTAGTCCATGATATAACCATCTGAGGCTACATCTATTAGGGGGGTCCATTGTTCTAAGAATTTCTAGGTATTCTGATACCCATACAATCTACACATCATAGTGGCAATGTAACAATATGTACCTTCAAGGGAGGCAATAGAATACATATCCTTGTCTTCACACTCGTGCTTGTTAGGGTCTCTTTTCAACCGCTTTATTGGTTTTGACTGGTCTTCATTTTATTCAACAAACTTTTGGATAAACTCTTTGTCATATATCTTATGTGGTTTCGATAGGTGGTAAATTTTCCTCAAATATTTTCTCAACAATGACCCAATTACTATTTTCTTCGAGGTCAGCAAAGTCCTTTATGATATATTTAGATATCCAATGATCCATTTGACCATGTTTGTATAGGGTATAATCTTTGGTGGAGCGATAATTTGATGTAGATGGGAATTAGCTACATCAGCCCATGTGGTTTCGGAAGTAGATGAAGAATCATTAGTTTTTGCTCTTCTTTCCACTACCTTTGGTTCTTCATCTTCCAATAATTTGTATAGGGCTTCCCATGAAGAAATTCTAGCATCAGGGGTACATGTTGTATCTGTGAATAATGGAAGTGTTTCAATGACTTCAAGAGTAGGAGGAGCCGACTGTGGCTGCGTTGTGGGTTTCTTTTTCTTCTTAGCGGCCTTATACATTTTGTTGTCTTTATGTTTGTCAAAACTATCTTGCGAGGAGAAATTTCAGAGGATCGTAAACAAACTACATGAATTGAAGAACTTATGATAAAAAATGACATATATGATACAATTTATTCCTTTATGAACAATATCTATTAACAATAAATTTCAGTGATCAAATCATTTGTGTTTTCGAGAAACATAAATTCTGTTACACTTGGACAGAAATGGAAAAATGTGGGTTCACATGGATTTTGTCCTAATCAACATTTAGCATAGGTTTCACGTCAATGGTTTCCTTTGGATGCACAAATTTAAACCTATGATATCAACATTTCTCAATATGTGCTTGTATCTACAGAACAATCACATTTTTGAAGGTGGGATGGCTTTATTGGAGGATTTTATATCAGGGTTTTATATCGGGGATTGTTGAAAGTAACTTCCAATTGAAAGTTGTGAGATGAGAAATGCGATGCAATGATGGGATGCCATATTGGGCATTTTGATGTCCAGAGGGAGGCTCTATCAGAAGATAAAATATTTTTTGATATCGGTGTATCGGAAGGAATGGGAATATTGTTGATTTGAAATCATCAATATGAAAATTGCGATATGTGACGTAGCATAAAAATGGAGCCAAACCTTATTTATTATATGCGTGCAAATTTTATTTGGTATTATTTAAAGTTCTTTAGGCTTGCGCCACATTTTCTTCATTAGAGAATTGATTTTGGAGATGTCATTTTGAGGCGTGATGCTTTTACAAGTGTCTGTTACGATAAAGGGAACCTTTTAAGTGTGATTTTAACCTTTTGAGCCATCGCTTTAATATTGAGTGCCGATTAGGTTTACTTCTCGTTAGAAAAAAATAAAAAAATAAAAAAAAATTGTCATGTTTATTTACTAAAAGGATTTCACTTAAAATTTAAAGGGTCCCCATTATTTATTGAACCTACTATTTATCACAGTGAGGTGTTGTTGAGTACTACAACAGGTCCTTGGGTGTTGTGGGTAAGACATCTTGTCTAGCTATTTTTTATTTGGTGTAGTATTCCCTATCAGTGAATGTGCAGTTGTCGGGGTCTGGGGGTAGGGGCCTTCATGGTAGGCCACATGCCAAAGCTCAAACTCAGGATATTGCATCCATGTTCCATTCTGCTACCCCCTTAAAATTCACAAGGAAATTCGTTAACTTGAATTTTTAACCACCAACGATCAACAAGATTATTCTGATTTAGAAATTCAAGTGGAGATATCCAGTTTGGTTCCCGATCCTAGCCACACTAGGAGAAGGTGGAACGAGTACCTGAACTCCATCACCATCCATTGGCATATGAAAAAACTTATGGGTAATTTTTTGAAAGAGAAACACGAAGACCAAAATGATATAATTTCTTCACTTAATGAAATCAAGTAATTGCAATGTTATTAATGCTTTTGTCTTGCTAGTTTGGAAGAATAGATTGCTCACCTTCAAGGTCATCTTCAGTGTAATATAACACCTCCTAATTTGGCTAGACCAAATGCTCAAGACCTGACCCTATTCACTTGTTTAGACTCTTAATAATATACTTTGCCTCTCGGCATTTGTTTTCTTTCTTTATGTAGTTTAGTCTATGGTAGTTGTCATTAGTTTATGAGTGTTAGTTTTTCTTATTTTGAATTACCTAAAATCTGGACAACATTCAATAGAATCGGTTTCCCTAGAGGCAAATTGAAACCAGACATTGCATGATGTTGATTTTTTGACAATGTTATCAAATTAACAAGAGTTGTACCGAGTTCTCATTTTTTTAGAGGTTACAAAAAATCATCCGATTTTAGAAAATGTTGATGCAACATCGACCTTTCTTCCTTCAGAGCATATGCTTGACACTTTAAATTTTCTTATATATTAAGTATAAACATTTTCCCAAAATGTTAGTGATTTTCATTCTAATTTTGAAGAGTGTTGATGTAGCATCAACCCAGTTTTTTTGGAGGAGGATTATTTTTCACACTTTAAATTTTATTATCTATTAAGTATGGATAAAAATTCAAAATGTTGGTGATTTTCATGTTGATTTTAAAATTTTTTGATGCATCATCAACATTTTTTTGGGGGGTAGGACATATTTTTGACACTATAAAGTTTCGTATGTCTTATGTATGCACATTTTTTAAAAATGTTGGTTATTTAACCATTTTTCAAGTTGTATTCTTCTTCTTCTTTGTTTTCTTCCCGCGATGTTTTTTTTGAAGTGTTTTAATTAAGTTTGGGTTTTTTATTTTTTCAGCAATGGTTTTTTATAATGAAAAATTCAATTTTTTTTACAAAGTTAAATAACAATAATAAAAAAAATATGTTAAAGTTATGGATTTTTATATATTTATGTATCGTTAATTAATACATCAATACACATAAAATAATTTCAGTAAAAAAGTAATAATTTTAAACAGTTGCCAAAAAATTACACATTTTTCATATTGATATAATTAAAAAAATATTCGATCCCGGGGGGGCAGCTCAATTGGTGATTGAAGTAATGTGAAATCTATGAAAACTGAGATATCCAAGGTTCAAATCCCCCTTGTTGTGATTTGATTTACGGAGAGGATGACACGTTGCAGACCCTCGAAGTTTTACTAGTAGTTACTTATCAAGTGGTTTGCTAGGTTCCTTTGGGATACAAAAAAAAAAAAAAAACATTTCTAGACTCTTTTGCTAAAAATGACATGCCAAATAAAGAATTTTTATGGAAAAAATTGAATAGAAAATTTGAAAAAAATAGAAAAAATTATGAATTTTGTGTCCATATACAAAGTTTTTTTTTCAAAAATAATGATTCACGTAAAATTTTAAGTAGAAATAGTAAAAAAAATGTTAAAAAAAATCTAAAAAATAATTTAAAAGAAAAATTCAAAAACATAAATAATAATAATAATAACAATAAAATAAATAATTAGAATATTGATGATGATTATGATGGTAATAACATCCACAAAGAGGACCTTGCGAAATAAATAAATTAACTGGGGCACTTTAATTGTTGATTTCTATGATAAAAAAAGGAGAGAAGCATTCTGAGATCATTATTGGTAGTGTGGAAAATGTTTTGAAAATGAGAACGAATGTGAGTAAGGGTTGGGAAAAGCAAGAGAAAGTCGTTTTCATCTTCAACTCTATTAGTATCGCAAAGAGGAAATTTTTTTTCGTCCCAAGGTGATTTGGTAATAGGCCAAAACCTGATTTCACTCCAAAACTCATGAGAATTAGTTCTTATCTTTGCACATATTTTTGACACTTTAAAGTTTCATATTTCCTATGCATGGAATTTGTTTTTTAGATGTTGGTTATTTAACCATTTTTCAAGTTGTCTTCTTCTTCATCTTTGTTTTCTTCCCACGATGTTTGTTTTTAAAGTGTTTTTCATGTTTGTGTTTTTTGTTTTTTTAGCAATGTTTTTTTATAATGAAATTTTCATTTTTTTTACAAGGTTAAAAAATAATAATAAAATCAATATTTTAAAGATGATTTTTATTTATTTATGTATTGTTAATTAATACTTCAATACACAAAATAATTTCACAAAAAAAAATTAAACAATTGACAAAAAATACACATTTTGCATATCAATATAATTAAAAAAACACACGGTCCCAGGGAGGCACCTCCGGTGTTTGTAGTAATATGAAATCTATGAAAACTGAGAGATCCAAGGTTCAAACCCCCTTGGTTGTGATTCGGTTTATGGAGAGGAAGACAAGAAGTAGACTCTTAGAGAATTACTAGTAGTTATGTGTCAGGCAAGCTGTTGGGTTCCTCTGGGATTAAAAAAAAAAAAAAAAAAAAAAAAAAAAAACTCATTTCCATACTTTTTCACTAAAACTGACATGTCAAATAAAGGATTTTTATGGAAAAATTTGAATAGAAAAAAATGAAAAAAATAGCAATTTACTTATGAATTTTATGTCAAAAGATAATAATATATAAAGTTGTTTTTTTTCAAAAATAGTGATTCACATAAAATTTTAAGTAGAAATAGCAAAAAAAATGTTAAAAAAATTAATAATCCAAAAAAAAAAAAATCAAAAACGTTAAAAGATAAAAATAAAAACAAAAAAATTAATAAAAAAATTAGTTAATTAAATTATTGATGATGATGATGATTATGGTTAACGTCTTCAAAGAGGATCTTAAGAAAGGAAAGTGATTAATTGGGGCCCTTTAATAGGCTATTTATATGATTAAAAAGAAGGGAGAGAAGCGTTCTGAGATCACCATAGTTTTTATGACTTAACAAATCAAGAAAGTTGGTAGAGTGGTAGATGTTTTGAAAAGGAGAATGGCTGCGAGTAAGAGTTGTGAAATCCAAGATAACATGTTTTTCACCTTAAATATCTTAGTATTGCAAAGAGGAAAAATTCTTTCGTCCCAACGTGATCTGGGAATAGACCAACACTCAGTTTCACTCCGAAGCTCATGAGAATTAGTTCTTATATTTGGGTATATTTTTTAAACTTCAAAGTTTTGTATGTCTTATGTATGCATATTTTTTTTAAGTGTTGGTTATTTAATCATTTTTCAAGTTTTATTCTTCTTTTTTTATTTTTCGTGTGATGTTTGTTTTTAAAGTGTTTTTCAAGTTTGTGTCTTTTGTTTTTTTATCAATTTTTTTTTTTATAATGATATTTTCAATTTTTTTACAAAGTTAAAAAATAATAATAAAATAAATATATTAATGTTATGATTTTTATATATTTATATATCATTAATTAATACTTCAATATACATAAAATAATTTCACTAAAACAATAACAATTTTAAATAGTTGAAGAAAAATACTCATTTTGCATATTGATATAATTAAAAAAACACGCGGTCCCAAGGGTGTAGCTCAATTGGTGATCGGCGTAATGTAAAATATGTGAACACTGAGAGATCCAAGGTTCAAATACCCCCAGATTTACTAGTAGTTACATGTCAATCACTATGTTGGGTTCCTCTAATATATATATAACAAAAAAAAAAAACAAAAACGTACACACTTCCATACTTTTTCGTTAAAAATGACATGTCAAATAAAGGATTTTTATGGAAAATTTTGAACAGAAAAAGTTGAAAATTTAGCAAAATTTATTAAACTTTTATGAACTGTATGTCCAAAGATAATAATACACAATTTTTTTTTTCAAAAATAATAATTTGCATAAAATTTAAGTAGAAATAGCAAAAACAAGTTAAAAAAAAAACAAAAACAAAAATTAAAAGGAAAATTTCAAAAATAGTAAAAATTATAATAATAATAATAATTAATTAAAACATTGATGATGATGATGATGGTTAACGTCCACAAAGAGGACCTTGAGAAATAAAGAGATCCACTGAGGTCCTTTAATAGTTTATTTCTATGATAAAAAAGAAGGGAGAGAAGCATTATGAGATCACCATAGTTTTTTTGACTTAACAAGTCAAGAAGGTTGATAGTGTGGCAAATGTTTTGAAAAGGAGAATGGATGTGAGTAAGGGTTGGGAAATTAAAGGAAAAGTTTTTCATCTTTGACTTTCTTAGTATCGCAAAGAGGGAAAATTATTTCAGCCTAAGGTGATTTGGGAATAGACCAACATCTTGTTTCACTCCAAAGCACATGAGAATTAGATCTTATCTTTGGGCATATTTTTTGACACTTTAAAGTTTTGTATGTCTTATGTATGCACATTGTTTTAAAATGTTTGTTATTTAACCATTTTTCAAGTTGTCTTCATCTTCTTCTTTTCTTTCTTCCTGTGATGTTTGCTTTTAAATTGTTTTTCAAGTTTGTGGTTTTTGTTTTTTTTAGCGATGTTTTTTATAATGAAATTTTCAATTTTTTTACAAAGTAAAAAATAAATAATAAAATAAATATTAGATATCATTTTTTGGATTCAACTACATTAAGTAAGTCATTTATCTATGACCATTTCCATGAGAGGTAGTCGTAACTGACTAATTTCTTATTATTTTTGAATAGTCCACTTAGCACTCATTGCATTGAGTGATGCTCACAGGGGTGAAGAAGTGGGATTGAAACTAATGAAATGAACCGCATACCGTCAATAATCACTTTCGGGGCTTGCACCCGGTAACCAGTACTTCCGAGGAGGTCACCCATCCCAGAACTGCTATGGCTCAAGCATGCTTAACTATGGAGTTTTTCCCCACAATCAAGCCCATTTCTTCACCCCTGTGAGAATCACCCAATGTAATGAGTGCTAAGTGGACTATTAAAAAATCATGAGAAATTAGTCAGGTATGACTACCTCTTATGGAAACGGTTATAGATAAATGACTTACTTAATGCAGTTGAATCCCAAAAATGATATCTAATATAATACACTGCAGAAACCCCTCATACAAAAATAAATATTTTAAATTTATGACTTTTTTTTAATATTTATTTATCGTTAATTAATACTTATATACACATAAAATAATTTCACTAAAAAAGTAATAATTTTAAATAGTTGAAAAAAAAATATACATTTTTCATATTGAAATAATTAAGAAAACACATGGTCTCAGGGGTAGCACAACCGTTGATCGAAGTAATGTGAAATCTGTGAAAACTGAGAGATCCAAGGTTCAAATCCCCTTGGATGTGATCCATTTTATGGAGATGAGGACAAGTCGTAGACCCCCAGAGGTTTACTAGTAGTTACATGTCAGACAGACTACTAGTCTCCTGTAGGATAATAACATATCAAATAAAGGATTTTTATGGAAAAAATTGAATAGAAAAAGTTGAAAATATAACAAAATTAATGATTTTTTTATGAATTTTATGTCCAAAAATAATTACATACAAGTTTCACATAAAATTTTAAGTAGAAATAACATAAGCATGTGAAAAAAAATTAAAATAGTCCAAAAAATTAATTTAAAATAAAAATTAAAAGGAAAATTTCAAAAACATTAAAAAAAAACTAAAACAAAAAAAGAAGAAGAAAAAATAAATAAATGTTGATGATGATGGTGGTGGTGGTTGGTGTTCACAAAGAGGACCTTAATAAATAAAGAAATTAACTAAGTCCCTTTAATAGTTTATTTCTTTGATTAAAAAGAAGAGAGAGAAACATTCCGAGATCACCGTAGTTTTTCTGACTTAAATAATCAAGAAGGCTGGTAAGGTGGCAAATGTTTTGAAAAGGGTAATGGATGTGAGTGTTAGAAAATTATATATTACAGAACAATGGAACACATAAAATATACAGAAACACAAACACAGGAAACATATAAAACAAGAGAGACACAGATATATGTGGTTCACCCAATTTGGGCTACGTCCAGCCTGAACAACCAATCCTTCCTTTATATTATCCAACAAGATGAAGAGGCACAACCTACAACACATCCGTTGTAATGTCCTTTACTCTCTCTCATAGTCCCCCTTTCTATTTCTCGCTCATAATACACATACCATACACAACCGCAATACAATACCCTCATACAAAATGAGGGATTTCCTTTTAGGGAAAAAAACCCTAAATTTAACATAACTTCTACTGTCAGATCATCTGCCTAATGAATGACCCAGATTGACTACGAAATTACAATATTTTACAAGGAAATTTTGCATCTGTTTTTATCTTCGGGGGCGCTACCCTAGACCCCCCTCGCAGCGATTAGACAACGTGCGGCATTGCCCCCCGTTAGGACCAGGGGTCTAACGTGACGATACATCTAAATAAAGAAGGCAATCAGGATTCACACCCAACAATGAGTAAAGGTCGGGAAATCCAAGAGAGAGTGTTTTTAATCTTCAACTCTCTTAGTATTGCAAAGCAAACAAATTCTTTCATCCCAAGGTAATTTGGCAATAAACCAATACCACTACAAGGAAAAGACCCTCTATCGGAGGTTATAAAGGAGGTTTTTAGTGTTATAAAATTGGCCAAAATTTTCAAAAAACATTTTCTATAACATATTTTTTGGTAACAGAGCTTTTGGCGGATCTTTTAACAGAATTTCAACACAACTAAAAAACTTGGGCAGCCAGAGGTTATTACAGTTGTTTTTTTCATCGGTGCACTACTAAGGTGTTAACGCACTGGTGCGTGTCATATAGACGGTCGGCCTGAGGCGATCGAAGGTGCATGAACTGGGCCGTAAAGGTCTAAAACCGCATCGGGTGCACTTTAGGTGATACAACGCACATGGTTGTTCTAATTGGTATTGGGATTTGTGCAGTGCCCATATTTCGTATCAACGCACCGGTGCGTAGTCTTATAGAAACGCACCGGTGTGTAGTATCAGACAAACACACTGATTTTTCTAATTCGTATTGGTATTTGTGCAGTGCGCATAGGTCGTACAAACGCACCGGTGCGTAGTCTCAAATAAATGCACCAGTGGGCAGTATCGCACAAATGCACCGAGATTTATCATTGGTATTGGTATTTTTGTGGTTTCCATAGGTCGTAGAAACACACCAGTGCATTGTATCATACAAACACACCGGTGTACAGTAACTGAGACACACCGACGTTCATTTTATATTTTTTAGAAACATCGACTTGTGATAGTGCAATTATTGTGATTTTTTAAAATTCATTATTCATCAAAATTCGACACATCTTATAACAATATTCATATTAATTAAATTTTTATTAATGCATTTGAATGTGATGTTTGGTTTAATTTGTTATATCTTATCATAATTATTGTGATTTTTTAAAATTCATTATTCATCAAAAGATGACACATATCTTATAACAGTATTCATATCAATTAAATTTTTATTAATGCAGTTGAATGTAATGTTTGGATTAATTTGTTATATCATATCTTTAGATTTCACATCTCTTCATTATAAAATTTAATCATCCATAAATTTAATCAGTGGTGTTACATTTCACAACGACAATGGAGAACGCAATAGAATAAATTAAAACATATATATATATATATATATATATATATATATATATATAGATATATATATATTAAAAAGATAGTCTTTGTCATACAAAATGGGACAGTTATTGGTATCCCTTTGTCTTTCAATTAAGACACTATGTCCATTACATTAAATAAAATGTCTGATTTCACAAACAAATATTTCAAAAAATACAACAACTTGATTTGATATCCAAACAAAATGATGATCATTCTTCGCTTGAACTATTGTCACTGCTCGAGCTACTTCCATGACTTGGGTTATTTTCAGGAATGTTTTGTTCACGGTGTTGATTTTTTTCTTCTTCTTCACCTTCCATCTACAAACATAAAAATAAATTGTAATGAGTGTATATACATTGTTGAGAATAATGAAAATTTCAATATTAAATAATATACATCAATGTAAATCGAAAAGAAAAATGACGTACCATAGCAACAATTGACTCATAAACCATACACATTCTTTCAAAACCATGTACCATGCCATCTTTCAAAATTTCATCTGTTGGCGCAGTTCCATACTTTGTTTCCTGCAAGTTTTATACCCCATAACAAATCATATATTTAATATAAAAGATGTTTTTATTCTATTAATTATAGACGGAGCTAAGTAAAACAAGATCGATAGATGCTTACAAATTCCACAATTAAATTTTGATATGCCAACATATACTCACAACCCATATTTAACCCAATTTCAATCAATTCGTCTGATGGTTCTTCTTTGTATGTTAGCACCTGTTTGAAGACATTAAATGATGATTTTTGTAAAACAAATTAAATATAAAATGAAATATAGTTATGCTTTTATATGAAGTAATAATCATTCACAAACTTAGATATCAACCTCCCTTTCTTCCTGCTATCGGCCATGTTTTATGTGTCAATGGTTCCATCCTTTTTCTTTTTCTGTAATAGAAAATAATGAAAATTAATATTTAATGTACTACTTTATTTGTCACCTAATGATTCTAAAATTAATATCATAATATTTAATGCTTCATGACGCCCTCCTATGACACAATTTTGTCCATTCCTTTGACCATCTCCTTGTACACCTTTTTGGACATTCCTACTGGCATATTTCTGATATCAGCTTGTTCATCTTTTGATATTTTCATAATCTTCCTGAAAATGTAACATGACAATAAACTATTTAATTTTTATATTGATATATGAAAAGTAAATATAACAAAAGTGATATTTATAAATAATTCTAGACAAACATTTAAAGGAATATTACTTTTTCATTCCTTCTTTTTTGTTGTTGTATATTTTTGCTATTAAAACATATGTCTTATCAACAACTTAAGTCTAATTTGAATATAAACTATTCTTGGAATCATTGGATTGATTTTTGTATTGTAAGAAGTGAAGGAAATTATACATCTGCCTCCCTTAGATCTCAAACTTTAGCAAATGCCTTCATAACCTCTCAAAGAGACCCCCTCCGCATGAGCTAAGGAGAAATTCATTTTCATTTGCATGTTCTATTTTCTTTTTCTTTAGAAATAAACATTCCTTTTCCGTAGTTGTTGGTCCGTGTATAATAAATAGATGTGAATTAATAGATTGCTTGAAACATAATATCTAATAATTTTAAGTATATTATTAATAAAAACTAAAGAACCAATAATCAGATATGTTTTTTTCATTCTTTACTTGATTTCATCCTTTTGAAAATTTTCCATTAAGCTTTTACGTTCTTCTAGTCCTAAATCAGAAATAATCTTATCGAGCTTCGTCATTTTGTGGCTCTGCATGATACACAATAAACAATACATATTATTTAAACTTACATATGGTTCAAAAATAATATTTTTTGTAAAGAATTTACAAAGAAATTACCTTTTTTGATTTTCTTGATGTGTTATCAGTATTTTTATTACTTGATCTCTTGTCAACCATTTCTTTATCAATATGAAACTTGTACCATATCATTCATTAATATATTTTATAAATAAATTATCAAATTTTCAAGTAAAAAAAAATATCAAGAAATTGGTGCGCTTTTCATGGTGTATGCACTGACGTTGGTGCGTCTTGGTCTTATAAACGCACCACCCAAAAAATATAAAACAAAGTACGGTGCTCTATGTCAACAAGGAGCATCGTTGTGTTACATGTTAAGCATCGCACTGATTAACACAGACAAAATAATAAAAATCGTCTAGTGTTAGTTTTTTGTCGCAAACAAGGGACCACCGTACGGTGCTCTTTTTCAACTAGGAGACCCGGTGCGTTATATGTTACATCGTGCACCGATTAACACAATTTTTTTTTTTTCCAAACAGTACCTGAGCAGTGCGCTATAATGAAATAGTGCATCTGTGCCCTCTTTTAGATATGGTGTACAAGATTAAAAAAAATTGTTTTTTAAAATTTTTATCAAACAATACGTGCGTGGTGCCTTGGGATAAGCCAGCATACCGGTGCGCTAGGTTTCATAGAGCGCATCGATTAAAAAAATTCTATTTTTTTTAAATTCACACAAGGGCTGACATGGATTGGGATTCGACTATGCAATTCGTCTCGTGGGTTGGATGTCATAGGCCTATATATATAGCAATACAAACCCTATAAATCTAAAATTAAAAGCCCTAATTCTGAAACCACTGAAACAGGAAGAGGCAAGGGCAAAAACAAAAAGAATGAAGGGTTAAGGGTAAAAATGGAAATTTTTTTTTTTTTCTTCTGAAAATGAACAACAAATTGAAATTTTTTACTTACTGCATAAAAAATACTGCAGAAAATGTAAGAAAAACAACAAAATTTAATCACAATATCGTTTTAAATTCTATGCTACAGGGTTTGAATCACCAGAGATTTGGAATTCTGATTATCTGAATAGTTATGTTCAAAAGTATTTCTCTGCTCCACAGTGCTATCGTGCTTTCTTGCTCCAGGTATGTCTCGTGCAAATCTCTGGCTGAATTTTTTTGCAAAAACAGTGAAATAATGAAAAGTGTTTATTATTTAAAGAATTGTTTTATGAAATTAGATTTTCGAAAATATTTTTCCGCCCATTTTTCAATTTACCGTTTTTTTTTTTCACTTTAAAAGAATAAAGTTGCCTTTTTTTTTATTTGCGGCTTTTCGTCACTGGTGTGTAAATTAGTAACACCGCACCGGTTTGTAGTAACTAAAACAACACCAGTGTGGTTATCTGTACATAAGCATCGATAACAATAAGTCCATTTTTAAGGCACCGAAATTAATTTTACGTGTGTGCATTAAAATTTATTATTGATTTTTCTCAAATGCAGGGATAAAATATCATAATTATATCAAATAGGCAATTCTTCAAAATCTAGCTCGTTCCATAATATTTCTCAAAGTCCATCGCAGAGTTCTCCCTATCCATCTTAAGACGCAATATTTACTTCATATTTTATTTATATTTTCATTATCTAATTGAATTTATGTTTTTTATCCATGTCAATCATCTTAATAAAATTTATAATGTATACAAATTTGCAGTTTCATGCAGATTCAGAATCGAGTTCAGAAGCACAAAATAATCAAACAGCTCCAAAACGTTGAAAGCTCTTATCAGGAGCAACATACTGCAAGGCGCATTTGGTAGATGAAAATGGACAGCCGCTTCACCCTGCCAATTGTAACAATATTGCATATTCTAGACACAATCGCGTGATAATGATGGTAATAATAATTGTTTGGTATATTAATGTAATTATTTCAATGTCAAACAAATTAATCATGCATTTTCAACCTTCTTACTAATTGATGTCATAGATTTTGTACTAATCATTTTCAAATATATTTTTTAAAATTATTAGGATTCTAGTGATGATGAGCGACCTTCCTACCATCTTCCGCTGCACCCCACGACAATGTCAAATTGAGAGAAGGTTGAACTAAGATAAAAAATTAGAGAGGAACGATACCAAGAACGGTTGAATCAACCACCGATTCAATTCCCGCTACGTCAAGATTCACCAATTAGGAATGACTACAACAATAATAGTTCTTCACAAGACAACAATGGAGGCAATCAAATAGAGGTTGGTATGGATGATTACTTAAGGGATGCAACTGCCATGGAGATAATGTTGTTAGATGCATTCCAAAATGATGATCAGTTAGGGGATGATGCTCATATCACTGACACGTTTTTCGAAAGCCTTAAATTTTCTTCCACCACCCCTCTCTTTGGCCATGGCGGTCAGTCAAATTCTACCTAGTTCGGGACAATGATGTTACTATACAACTTGAAAGTAATGTTTGGCTTGTCGAATGCATGTTTCTCGGAAAATTTGAGGTAAGTTAACATAAAGTCATCCCTTATATAATTTTGAGAAATATAATCACACAATGAACATTAAAAATGGTCAATTTAATGGACGTTAATAATTATATCGGCATTAATGTACATTTAATATTTTCCATGATCACCAACTACAGGTTATTCAAAGATAAGGTTCTTCCGACTGATAATATCTTGCCCAGTAGCTGCGAAGTGGCATTAAATAAATTGTTGAAAATGTTGGGTGTTGAGTACATATCATATCATGAATGTACAAATGATTGTATTTTATATAGAGGAGAATATGCAGACAAAAAGATATGTCCGAAATGTGGGCATGACGGGTATTATAAATAAAAAAACAAGGGTAAATCACATGGTCCTCCTTTTAATATATTGAGGCACATGCCTATAATCCCAAGGATTCAAAGGCTCTTTCGTTGCAAAGAATTAGCTATGTTGCAGGGATGGCATGCCTCACAGAGAAGTGAGTTGGGAGTTATGTGAATCTCAACTGATTCAATAGCCATGAAGCATATAGAGGATACATGGTCATAAAAATTCAAGGATGAAGTACGAAGTCTACGACTTAACATAGCCATGGATGGCGTCAACCCATATTCCCTCGAGAACACCAGCTATTCTGTTTGGCCTGTAGTAGTAATCAATAACAATATCCCCCCATGGTTGTATGTGAAGAATGAAAATCTTATGTTGGCTCTCATTGTCCCTGGTAGAAGAGAAGTGAAGAATATGGATGTCTACTTACAACCACAGGTAGATGAATTGAAGGAATTATGGGATGGGATAAATGTAAACGATGTATCAAGACCCATCGCATCAGAGAGGATTTTTACGCTATATGGAATATGTGCTTACACGACACATGATTATCCAGGCTTAGGAGTTTTCTCTGGTAAATTACATGTTTATTGATTTTTTTATATACGTAACAATATTCTTTCGCATATTAGTTATTTAATTCGTTGTAATTGTTCTGATCTTCATGATATTATTTAACGTGCCATGCATATAAATTGTATACAATAATCTCGCAAGTCTTGTAATAAAAGGGTATTTTGGATGTAAATGTTTTTGACCTTCTCTGAAAGCTAGATGGTCTAAGGACCTATGAAATCCAGTGTATGATTGCTCCACAGTATTCCTCCCAGAAAAACACCCTTACGGAAGAGAAGCATCTGATTTCAATGGTAAACGAGAGAGAACCCAAAGGCCTCCAATAACGACACTAGTTGAATGTCTTAGAGCATATGAGAGAGATAAGGATTTAATATAAATATTCGATTCAAATGGGGAGACTATTTTCGATGATCTAGAATTCTTCGACACCTATATTGAGAAATTACCCATTGGGATGAAAAGGAAATCTATCTTTTATAACCTCCCATATTGGGAGCATATTAAGATTACCCACTTATTAGATCCCATGCATATATTTAAACATGTTTCATCTTCTTTATGGAGGAACATATCATTGAAACAAAGTGACACATTGGCTGTTAGGAAAGATATTATTACTTCAAAAAATAAAAAGAAACATTGGCCAAGATGATTAGAAAGTACAGGATCAGAGGCAGGCGCTAGTCCCTCTAATTCATGCTATTTCAAATAAGGTGATGTCCCATGTATTTTTTAAAAAGATGATATTTCTTTGGCAAAGGAAGTTATAATGGGTGTGAGGGTGCCATCTTCATACGAGTCTTCACTACGGTGTTGCTCCACCATGGATGACCATTTGTCGGGGTTGAAATCGCATGACCATTTGAATCTTCTAAGAGTACGTATAATTTCAAAAGCATGATTTTATTATTTTTTATATTAATAAATTTTGTCCCATGCAAGGATCATAAAACATGACTAATTTTGTATATTATTACACGTGTTTATACTTTGCAGTGTAATTATCCTTTATTTGTGCGTAGGTGTGTGAAACATGAATTCCCTCCTGACCTAGGATGTTCCATATCTAAATTATCTGCATTTGTACGTTGGATCACGTCAAAGGAGATTCATGTGGCTAGCATTCCATGGTGGCGTCAAGAGATACTTGAGATTATTTGTATGTTTGAGAAGGAACTGTCGACGATTTTCACGGACTTGTAGGTTCATCTTCTAATCCACCTAGTAGATGAGGTTGAATTAGTTGGGGTGGTTTCTTGTCATTGGATGTTCTTCTTAGAGAGTTACATGAAGAAATTGAAAGGTTTTTTTGACAAAGGGAAAAACTTGAGGGGTCTATGGCAGAGGGGTACATATCGTATGAGTCTTTCTATTATGCCAGTGATTACATCAAGCAGATCTAAAATAGACCAAGTGCGGTGATTTGGGACAATGAGAGGGATGAAGACAAAAGATAAGGGGAGTTGCTCTAAACGAATGGAAAAAAGTGCTTGATAAAGAGTAAGCGACTTGTAATTTTTCAAATTTACACAAAGTAAATATTCAGGTTGAACTTCGATATAATGTATATTTTGATCTCTATGTACTATATAATTTCGGTTTTATTTAATGAGCGAATGCAGAAATTGAAGCAATCAATAAATTCGTTCTTTACAATTTTGAAGTGACACAACCGTGGGTCGCATTATACGAACAAAAGAGGATGAAATGGGATAGTGACAGGAAAGAATTCATACGATTGAATGGTAGAAGTGTGCCTTATCCTGATCATTTAAAATAAAATATGCCAAAAATATGCCCCAACAGTTGGGTTGCTGACCAAGTGAAAGAGAAATACGGTGCAGCTGGTCGTTACTTGCATGTTGAAGAGGATGCACTAAACGTCGGTATTGGGTGCAAAAACTCGGTAATAATCTATTTAATTTATATGTACATTTGAAACTTAATAATGCACCTTTCAAATGTAAATACGTCTATATTTCATATTTTAACTGTTGGGTTATTATAAGACACATGACACTATGATTTTTTTAACTTTTTTATAGGTGAATTTTTTCCCATCTATGTGGGCATATGGACACCATTTTCACACAGAAAATGTTGATGATGGACAAATCACACAAGACTGTGGAGTGGAAGTCGAGTTCGATCAATCTAGTCGATCTAGCCACCATGATCAAAACCTAGTAAGAGGGACATTAGGTTACATCGGAAAGATACAAGAGATCATTGAAGTGGATTTATCTTCTTTCCAATGTGTTATTTTTAGGTGAAAGTGGTGGGACACCTTTGATCAGAATAATGTAAAGGAAGATCGCGATAATAAGCTGATATGTATCAACTCTAGAAAGATGTGGGATGAAGCTAAGGAGCCCTATGCTTTCCCCAAACACTGCAACCATGTGTTTTTTTTACCCAGATGTGTTGGATAGGGATCGGTGGTTCGTATTGACACATGAACCTACATCAAAACATATTTTCTCAAACAATAGTGTTATCATGTCATGCGAGCTAGATAATGAGGGTGATCATGAGAACTGAGAGTGATATGGTACATGTGTTATTTCATCAATATTTAAACTTTTTAAGATGGGTTTTTATAAAGAAGAGGACTTAACTACCTTATAACTTATAAGATGACTCTTTTTTTCGAAACATTATAATATGTATTTTGAATTAATTGGTAATTTGCATTGTGTTAATGTTAACATCAATATTTCACTTGATAATTTACAATTATGTTGATCTCAAAAACAATGGCGTACTGTATAAAGTTCTTTTTTTGTATGTAATATCATAATAAAATAATGATAATTCTAAAGTACATGAATTTATTTGCATTATTTTCTAAACTTTATTATGTTACAAAAATTCATACTATTCTAGATTTATTATTTTACAATTATTTAAAATTTTACAAATTTACAAATTTAAAATTTTTAATAAAATCATTTCACATTAATACAATTAAAATTTTACAAATATTTTACATACAATTACAATTACAATTACAATTACAATCATTTCACAGTAATACAATTAAAATTTTACAAATATTTTACATACAATTAGAATTAGAATTACAATTTCGCATACAATTACAATTACAATTTTAGAATTTTACATAAAATTTACAATTACAATTACAATTTTACAAATTTACATATATACCATTACAATTACAATTTTATAATTTTACATACAATTACAATTTTATAATTTTACATACAATTAGAATTAGAATTAGAATTTTACAATTTTACATATATACAATTACAATTACAATCATTTCACAATAAATTAAATATTACAACTACAATTAAAATTTTACAAATATTTTACATACAATTACAATTTTAGAATTTTACATACAATTACAATTTTACAATTTGTCTTATATACAATTACAATTAAAATTACACTTACAATCATTTCACAATAAATTAAATATTACAATTACAATTTTAGAATTTTACATACAATTAGAATTAGAAATAGAATTTTACAATTTTACATATACAATTACAATTAAAATTACAATTACAATCATTTCACAATAAATTAAATATTACAATTGCAATTAAAATTTTACAAATATTTTACATACATTTACAAATACAAATACAATTTTACAATTTTACATACAATTAAAATTAAAATTACAATTACAATCATGACATAATATTTAATAAATATCATGATCATTTAATATTAAATTAAATAAACACCACAATCATGATAACCATCGTACAAACATCATATTCGACTAAAAAACACATTCAAATTCGCTAACATCATCGTGATCATGATCATCTAACAAAACAAAATTAGCATTGTATGACATCATCACAACACAAACATTAAATATACATCTCATGTCAAATAACTATTATCGCATACACATATATCTGCAAGTTGCACATTAAATGAACATATCTAAAATGACCTAACAATATACACATCATGATGATCACCAACATGTAAATTAAGTACAACTGCAACATGAACATAAAATACATGGACCATATATATATATATATATATATATATATATATATATATATATAATGTCGTTATAATTAATATAACGTTTTCAAACATCCACTTCTAGTACATTATCAACAAGACTAATGGCTCCTGGCTTTACCAATGATGCAACCTCGACAAGCTCAGATACATGTCGATCATCGTGTTCCTATTGATCTGGTACTGGTGCCTCATGCTGATTAGGATCAACTGTCGGCTGCACATTGTGATGACTCGACATGGTCGATGGTCTAGCATGATCATGATCATGAGTACGGCTGGATGCTGCAGGCTGCTGACTCGACGTGGCTGATGGTCCAGCCTGCTCTCCATCATGACTATTGGTCGATGCTGCAGGCTGCTCATCTGGCGCAGCACGAGGTGAATGATGATCACTCCCCTGATTGTGATCATCAGATGATGCGTCGTTTCTCGCGGACTGTCGACGTGCTGCATCTCGACCACGCCTATAATGTTGAAGGGCCATCCTCAACTGCGTAATTAAGCTCATAGCTCCTACGACATGCCGCATCAGGTTGAACATGTCACGCGACATGCCTCTCCACATTTGTACCAGCCTAGCATCAGCCTATATATCTCTCATAGTGGCAGGCTTGACTCCCGCCTCCACAAACAATGCATAGATTTGGTCGCCCAACTCCATCCTCAATCTATTGTCAAGCTTACGCCTAGAAAAAAGTGGTACCGACGCACCATGAGGACCAGGTATGTCTGCATCGGCCTCATGATCTTAGGCATCTGCCATATCCTGATCGTCATCAGGATCCACACCTAGATCATTTGGTGGCGCTGGCATCTCATCGCCATCAAATGACCTAATGTCTGCAAAATATATATAAGTACACAACAATAATTAGACAATTGCATTAAATAGTTTAATAAAAACAAGTTAAAGAACATGTTAGAATAAATTTAAATAAAACAGTAATATTACCTCTATCATCCTGCGGCTCATCATTTGTGAAGAGGATGTTGGCACACCCTCGCCAATCCAAACCAGCATAAGGACATGGTACCATAACGAAGGGATGCTCATCAACACTCGCTAGCAAATCCACTGCATCATGCGATATCCTCGCGGAAAACTCAGAATCGCCCCTCTTGGGCATCATATGTCCCCACATGTGCATTTTTACATACAACATTGACCTACGAGGCTGACGAACAAAAGTAGCCCTCGTCTCTGGAAACCTCTCAAAAAATAAACAAAATAGCTCTAAAGAAAAAGGGAAGTTGACCCTCCCTTGTGCATGAGCATGACATTTATCTAAAGCTTTACAGAATTGCCGCAAAAAAATGGCAAACCACCTCACAAGTCTTGAATCCTGTACTAAAGAATCAACATAAAATAGAAGTGGGAAACTAATGCATTTCTTGTCAAAATCAGTAGTGAGAGGCACCTTACCTCCTCTCTACCAAATGAAGCAATACGTAATTGACCTCCGGAGACCTAAAAATCTGAAGGAGACAGTATATTCGTGCTAATGTATCTCTCGGAGTACACCAACTCACTCCCTGCTGGATAGCCAAATGGAACCTCTAAGAATGAGGGAAAATCCACCCCTCTCCTCGATAGGCCAGTAATCATGGAAAATTTTAGGGGCTAATATTCGCAAGTGGGATAAATTTCCATGGTTTTTCCAAAAAAAAGATTCGCCAATTTCCATTTTTTTATAAAAATGATTCTCCCAAATTTTACAATATAAAATTATTTTACCTTAAAAATCGCCAACATTACATAGACAATATATATAATATCATTATAAATTTGAATAATTCTACAAATACATTAATAAACATTTTATATTTTTCATATTAGGGACTAGTGAGATTCGCCAATTTTTTAAACTTCAAAATAATTTTCCATCCTTAAAATTTTCCCTGCCAGTAATGAAATAGATGTCCTCCTCAGTGGGCGTGTAGCACTGGTTAGGACCAACCCGGAAAGCCTATAGGTGGGCATTCCACCCGCGGATAAGATGTCAAAAAAACACACCATGTCCCTTTAGGGATGTAGCCTCCTCAAAAAACTTGAGGAGGCCTACCTGCCTTAGGAGCCCCTAGGTAGCTGCTATAATAGGGCAAGGGTACACATCTCTCTCCCTCTCGTGCCTCCCACAAGTGAACCATGTTATATTAGTTCACCTGTTGTTGTTGATGTTCTCTCTCTTCTCTCCTTTCACGTCGTTGAATGATTGACATATTAAATATAATTTTTTATTAAATGAGACATGTATTTAGGAATATACATATATAATTTTTTTTGAAAAAAAAAAACAGTTGGTGCGCCACAAAAAACAGGCATGCACCGGTAATGGTGCGTATTTTTTTTGTCGCGCACCAAAGGCAGTGCACCTGAAAAATTTTAGCGCACTGCCCTATTGGCATTATTCCAAGGTCAACGATGCGGTGGGATAACAGACCGCACCGTTGACTATGGACCAGTGTCGGGAGGGCGATGTGCTGACCAAACTATAACCCCTGGGGCGTATAGTTTAGGAAGCGCACCACCCTCCAGACATCACTACATAGTCAACAGTGTAGTCGTTTACCAGGCCACACGATTGACCATGTCGAATTACCAGAATGTGGTGTGCTGACAAAAGTACCCGCCCCGGGGTTGATATTTCCGTCAACGCACCGCATCCCCGCTATTCGACAGGGTCAACGGTGTGACCGGGTAACCAACCACACCGCACTTTTTTTAAAATTTTAAAATATCACAGTGCACCGTTTCTGTACCACCCTGGAACCGGTGCAAATATCGTTAGCATCGGTCACAGTGCGACCAGTAAATTTACAGGCAGCACCACGAACCGGTACGAGCCGAACAGCTCGAGCGCACCGCGCGGGAAATATATATATTTTTTAAATGAGGTCAATTTTAAGCTATTTTACAAAACTAATCCGCTAAAAGTTTTAATTATGAAAAAAAAATGAAAATACCTGTACATTTGGCCATCGATGAATATTGGCTGTAGAATTTGCAAAAATAAATTTTCCCACCATTTTGCAAAATGCAAAATGGAGATGGTGGGCAATGGAAAGCGATAGTGCGTGCAATGGGAGCACCGATGGCAGGGAGCCTCACACAAGGTAAAGTTGCACCGCTTCTTGAGAGATTTGGAGCATTGAGAAGTGAAAAATGTGGATTGTTGGCTGTAATTTTTTATTTTTATTTTTTATTTAACCCTATTTCGGTGCGCGGTTTTTATAGGTGCACCGGTGCAGTTTCATTATATCGGACCAGGCTGTTTCAGTTTTGGCGCGGAGTTTTAGGATGCACCGATGCATAATATTTGTAAAGCATGTGTGTGCTACAATAATAAGACGCACCGGGCGAGTTTGTACCAAGCGCACGGTGTCTCGGTGTGCCAATGTTTTTTGTGCATCGATGCTGTCTCTAGTTGAATGCACCAGTGCGGTTTAGGATGATAAACACATCGGAAGAAAAAAATCTGCAAAAACCTCCATCTTCCAACTTCCAATAGTAACCTCTGCTACAAACAGATGTCTAGGGCATTTTTGTAAGGGGTTCCTCGAAAACATCCACTAGAGGGTCTTTTCCTTGTAGTGTACTTGGTTTCACTTTGATGCTCATGAGAATTAGTTCCTGTTTTTGGGCACATTTTTTACACTCTAAAGTTTTATATGTCTTATGTATGCACATTTTTTTAAATGTTTTTTATTTAACCATTTTTCAATTTTCCTTCTTCTTCTTTTTTTTCTTCCTGTGATGTTTTTTTTTAAAGTGTTTTTCAAGTTTGATTTTTTTGTTTTTTCAACAACTTTTTTTATAATGAAAATTTTAATTTTTTTTACAAAGTTAAAAAACAATAATAAAATAAATGTTTTAAAGTTATGATTTTTTATATATTTATGTATTGTTAATTAATACTTCAAAACACATAAAATTATTTTACTAAAAAACTTATAATTTTAAATAGTTGACAAAAAAATACACATTTTGCATATTGATATAATTAAAAAAAAACACAATCCCAGGGGGTAGCTCAATTGGTGATCGAAGTAATGTGAAATCTGTGAAAATTGAGAGATCCAAGGTTCAAAAATTCCTGGTTGTGATCCAGTTTCCGAAGAGGAAAAAAGTTCGTAGACCTCTAGAGGTTTACTAGTAGTTACATGTCAAGCGGATTGGTAGGTTCCTCTGGGATACAAAAAAAAGCACATTTTCATACTTTTTCACTAAAATGACATGTCAAATAAGGGATTTTTATGGAAAAAATGAATAGAAAATTTTGAAAAAATAGCAAAATTTATGATTTTTTTATGAATTTTATTTCTAAAGTTAATAATATACAAAGTTTTTTTTCAAAAATAATGATTCTCATAAAATTTTGAGTAGAAATAGAAAAAAAATTGTTCAAAAAAATTAAAATAATAAAAAAAAACATTAAAAATAATAATAATAATAAATAAATCAAAAATCAAAATATTGATGATGATGATGGTGAAGGTTAACATCCACAAAGAGGACTCTACTAAAATAAAGTGATTAACTGAGGCCCTTTAATAGTTGATTTCTCTGATTAAACAGAAGGGAGAACAATGTTCTCAGATCACCGTAGTTTTTCTGACTTAACAAGTCAAAAAGGTTGGTTGTGTGGAAAATATTTTGAAAAGGAGAATGGATGTGAATATGGGTTGGGAAACCAAGGGAGTTTTTTTCATCTTCAACACTCTTAGTATCGCAAAGAGGGAAAATTATTTCATCCTAAGATGATTTGGAATAGACCAATGCTCGGTTTCACTCTGAAGCTCATGAGAATTATTTCTTATCTTCATAATGTTCATTTTCTTCTTAGCACTAGTCAAGAAAAAAATATAATTATGGTTAGAAAGTGTGGGCTTGATCACCTCCTTATAATATCTTAGCTTCCTTTTTCCCTCTAACTCCTTATCATCCCATAGCTTATCTTTAAATTTGAAAATAATATTGTTTTTAATATTATCCTTGTTATTAAAGATGATATCATCCTTTACCCCCACCGCGGGTGAACATATATAGCGACCAATAGTCGAATACACAGCGGAAATATTAAAATACTTCGTAGACAAAGACATCCATTGTAAGATAGAAATTGTAATTTGTGTATTATATAAAAAGGTTTATGATAGGATGATTAAAAATGAGAATGGGGGTCTGCTTATATACCCTAGCAGGTGCCCTTTCACGAATGGCTATGTCTCTAAGACATGCCTCTTCATCATTAACTAACTAATCATTAGTTAATGACTTATTATTTATTATTACATTTATATTTATATATCTTATGATTTTATTATGAATTATATTCATAACATAGCCTCTCCCTTCAAGAAGCTTTGTCCTCAAAGCTTACTTAAGAAAATCTGCTCATCTTTGTACTTTCATCTTCGTCGATACAAGACGATATGATACTCTGAGTGATAGACAAAATTGTTGTATTGAGAACAGATTGGACCATCCTAGATTGATCTTATGGGGTATCTTCTGATCTTTGGATATGTGTGGTGAATAGTTATCGTATGACTGGATTTTGCAAACTTCAGTATCCCTAGGAACATGAAATTTTTGTTTATTTTCTGAGTGATACTGGTAAGTAGCTTGATTAGAAAGTTTTCTCTTGTGATTTGGATGTCAATACATAGCTCCTTTGGTTTGGTTTTCCCTTATCATGTTAGTGGTTGGTTCTTGATTTCCTTCAGGCATTGTTGTTATTGAGTGGGTGACTGAATCATCAGTTGGGATGTCCAACGTTTGAACTGCAGCTTCTGCATATGTTTTAACTTCTCTAGATTCTTCTTATTCCTTACTTGTGATATTGACTGGATCAATATTAATTCCTTTGTCTTCAACTTGAACTGAAACGACTGATGGTGTCAATACTTCACTTTGAAGTTGTTCTATCTTGTCATTCAGTGATTTCTTGTCATTTTTAAGTTTCTTTATTTGTGTAAGTATGTTTTGGTTATGATTACTTAAACATACAAGTTCATCCTTTTCTGAATTGTTGATTTTATTCTTAGTAGCTTCATCACCTTTTAAACTTTTGATTTTTTCTAATAATTTCTTATTAAGGCTCTTAAAACATACATTTTCTTCTTCTTGTTCTAATAAACGCTTCTTGAGTTCCTTATTTGATGCTTTAGCTTTCTTGACTTGTTCGAGTAGTTTTTTCTTGGTGATCTCTGAAGCGCGAAACTTCTTTGTCTTTGCTGTAGATGACTTCTTCAAGCTCTTTTTGCTTCCTTGATATAGTTTTTATGTTATCTTTGAACATCAAGTCTGAGATATCTTTAAAGTCTGAGATACGGACATTAATGATTTTGACTCCATTGTCATGTCTCGAAATGTGATCATCTTCCCCTTATAAGGAAATTTTGAAACCTGTTTCTCTATGTTTAACATGAATGGACCCAAATCCTTAAACCAGGATTGACCGAGTAGTCAACATTTGTATAATCCATCTTTACAACAAGAAATTGAGATATGTAATCTTAATGATTTATTGTCACTTTTTTTTCTTACCCCAATGCCTGGCTCTGGAATTAATAGCTTATTCGCCAAGTTGATGTTGATATAATTTTTATTGTTGCTTTTGTTGATAACGATATTAATTTTTCTTCCTTGGATACTTCCTCTGATACCAAATGAAGTGAAAAAAGTTCATACTTCTAGTCAAATACTCCAGAAGACTTGGAATATGAAAATATCCATTGAGGATACAAATATTATTATATAAAATGTATAATGAGTTCTTTGACTAAGTAAATTCTAGTTTTTTATTTATAATTTATTTTTATTTTTTTTTAAATTTTTTTTTTTTTTTGAAAATTTACAACCCTAATGAAACACGACTATTCACCTCTCTGGGGTATAATATAAAATATATGTCCACCTATGTGTATTTGAATCGGTTAATTTTCTCAACGTAAAAAGTAAACTTACCATTCACACAAAGAAGTTTTTTATTTCTTTTGTTCTTATTTTACCTTGAAAATACCATGGGCAATTACCAATGGTTTCTAAAATCACGGGCCTATAAACCAATTAAAGAAGAATCAAAATAATCTTATCTACTTTTCCTTCTCTTACGTATATTTTTTTTATCATGCACTTTTTATTGATAATGTAGAAACATTTTTTCTTTTTTTTCTTTTGGAACTATTTTCTTTAAAAAAAAAATTCCCTCTTAATTTATTTCCCCTTTTTTTAAACTTTCCTTCTCTCTTTTATTTTTATTATTATTTTTTTAATTTTAATGGCCAAAGGCCTAGCGAAACAGAGAAAATCTGACATTTAGTGTAGTGAATGCTTCAATTGACTTTGAAATTTAGTCTAGTGAATGCTTCAATTGTGATGGCAATAAGGTTGACGAAGATTTGATGGCCAAGGTCAGATTAGACGTAGCTCTGATACCAATGTAGCGACCAATAGTCGTATACGTAGTGGAAATATTAAAATACTTCGTAGACAAATACATCAATTGTAGGATAGAAATTTTAAGTTGTATATTATATGAAAGGGTTGATGATAGGATGAGTACAAATGAGAATGGGGACCTTCTTATATACCCTAGGCAGGTTCCCTTTCACGAATGGCTATGTCTCTAAGACATGCCTCTTCATCACTAACTAACTAATCATTATTTAATGACTTATTATTTATTATTACATTTGTATTTATATATATTGTGATTTTATTATGAATTATATTCATAAAAACATACAAGTTAATCCTTTGACATGACTGCTCTAAAAGCTTCCAAGCACCAGCTGGGCAGACATGCATCATACCCTAACCTAGTTTACCACTACATTTATACCCTCACACTCCTAAAATTTTGCAACTCAGTTGGCAAGTACATAAGTCTTAGTATGAAAATGGGTTTCTATTATGGTTTTATTAGTCCGTTTTATTTCAATTAATGGCAGATTAATTCGCCAGTATGTGAGAAAAATATAGAATTCATCTCTTGCATGGGGTCTAGCACAGGATTTCACTCTATAACTAAGGCGATGGTAATGGTTAGCGGTCATGCTGATTTTAGTTTCCATTCTCTGGCAAGCAGTCTCCATGTCATCATTTGGGATTCTTATTTTCTCTCGCAAATGGATATTAGGCATGACCATTCCCGACTCTTGGGGTTCAAGGATACCGGTTGAATTCCTGTGGCAGAATGGTATAGCAAATCCTGCAGTCATATTTCATTTCCTAGTTTAGGGCCTTGGATCAATGATGGGAGTCATCACAGTGGGGAAATTTCACCGAGACCTAGATTTCACCATAAATTATCTATTTTGGATCGCTCCTTCTTTGATTCTCACACTCTCCTGGTAAATTCTCATATTTTTATGGACAATGAAACTGGGTATCTCACCCTCGATTCATTACATATTGCAAATTAAGAGTGGCACTTCTGGAGGCCTTTGGTTAAAATTATCTATAGATTCGATGGACGGAGCCTTATAGTTCAACAAAACAAATTGGGAGGGGTTTGGTCTTGAGACGCCACCTATGAATCCATCGGTGAAGCTGACACTATCAAGAACTATTATTCATCACAAAATTTGGAACACCGGGGAGTTGCATGTTTTCTAGCCTATGTTGGGTGGAGGTGGTGTATCTCGTGGTTGTTTCAAAGCCAAATATGTTAGTATGATCATGAATTTTCCTCTGAATTATGTCATAAATACACATAGTAGTTTTGGTCTCCCCCGAATCAGTTGATGAAAAAGTATTTTGGTCTACGCCAAGCCAACAAAGGTTCAGGGTTCATGGTCAACGAGCGATGGCAGGCATATTATCAATGGAAAAACCAATCGATGTCCCTGATTTCAACTGTTTGATTTTTTTCCTGTCCATTTCTCCATATAGGATAGTTTCGTAGGAGAAGGCCATGGTCCAAACTAGTTTGTAGGTTTTGGCAAGTTTTTTTTGGTCCTAAGCTTTGTTCTCAAAGACATTTTGGTCAATCATAGTATATGAAACTTAAAGACTTTAAATTGGCAGTCATGGGTTAGTTTCCCTATAGGGAATCCTCTACTTCCAAGTAATGTTGTTTGTACTTCACTCTCAAATTAATATAATATCGAATTTCAAAAAAAAAAATATGATCTCCTCCTTTATCCCCCAATGGTCGAGCCAGGACTTGGCATATATATACCAGCCTCACTTGATCCGATGGAGGGGGGGGGGGGTTGAATAGATTTAGAAGCAATATTGGGGAGCCTCTTAGCTTCCATCTTGTAAAACTTCTTATTTTACATAAATTACCTAAAAATTTCCATGGTTTCAATGGGGGAGAGACTAGATTCAATCAAGAGAATAGGGTAAGGAGTATTTCCTTTAATCTCGAGGTTGTAAGTTATAAATTGATTTTGGATAATCTCAATATTTCTCATCAATTCCATAGAGATACTACAACACCAAACCTCACATCCATATAAAATAACAGGGGTGACGAGAGTCTCGAAGAGGAACTTATTTTTACTCCAAACCCAAAGATCAGTTGACTTGTAATTGTTTTCAAGCTCATAGTAACATTTCCAACCTCTTATAATCCTTTTCTCAATGCTATAGTTCTAATTGAGTTTATGGTGGATGTAAATACCTAAATATTTATATGAATAAACCTTCTATAAGTAATGTTATCATAAATGAAATTATCATAGTTGATGCTTTTGGATTCAATTATCATGATTTTAGTCTTGTTGGTATTAATAGCCATACCCATCTTGGAGCAGTAATCATGGAGTATTCTAAGTTTATTATTGATATCATCAAGGCTTTTGGAAAGAGGAATGATATCATCATCATAAAGGAGAAGAGTAATGGCTATACCAGCGAGCTTGGGTCCATCACATCTTGTAACTTATAAACACTCTTCTATTTTATCAATGTAAATGCCAAAAATGGTAAGAGATAGGGGAAAACCTTGCTTAACTCTGATATTTCATTTAATATTCTTAGACCAACCCTTGGTGTTCTTAAGTTTGGACCTGTGACCAGGTTCCAAGTGATGACTTGGATAATTGGTGACCTAGCACTAGTCTTGACCCGAGAAGCCCAAAATATATTTGGCCAGTGGGACCCCAAAAAGTCTTTGGCCACTGGGTGACTAGATTATTTTTTGCAAAGGGTATGTGTCTAGTGGGTAACTAGATCCATTTGCATGACACTGATGTAGGATTCTTTCCATGTGCTTTTGGTATAGAACATGAAGTGGATGGATACATCAACATAGCTAGCTCATTCAACATTTTCTTGGGATGGATAATTTTTTCAGCAAGAGACCTAAAGAAGTAAAAGAGAATACCTCCCTAGCTAAGAGTAAGTGTTGAATTTTGATAGCTGTGGTCGGTATTCTTCAATTAGAATGGCCTAAAAAATTAAAAGAAAATAAAAATATAAAATTAATTTCAAGTCAACTCCAAAAGAGGAAAAATAAAATTTTTGAAAATCAAAATTTTGCCTCCAAAAGTTCAAGCCGGCTAGCCTAAGTTACACAAAGAATCGAAATGTTTTGGATTTTTCAAACAGGTACGTTTAGAAATTTTACCTCCCAAAAAAATGGAAACGTCAGTCGAAACTTCATATAATTATATATATACAAAACTAAATTTATAAATAAGTGAATACCGCATTATCTTGCAAGAAAAGAGGGAATAATATCCATAGATGAAAATTTAGAAGGAAAAAGTCTATATTAACTCTCATAAATGATTACATGATGGTCGAGTTTCGGCTCAGTTTCGAATTTTTTGCTACGGATACGAACCGAAACATCGGGTTCCTAGAAGTTTCGTGCACCATAGTGGACAACCCTAAAGACACACCAATTCAAGCTCATTCATCCAATACATATTACCTTTCGTCCTCTTCACTTGGAGTCAAATTTGGATCACTAAATGATTTGATTTTCTGTTTTTTGGCATAGGAAGGAGAATTAAGTAATAAATCATTGGAAGTAATTATCAGCAATGAAGGGTATGAACTATTCACAATTTGTGGATGATACCCTTTTGTTGGGTTGTGCCTCTACTATCATATTTGAGAGATTTAAGCAGGACTTAGATATATTCATAAGGGCTGCAAGTGGGAAGATTAACAATCATAAAATTCATTTCTTTCATTGGAATCTTATTCCATTCCTCCTTTAAGATATTTGTAGAATTTTATTATTTGTATTCAAGAATCATGGACTTGTTCAAATACTTGGGAATGCCTATTTCCATAGGAAACCCATTGGCATAGAATTGGCACAATGTCATTATTGAATCAAATCTGAATTTTAGAAATGGACATCTCAAATATTAAACCTCGTTGTTTGAATGGTATTAATAAAATCACTGCTCATTTCTCTTCCAATTTTCTAGTTTCCAATCATGTTAGCTCCAACATGATTAATGCAACAAGTTTCTTAGGAATTTTTTGTGGCAAGGGGGATTTGATAAATTGAGAAATAGTTTGAGTTCCAAAGGATCAAGGAGGCTTGGGGATCTACGATACTTAATTTATGAATATAGCTCTTGGAGCAAAATCATCTAGAGGATGATTTCAAGTAAGATAGAGTGGTGGAAGAAAGTTATTTTCAAGAAATAGTTCTATGCATATCATAAATGATGTGTAGATGGTCCATTGGAAGATTGCAAAGAATCACATATCTAGAAGCTTTAAAATGTGTAGTTCCCATAATTCAATCCAATATTACATAGCCAATGGGGCATAATATATCTACAGAATGGGTGCATTGTTAAGGAATTCCTTATGTGAAGGTCACCAGTTCAAAACCCTATGGGTATTCCCCCCTGTCTAGATATACAAAAGAAATCCAAGTTTACCTAGCCAATGGGGCATATAATAGTGATTGAATATGTGAAATTTTAAGGAATTTATTATGTAAAGGTCACCAATTCAAAACCTGTGGGGTAGTCCCACCCATATAGTTATACAAAAAAAATCCAATTCCCTCAATCCCAAGTAATAGTAAGTCAATTCCCATTTGGAAGGATGTTATTATGGGAAATAAATCATTGAAACAAAAGCATGAATTTCTCCCTCAAAAAAATTGGATGGATAATGATAACTTCTAAACAATGTATGATATTTCATTATGTTCAATAGGTTGTGGGCACAAGATATGATGGTAAATAGGTTCACCTCTTCTTCATTTAGCACAATTTGTTCATTCTCTATCTTATTCTCTTACAAGATGTGAACATTGTAATCTATTCATTATGTTCAATAGGTTGTGGGCACAAGATATGATGGTAAATAGGTTCACCTCTTCTTCATTTAGCACAATTTGTTCATTCTCTATCTTATTCTCTTACAAGATGTGAACATTGTAATCTATCCACTCATGATCACAAGGGATGAGGGGGATTTTAGTATAATTTCAAAGTTGTTTTATCTACATAAAATTAAATCGCTTCCCTTTCTTCAATGTTCAACTATTTGGAATTAGTTTTGACATCCAAATGGTCTTCTTAAAATAAATATTGTTACCCCCTCTCATCTAGGGTTAATTAGAGGAGAATTTTTATTCGATGATCCACATTGTAGAAAGTGATACTTATAATTATGACCAAAATTCTTGACATTAAACACCTCTTAGATGCCTCTTATTAATCATTTTCAACGTACTTCCTTGATCAACTCACTTATTTGGTGATGGTAACCTAATACACATGAGGTACTTTAGCTATTATTTCATATGCAATGTTTATAATTAATGTATTTGTTGCTTCAGGATCATGGTTTGAAGTAAGATAATGAGTCATGATGCTTGGAAATTATGATTGTTGCCTTGTTTCACCTTGGTGGCCATCATATGTATCCTAGTCAGAATGTCACTCTTTGGGAAAGGTGGTATAACTAGTAAGCCTTTATAAGGGTAACAGACATGTGCTCTTCCATTCTTAACCCTTTTCATTTATTTCGTTTCCATTTTCCTATATTTTGGGGATGTCGTTACATGTAGCCTAAAAAGGATTTCACCTCATAATTTTAAGGGAAGAAGGGGCTAGGATGCACTCGAGGTTAATGCAACTATAACAAAAATAGAAAGAGAATGTTATGATTCAGAAAATGAAAAATAAAAAGTAAAAGGATATTGATAATAAAGTTAAAAGCCAAGAAATCTTGATATCTACCTCCTCCATGTGAAGCCATCACCCCAAGTCCTAATGCAATGAGCACATATCTAAAATGGGAGTGAATTGAATTATCTGAACCCCTAACATAATGAAATGCATAAATCAAGAAAAAGGTCTTGCAAAACAAACAAATATTATAATAAAAAGGAAAGAAAAATGGGTGGAAAGAAATAATGATGGGTAACTTAATGCATGAAGCCCTCCCTCTATAAAGTTGCCCATGGAGATGGCCATTACATGTGGCCTTGCGTGTAAAATACGCCATTCCCATGAAGTGGACCCTACCTAGTATAATTATCATCTACACTTATACCTTGATGGGTTTCTTGGTAATTACTCCTTTACTAGGGTAGTGGCACACCTAATAGGGTTCTATGATGTTCCTCCCATACTTAAACTTGGAAAATTACATAAATTCATATGCTAGTGTGAAGTTTGAAGAAGATATCTAATGTTATCTACTTATGTGGATTTTACAATAAATATGACTCATTTTTTATGTTACATTGACTCTTGTATGCATGTTGGTTGGTCCAATTTATTCTCTGAGCCCATGCTTGATGATTGTTATCACTCGGAATTTTACCCAACTGTGAAAGAAAAATCCTGAGTTAACATTGAACCAGTCTTGGAGATTGGAAGCTAGCCCTTCCAACCCAAAGAGGGCTCTCTCTTAAACTCAATCACAACAAAATTTGGTTTTTCAATTAGTACAGTGGCCAGATCTTTTGTCAGGTCAGAACTATAGGGGTTTGGTTTAATTGTGTTGAAATGTTTAACTAGCATCGATCTTCATAATGTCTATTGTAATCATTATTTTATATATTTTATATTAAGAGAAAATAAATTTATTATTTTCATTATTGATGCATTGGTTTCATGCTCAAGATAAATTTATTTCTAGTTCAAGCACCCATTGAGTGCATCTAGGTTTGTCATAGAGTTATGAAGTCAAAAGAGTCATTTCCATACATGAAAGATCCATTTGGGAATGTTGTATCTTGTAAAGAATTTTTTTGTAAAGTCACATTCGAGAAATTTTGAGGTCTAAAATGGGCCTCCTAGGGAATATTATAAAATAATAGTGAAAATAATAAAATGAGATTAGATTACATCATCAAATTTTAGAGGGAAAAAAGGAAAAACTACCGTTTTAAACTTATCTCTCTATGATTTTACTCAAATATTATTGAGCGGGAGCACTAGTTGGGCGCGAAATTTAATTCCTTGTCCAAGGAGTACCCAATTTGCTTACTTTTTATGGACCCTGTTATACAAAAAAATGATAAATGCATGAAAAAAATATGATTGCAATAACATTTTTCAAGTTTTCCTCATTTTTCATGTAGTAGGGTACATCGAAAGTATAAAAAATGGGTACTCCTTGGATGATGAATTAAATTTTGCATCCAACGAGTGCTCCTGCTCGAAATTTGAGTAAAAGCATAGGGACATAATTTGAAAAAATAGTTTTAAAATTATGTTTTGATCTTTTTACTTTTTTACTCGTAGAAATGGTGAATCATCCCCCATGGTTGACATTGTTCTCTAATGAAAGTGTCATAAAGACCCTCTAAGACCATGTAAACTTGTGAAAAATTCATCTATCACAACAAATGGAAATTATTTTTATAATTGTTAATTTATTTAACAATTTATTTGTAGTTTTCTACAAAAAATACTAAATAATTCACATTGTGATTTTCATGAAAAAATTGTGGAAGAAAAATAGTGTTGGAAAGTGAGAAATTTTTTGAGTACGATATGATGCCCAAACTGGAAATCCACTATAGCAAAATTGGCCACAAAAATCAGTGAGACAAATTTTGTCTCACTCGACCTTGATCCATCTCTGAAACTAGCTCTGAATGGGATCCACGAAACCCCTGCATCATCCTCTATGTCAAAAACTGCATAGGCACTAGGATGCTCTACCCAAAACTACAATGGATCAAGTTGTCTACCCAATCCATCCTCTAAGAATGAATCGCTAACGCATTCCATAAATCTTCTCGACCTCCACCAACTGATTTGACCCTATGTCTAGATATTTTGAATTATGTCTCTGAAGCTTTTGCGCTAACACTCTGTAACCTCATTGAGAAAGTCAGCCTCATGTATCTGACTCTCATGATCTGGAAATGCTTTCCTCTAGACTCACTGTCCCTACCCCTCACTGTCTCTGCTTCCTCACTGAAGCTCAAACATTCTGGCAACTTATTGCTACTACTTTGGAAAATTGAATTCTCCAAGTATCTATGGTGTATTCTCCAAGTTCCCATCGACTTCTTCTTATAATCATTTGTTGGAGCAGCAATGACCAAGATTAAATCTTAATCAAGGGCTAGGATCTTCTCGCAGTCAATCTGTGAGAGTTTCTAGAGAATTCTCACCTTGAATTAATTAATTTTGATTAATTAACCATATTCCCTAAGTTTAGACTTAGGAAATATTTAAAAATCGGCTAATAATATAATTAAGTCATCTCTAGGTGGAATTTCCATAAACGATTTTCGAGTTTTTGAGATCTCATGTATTCTAACCTCTCCACCTAGTTTCATGACTATAATACATCTTATGCTACAAAAACTAACACCCTCTCTTAGCGAGGATTGTGTTCTAGTGCTACACACCCTACTACAACACACTATCTCTATATCACCCTTTGTCATGTTGATGATGTCTAGCCGTACTTCCCACCAACCATTGCGCAACTCTGGTGTTGCATTCATGTTTTTGTTGATATTATTGTATTTTTTCCAACTCTGCATCTGCACTGCAACTCCCTGTCATCCATTGTTGCTGCAATTGGAACTACCGCAACTGAGAAGCATCCAAAATAATAAATTAGTTGTGTTAAATATGATGCATTTGTCTTCTAAGTCCTGACTTCTACTAGCGTCTGCATGGTCAATGAATAATCTGTGCTATTGTTGACTTTGCATTGCGCTCTCTAGCATTTGGCTACTTCTACTCTGCAACTGTCACTCTGGAATTATGTTTGCATCAACTGATATTGATCTATCATGCTATCGAATATTGTGGGCCCCCATAGCTAGGTGATGATCCATGAGATGGACTCCTCAATGAACCCTGCCCAAACTTGTGGCTATCTAGGGCTACAACTCCAAGTCACCCCACCTCACTCCTGGAGGTATATTTGCAAAAAAATAAAACTATTCCTCTAGCCTTGAGGAAAACTTGTCTATTTTCGCAGACACTGCCTGATGATCTTGCTTGTCCTTCTTCCTAAGAGGAAACTGCGTGCTATAGTGACCTAACTCACAACACCTTAATCAATTTACCTTAGACAAGTCCTTCTTCTTCTTCTTATGCTCCTCCTATACCTGAATGGGACCCTTAGGTGCAAGGGCCGCATTATCCTCCTCACTCTTCACTCCCTTACTGCTACTACCATTGATGGTGATCTTCAACAGAGAACACCCCAACTCTTCATGTTGCAGATTCCTAATATAATCTATAAAAACACTTGTTAGTCTTTTGAGACATTATTCAGTTCCAATTGTACAAGCTTTGTGGGTTAAGGTGTTGACCCAACAACTGACAATTGATCTCATACTTCCTAAATCTGAGTGAGAAATGAATCTTTTCTCTCATGATTTTACATCCTCGTGTTCCTAATATTCTCTTAGAGATACATCTTCTGTTTCTTGGAATAACTCTGAAACAACTCAGACAAAGCATCCCATATCTCCTTGGTTGTTCCCTTCTCTGCCACATGCGAGATGAGATGATCTCGGACTACATCCAAAATCAACTTCTTAGCCTTCACCATTTCCTTCTTGGACTCCTTTGTTGATCGAAATCTTGGGTTACTGCTACCACCCTCTCTACATAGGTATTGAAACCAAATTCATTCAGAAGGAATATCATCATTGCCTTCCAAATGACATAGCTGGAGGCACCCTCCAATATGTCTTGGTCTCTGATCCCTGTTGTGGCCATCTTTGATCAAATATGGAATCTCGCTCTTCCTTTTCTCAAATTTTTCTCTACTACTCACACTCCTACCTAGAATTCACATTTTTTTTAGCTGTTACTACCAATCTGTAACTTGGAAAATTGGATTTCTTGGCTAGACACCCTCTGAGATAAATCTACCTCTGTGTGTGCAATTTCTCTTCTACTTGACATTGGTTATGTTGTTGCAAAACCCTCTACGTCTAACCTGGAATATGATTAGTGAAAATATTAGTTGTTGATTCTCCCTCTGACTATTGAAATCACTATCACAGGAAACTCAAATTTTTTTCCAACCTACAAATGAAAATCGAACCCTTGCCCCAGTAATTCGGCCTGCATGTCTGGGTACTGTGCAGCCTCTAGAATTTCGGCATGCTTCTCCCACTGAATAGAAAAATTCTCACCTCTTCTTTTAATCTTATCGGCTGATCACTCATGCTCTGAGACCATGTGAAATTTCATCTATCACAGCAACTGGAAATTACTTTCTTAATTGTTAATTTATTTGCAGTTTTCTATGAAAAATACAAATAATTCACACTGTGATTTTCAAAAATAAACTGTGGAAGAAAAATAGTGCTGGAAACTGAGAAAATATAGCACACACACATAAAAATGACATCGTTATTTTTGGAAAAAATTTCCTTGAAAAACCCAACTTGGAAAATTGATGTAGCAACTGAGGGTTTTATTATTATGAAACAATGAGAAATATTTTTAGTACAGCCAGATTCCCAAACTAGCAATCCACTACATGAAATTTGTCCACAAAAATTAGTGAGAAAAACTTTGTCTCACCCAACACTGATCCAGCTCTGAAACTAGCTATGAATGGTCTCAACGAAACCCCTACATCATCCTCTACATCAAATCTACGCAAACACTAGGATGCTCTACCTAGAACTGCAATTGATCAAGTCATCTACCCAATCAAGCCTCTGAGAATAACTGGTTTACCCCTTCCTAAAATAATCCCAACCTCTAGCAACTGAATCGACCCTCTTTCTAGCTAAATTGAACTATGCCTCTAAATCTTTTGTGCTAGCACTATGCAGCCTCACTGAGAAACTTGGCCTGGAAATACTGGAAATACTTTCCTTCAGATCTGGAAATACTTTCCTCCGGGCTCATTATCCCTACCCCTCACTGTTTATTCTTCCTCACTAAAGCTTGAAATTTTCGGCAACTGACTACTGCTACTCTGGAAAATCAAATTCTCCAAGTGCTCATTGACTTCTTCTTATAATCCTCTATTGGAGAACCAATGACCAAGATACAATCTTAATCAAGGGTTAAGATCATCTCGGAGTCCATCCATGTGAGTTTCTAGAGAATTCTCACCTTGACTTAATTAATTCGTATTATTTAACCATATTCCCTAAGTTTAGACTTAGGAAATATTTAAAAATTGGCTACTAATCTAATTAATTCATATCTAGGTGGAATTTTAGAAATGATTTATTGGTTTTGGATATATCATGTAATCTAGCCTCTACACCAAGTTTCGTGACTCTAACACATATGATGCTACAAAAACTAACACAAAAAATTCGGCCTACAAGAAGGATTAAGTTCATCGTCATGAGTATCAATTTGACCTCCTAAGAAGCTTATATATAAGGGAACCTACGCTTCATTTAGAAAATCCATTCAAGAAAGAAAACATGTTCGGTCTCCACAAGAAAGAAGTTGGAAAATGACGAATATCAGGGAAAAGAAGAAAGAGAAGAAATATCAAAGTTTTGGACCTCCCTCTCTTTCTCATGTTAGGGTTTCTAAAGTAGTTGCTAGACCAAAATTGTAGAAATTTCTAGGGAAGTCGAAGTTACAGAAGAAGTCAATGAGGAAGTCGAATTTGTTGGAAATTCAAAGTTGTCGGTAGAAGAAATTTGTTGGAAGGTCGAATTTCCTAGGTCGAATTTGTTGGAATTTTTTGGGTCGAAATTGTTGGAAGTTGCTAGGTAAAAGTAACAAGAAAAATTTCATCAAGAAGGAGAAATTTGACTTGGTATTGGAGGGGTCTTTGACAAGGGTCTTAGGTCTTGGAATTCGTCATTTGAACATTCTATAATAAGAGAAGAATTCTTGTGGGTTTTCGTCTCAAGAGGAGAGGTTTTGGCCCTGGATTGCATCCTACATTTTGTGTCCTCTTTTCTACTTGATATTCTTAGTTTGGTATTTTTTTTATGATAATAACATAATAATAATCAAGAGAAAGAATAAGCTAATCAATTTAAGTAAAAATACATCACAAGCAATTATGAAAGTAAGTGAAATAACCTAATCTAGTTCCCCCTAGAATTCTCAACATGGTATCAGAGCTAAGATGAAAAAACAAGAAGAGGTCACTTGAAGATCATCCACTTGAAAGAAGGATACATAAGGGTCGAGAAAACTAAGGAGTGTTAAGGAGGACCATCCATCACATCACAAGTATTAACTCATCATAACTTTGGAAGAAGAAAAAGACATCAAAAACCCTAGCTTTGTTGAAAGAAGGAATATATATTTGAAGCACCTTGTGAAACCTACACATTCTACATTATCATCCAAGGTAGGAAAAATAAGCATTTACATCATCATAAAAAAAAATCAAGGTGATCTCCCTCACATTGAAGAAAATATCACATCTCAAACATCCTGGAAGAAGATCATCAAGGAAGCAACATCATCAAGAAGGCATCAAGTTGAAGATATCATCATCTAGGAGCATATTCACTTCTCAATTAAGTATATTTATATTTATGTTTGAATATACTATCAACATGAATTCATTCTACAAGGAGAGAAATAAACTAGTTGGGCCATCAAATTTCCTTCCATGGAAAAAGAGGATAGATTTGATCCTCGTAGAGAATGAATTTATTGAATATGTTAAGGGTTCAATCTCCAAAACATATCAAGAGCAAGCTGAAGCACTGTTGAAGTATATGAAAGGGGAAATAAGGGCTCAAATAATCCTCATATAATCAATCAAGGATACCCTCATCCCTTATGTAGCAAAGTTAGAGAAATTGAAAGATGTATATGAAAAGTTGGTAGAATTGTTTTTTATAATCCCTATAGGAGATTTTTATAACATTGATAAATGAATTATACAATATAAAGATATAAAAGGAAGAAAGTATAGAATCATACCTTATTTAGGTATCTCAAATAAGAGATCAAATATAAAGGAGAAATAATGTTTGTTAAATAAATGACCACCATTGTGCTCAATACACTACCTGATGAATGGGAAAACTTTGTATCAAGTATCTATGGAAAGAAATAAGCCACTCCATTTAGTGAACTTTGGTCAATATGTAAGATTGAAGAAACAAGGTTGAAGGCAAAGAGTGATGTTGTATCAAGTGAACAAACTCAAGCATATGCAACTATGGCTAGAAAGAAAGGGAAATTTAGAAAGTTTGATTCTCGGGAAAAGAAGAAGCTTGACTTGTCAAAGATCCAATGTTATGAATGTAATAAATATGGGCACTTTAAAAGGAATTTTCCTAAACTAAAAAAGGACAACAAAAAGAGAAAGGAAATAAATGGAGCCCATATCACCAAAGTAGAAGATCATGAAAAGAAGAAGAGAAAGAAGGAGGAAGTGAAATACCTCTATTGTGATTGAGATAACCTCCTACATTTAGTTATTTTCAATTTTATAAAAGATAGTTGTCATGATGGAAGGAATCACAAGTATGATATGATGCATTATAACTGAGATATAGATGACATAATCATAGAGGCATGGAATTTTAGCCGAAGTAGAAGTTCATATAGTTGAAATTGTTATCATGATGAAGAGAAAGTGGCTCATTGGAATCATATAAGGATAACCAAAGTAGTAATATATCTTGTTGGAAAAATTCATATAGTAAGATAGAATATAAAGAGATCAGCATACATCATCATCATTATAAAGGAGCATTTGCAAAATGATGATAATTAAGATCCTCCATTGGAATCTTTGTTAGAAGGCTCGCCTCTACTTAAGAAGAAGCATCTCGCAAATGGTCTACATTCCACCTTATGTGGGATCTACAGGTTAAAAGGATGACGTTATGATGATAAATATGTGCAACATGACAAGTTATTTGAAGTACTTTCATCTTCAAGCAAGGAAAGGAAGCTACCCGAAGGAAGCCTAGATGGCCACATGAAGGAAGAGGAATGTATATATTTGATAGATAGTTAAATTTGTGTCATCATATGGTTGTAGATAGAATGAGTAGAATTATCTATCTCATGAGCATGATAAAATAAGAATAAACTCTTCCTTTATAAATATACATGAATGAAAGTAAACAATATTCCTTGAACTCTTCTAGATATTGACATGATATGACATCATAGAGAATGTTATCCATGATAACAATTTGGTTAGTCTAGGTTGGTGTACATTTCTGTTTTTAAGTGGCTATGAAGTTGATGTTGTCACTCATAGGAAGACACTAAGATCAAAATCCATTACTCCAGGGGAAGAAAAGCGATTTGAATTAGAACCTATAGTTGACCATGAGGCAAAGATGCAACCTATTGAGCTATAGGTTTAACAAGTGTAGAAGATTGTGGTGCCAGAAAAGACTTCTACAAGAAATCAAATAAAAACATATACAAGGACATGTTGTAACATATATTGTTTTGATAGGTTAGAAATTGTAGAAGAAAAATAAAAAATGTTAGGCATACTTAAAAAGCAATAAAAGAATAAAAATTTCTTTGTTTCAAATAAAATAAAAATAGAAAATAGCATGCCACTTAAAATGTCTCTTAAAAAAATAATTTAGAATAAAGTATGTTTTAAAGTATTAATCATATATTTATATGGTTAATCCATTATGTAATAAAGTGACACGATATTGGCACATGAAATAAAAATCTTGTAGATTTGAAGGGTCGAGATCTTATGCGCTCAAATCAACGGTGCACATCCAAACCCGCATCCCTAGTGCTTCCAAATGATATCCACAGGGAGGGGGTGTGGGTAAATTTGTTTCTCAAAACCACCACCTCTACGTGTCATTCTGCAGTTGAGACCGCACCCACCCACCCTGAGTAGGCTTAAAAACCACTCTTTTACTATTTGAATTACTCCTGCCATCTTGTCATCACTCACATGTCATTTCAAATTCCAATGATAAACTACCATGTGTCTCTTTATTACTCATTACCATTTATTGTTATTATATTCGTTAACCATAACTTTTTCATAATAGATCATCCCGCGTCTATAGACATTCACCATTCACCTTGTTTAAAACTTCACTCTTCACTTTCAAGCAAATATTTTGTGCCATTCTATTTTCTCACACTCTTTCCTAATTATTCCAAAACTCCAGTAAAGCACAGAATCAAATCCCACCACCATTCAACTCCTCCAAAGCTATGAACTGGGTTGAATAATTAAGATTTGTGGAGAATGAAATGAGTGAATGCACAATATCCTGGTGTCAATTCTCAAAGGCTTGGTCAGAATGGTGTTTTTAGTGGAAATTATATAGAAAATTTCCAATACATAAATTGGGAATTAAAGGACGGATGACAGTTGAAAGGTCAACACTAGCAGCAGTAGAATAGTCAAGGAAAAATATCAGTATTTGCATTATTTCATGATCCATAAAAGAAAATAATCTGGGGTTGACCATTTTTAATGGGGAAGCTCAATGATCCACTCTAAATGGATGACATGGATAAACAACTCATCAATATGCCACCTCACAGAAATGGACAGCTCATCATCAAATCAGTTTTATGAAGACCTTAAATCCGGTGTATCAGTTGGCCACCTCAACATGGTAGTTTTATTCGATAGGGATGACAAACATGGGTTGTTAGAATTTTTTTTTAAGTAATTAATGGTCATAGAGTAATTTTTTATTACCCACTCTACTAAAATAGAAAATATCCCTATTATTCCTCAAAGTGATGTAATCTTAGCTCAACTAGGTCTCTAGGTCAAGTATCGAAGTCTAGCCCAAGTGGTAGACCTTTGTAACAGAGATATCACTCTATAAATAAGAGGTTTATTGAATTTGAGGAGGTTGGTTGATGAATGTAAATGATAGGACTATTATGTAATTTTTTTTCACCAAGCTAATATACAGCTGCAGAAATTGTCTTTCAGACCTGAGATTTCTTTTAAGCTTATGTGTTTGTGTTTTTTCCATTTCTAATATTAACATCGGCTATACATTCTCATTATTACTTGGAATTCATAGTATTATGCTCAAATTTCCTTCATGTGTTGTGTGTATGCTGTAAAAAATTATCTTTTAAGCTTAATTGCCTCAGCTTCCATGAAATACATTTGATTGTGATTGAAGTCCCAGAGCCGACTCCATGCCCAATGTTAGCCTTTCATACATCTTCCACCGGCAAAATCATTTAAAATACAAAAAGAGTTAGCCATATGCATTATATGTTTCATCTTGATTATTCATTTATTTTCTTTCAGAGAGCCCTCCCTGAATGGAAGGGTTTAATTTCAGTCCAAAGTGGTTTGAAACAGTTGCATTAGGTTGACCATTTAAAAACCCAATTGGTGCCAGCCTAGTGATAACATTTTGGTGAGTCTGTCGGGAGTTCGAAGTTGCATTATCCTGGGTAATTGATTCCAATCAAAGTAACTGAGCTCTTGAAGCTATCAAGAGATCATAAATATTCAAGGTTGTACTTATACCTTGGTGACTCCATCCTTGAAGAATTCAAAAAATCATAACTTCATGGTGACTCCACTACTTGAAGATCGGTAGCTTGAAGAAGTTCCAAGATGAGTTCTACTACAAGAATAAATCCCAGGTATGCTCCTATGGATCAATCTCACATCTATGGTTTTCCAAATGCTATTCCTTGTGTTGATTGGTCAACCCATCTTCCCATGTTCAAATATGAAAATAAATACGATGTTGGTTTGCATTTGGTTAAATTCCATACATGTATGTATATTGAGGGTTGAGTTTCATGAGGATTGTCTCGTGAAGATGTTTATGGATACCCTAGAAGACAAAGCTAGAGTATGGTATGAGGGGTTGAAATTTGGAAGCTTGTGTTCTCTTAAAGGTTTCCATAGAATATTTCTTGAACATTATGGTAAGTCTCATCCTTCATCACCACTGTTTCAAGATTGTTGTGATATTCGGAAATGTTTCATTCAATATATTAAAAGTATTGATGATGATGTAGAATGTATGGATGATGAGGAGATATTAGAGGCACTTTATGAATTTTCTTCACAAGCTAGTTGTCATGATGATCAAGAAATTTTCCAACAAGAAGATATCTCTTCTTTAGTTGAAGATGAAATGGATCAGCAATTTGACAGTAAAGTCATATTACATGAAATTTATGAGTATTTGCAGCCTTGTCAATATATATGCAGTCAAAGGTATGAGCCAAATCATTCAAATTGTTTTTCAGACCATTCCTTTTCTGATATTTTATGTCAAGAAGAAACTCCTCAAGATCAGGTTGTTGAAAATACATGCATGAATATTATGAACAATAAGGTAACATGTGATGAAAGTTCACTTTTAGGTAAATTCAAGCTACATGAAGAGCTGAATATATAAGTTTTACCGATTTTGAGATCATCAAAATGACATGGAGGATATGCATAAAGTTGTTTGTATAGGATTTGTTAGTGTTCAGAATCAAGATGACGGCCCTCAAGCAAAACTACCAAAGATTATATCTGATTTTTTTTATAATCAAAAGATTAGTTTTGATACACACAATATGGATGTCATGTTTGAAGATGTTCAAGGATGCATGGATGGTTTTGTTGATTTACACGAATGGGAAGACAAATCTATTTTTTCCTTTTTATTTGATGATGTTCTTGGAATTGAAGACATAGGACAAAAGAGGCCATCAATTATGAATGAATTCAGCTCTCATGGTTTTACTCATAAAAAAAAGGTTATTTTTCATGGTTTCTAAGATCCAATGGTAAGTATGTCACAATCATAAATCAAGACAATTTTTGTGTTTCTTATGGAGGATTTATTCAATTTTTATTCCAATTTGCCAATAGATGATTCACTTCTGATGTTGTTCAAGTACAATCAAGAAGCTCGGGTGTTGGATCAACTCTTTGACTGGCTATACTAGAAATTTCATATTTCTTAAATTGAAAGTTTGGTTTTCAACTGTTAGAGTAGGGTTATTGGTACATAAATAATCTTTTTGGGCAAGCATCTATTTTAGAATTTAGTTTTAGGATTGTAGTTTTAAGTTTTGGTTTGTACGGTGTTTTTCTTCAAGTGCATGTCAAGGGAGAGAATAATGAAAAATTGTGGAGAATGAAAGGGGTGAATGCATAATCTCCCGATTTAAATTCTCAAATGCTTGGTCAAAAAGTTATTTTTAGTGGTAATTACATCGAGCATTTCAAAGCCAGAGATTGGGCATTAAAAGACGGATGACAGTAAAAAGGTCAACACTAGCAGTAGTAGAATATTCATTGCAAAATATCAGTATTTGGGTTATTTCTAGATCCATAAAAGCAGAGCATTTGGGGTTGACCATTTTTAATGGGGAATCTCAGCAACCCACTCCAAATGGATGACATGGATAAACAGCTCATCAAGATTCCACCTCACAGAAATGGGCAGCTCATCATCAAATCAGTTTTATGAAGACCTTAAATCCATTGTATCAATTGGCCACCTCAAAATGGCAGTTTGATTTGATAAGGATGACAAACATGGGTTGTTAGACATTTTTTTTAATTAATGGTCATAGAGTCCTTTTTTATTACCAACTCTACTAAAATGGAAAATATCCCCATTATTCCTCAAAGTGATGTAATCCTAGTTCAATTAAGTCTCTATGTGAAGTATCGAAGTCTAGCCTAAGTGGCGGAACTTTGTAATAGAGATATCACTCTATAAATGAGAGGTTTATTGAATTTGAGGAGGTTGGTTGATGAATTTAAATGAGAGGAATATTATGTAATTTTGTTTCACCAAGCTAACATACAATTGCAAAAAATATCTTTCAGACCTGAGTTTTCTTTTAAGCTTATGTGTTTGTGTTTTTTCCATTTATGGTATTATCATTGGCTTCATATTCTCATGATTACTTGGAATTCATAGTATTATGCTCCAATTTCCTTCATGTGTTGTGTGTATGTTGTAAAATTTTATTTTTTAATCTTAATTTCCCCAGCTTCCATGAAATACGTTCGCTTGTGATTGAAGTCCCATAGCTAACTCCATGCCCAATGGTATCCTTTCATACATCTTCCACCTGGAAAATAATTTAAAATACAAAAAGAGATAGCCATCTGCAATATAATTTTCATCTTGAGTATTCATTTATTTTCTTTGAGAGAGCCCTCTATGACTGGAAGGGCTAACTTTCAATCCAAAGTGGTTAGAAATAGTTACATTAGGTTGACCATTAAACAACCATTAGGGGAATTTTTAGGTCTAAAATGGGCCTCCTAAGAAAAATATACAACCAAAATAACCTTTATAAGAACCAATAGGATTCAAGATGATGATGTCAACCATGGGGTATTATTCACCATTTTTTAATTAAAAGGGTAAAAAGATTAAAAATTAATAAAATAATAAAACTACTTTTTCAAATCGTATTTTCAACTTATCTCTCAAATTTTTTACTCAAATTTCGAGCGGGAGTACTCATTGGATGCAAAATTTAATTCCTCATCCAAGGAGTACCCATGTTGCATACTTTTTATGGACCCTACTACACGAAAAATGAGAAATACATGAAAAAACATGATTGAAATCATGTTTTTTCATGTATTTCTCATTTTCCATTCAGAAGGATCGATCGAAAGTATGAAACATGGGTACTCCTTGGATGTGGAATTTAATTTTGCATCCAACGAGTGATCCTGATCGAAATTTGAGTAAAAACTTTGGGAGATAAGTTGAAAATACGACTTGAAAAAGTAGTTTTTTTTCTCTCTAAAATTTGATGATGTAATCAAATATTATTTTATTATTTCCACTATTATTTTATAATTTCCTTAGGAGGCCCATTTTAGACCTCAAAATTCCCTTAATGCCAATTGGTGCAACCTAGTGATAACAAAGAATATGTGGTGGTTGGTATTCATGGTTCCTATGATGAAGGAACTATGCATATATGATCCAATGGAAATCAATATCTGAATAAAATGATAGAAGAGTTCGTGGGAAGATGCATCTATGAGATAAGATAAGGAATCAACATATGATATTGACTAGAAGGATTAGATATGATATCTCCATGAAGAAGGTTTGAAGATCTTGATATGTGAGCTAGAAAAATAGAACGTTGGTAATGTATGTTGTGGAGATGGATTCATACATGTGCAAGATGTTGATGTTAGAAGTTGATGTCATGAGAAAAGGTCATCATAAAAAGGTGAATTTGATTTATTGTTCATTTTTATTTCTGAGAAATCATCTAATTGGGTTGAGATAAAGCTATTGAAAGAGAGTTTTATATGTGGGCCTACAACTAGTACTCATGAGATTGGATGGAAGATACTAAAAGAAACATGACTTCGAAGAGTTAGTGGTACGAAGGATATCTAGATGTGGACTAGAAGGTCGCTTCTTGATGAAGAAAAGGATGACATGAATATTGTTTCAACACTATGTTTCATTGAAGGTAAGTGATGGAAAATCTAGTTGATTCCCTACGAAGAAGTTCTAGAAGAAGAAGGCTCCATGATGAAGAATTTGAAGTTGATGACATGATGTTGGAAAGAGGGGCCCTACAAGCAACTTATAGTACCATGATCTCTACTAAAGTGCAGATAGTAGTTGTTGGAAACAAATCCCTAGTTGAGAGGGAGCTTGGGAAAGTCCCTTGTTAAAACAGAGCTTGGTAATATTCCTTTTATAGGAATGTGTAGATCCTTCCTAATTGAGAGGGATAAATAGACACATCATTCTTGTCTTCATGCTATGAAGAAATAATGGAGGATTGGGTAAGCATCTGAGATTGATTCTGATACTCTTTGAGGATATGGTAGGGAATCCAATAGGCAAGACTAGTCGAAGATGAAATTCCATGAGGATGTGTTAATCCAAGACAAAAATGGTCCTAGAAGAAGATATCTTGTGACCATTGGATGGGGTATGTGCCTTGAGAGACAATGATGAAGGTTTCTATGAATCACTAGTCTCCCCATCATTATGCTCTAATATTATGGAGAGATAGAGTTATTTAGTCAAGGCCTTGCTATGTGACTATGTCGGTTAATATGTTTGAGATGCATAGATATAAGATGTGAAAATAGCTTATGAGATAGATTACCAATCTGACTCTTCTTCTGAGAATTATTCAGTATGAGAATGTCCAAGTACCATGTATGGATTATGAATAACTCTTGAGTTAAGAGGAAGTGTTGAAATGTCTAACTAGGTTCGGTCTTCATAATGTCGATTGTAATCATGATTTTACATATTTGATATTAAAGAGAAAATAAATTTCTTATTTTCATTCTTTGTGCATGTTTTTGTTTGCACACATTTTATTAAAATTCCAAGGAAGCAGATATGCCAAAATTTTTCAAAGGATTGAAGTCATCAGACTTCAGTTTTTTAGTAATTGTAAACCCATTCTGTAAAAGGTTTCAATGTAAATGATGCTATTAAGACCATATATGTATGTAAAAACCTAGGTAAGCCTATTATTTTGGCAAAAAATTCATCCTAGGAGGTTTTTCATCTCGTTGATTCATATATGTTTCTAAACATGGATGGTTGGTAGAGTTTTTCCCTCCAAATGCACCCCAAAGCTAGGGTGGACTTTTTCGTCAAAGTATTAGGTGAGTCCTAGTGTTTTAGTCGAGTATTATGTAAAAGTGATTTGGGAATAATTTAAGCTAATTAGCTAAGTTATTTTATTATGAAACAATTGGTTTACTAGATCATATTGTGTCGCAGGATTGGGTGTGTAATTTGAGGGTCTATATAGAACGTGTGCTCCCTCTTTTAGGGTTTTAAATGTAAAATCTTATGCAAAATATATTTTAGTGCATGGTCCCTCATACTTAGACACCATGGCTAAAATATTAGAGGGTGGAAAATATAGTATTCCCCTCAAATATCAATTAATTAATTTTCCTCGCAAAAATAAAATTAATCCTAAGCCAGAAAATAAATTAATTAGAGCCAAAATTAAAGTCTTAGAGAAATTAAATTCTCCAAGTGGAAAAATTTGTGGATACCATGGAAATTAACTTTTGGAGGCCCTCCACAAAGAGAATATTGGAAATTTCAAGAAAAATTGGTCCCTTGGGTCTTGGTGGTTAAGTGAAAGACAAGTTTTTGAGGAAAATAGCTCAAAGTAATTATTTTTGAGAAAATAAAAAATGGGTTAAATGAAAAAATCGAAAATTCCTCAAAAATAAATATTTTCGATGGTGGAGATTAAAAGATTATCAAATATTTATTAACGGTCGAGATTATTTTGACAGGTATTAGGCCAACTAGCCGTTATTTTTTCACTTGGAGGATGTATCTATAAATTAGAGGTCATTTGTGTCTCTAGCCATGATAATGAAAGCTCTGGCTCTGGTATATGTAATTTTGTAATGTTGGTGTGTAACACCCTCTTCCCACATCTACCTAAGAAATTGGCCAACCGGGGTAAACATGTGACAAGAGGCTACTAATATGAGATTCAAAATCCTATATGAATTTGAGGAAGTGGAACTGATGGAAACACGACAAACAAACCTTACATTGCATCATTGACATCCCCATTAGGTAACCAAACCTTCCAGGGCCCTGTTCTTTGAGGGGGAATTGATTTTTAACCCATTTGAGGCTTATCAGTGGGCATGTAAGGGAAAGGGAGCTGTTATAGTCCCTTAGCTATGGGATTTCCTTTTCAAGTCTGTGTTTATGGCCCTAAAAGGTCAATATTATGCCTGCAACTCCAGGATTCATGCCACATTTTCAACCCCTCAGCCCAGGCCACTGCCCAAAACTTCATGTAACTTCAAGAGAGGATAAATAACATTAAAACAAATGTATTGAAGCAATCACATCAGCAAGAAATCATTCGACCCCACCCAGCCATGACAGGAATTTCATCAAACATGTCACAAAAATTGCATCTACAGGTATAAACAACAGATTTAAACATGGGGATCTCTTACGAATTTGAGAATAGATAAGAAGAATTTCTCCCCTACAACATAATCTAAAATATATTATGTTTGACCATAGATACATTTTTTATTCATTCCCAAGGAAAAACATAGATAGAACCATACATCACCACTGATAAAATACATTCTTATAACTAGCATATTAACAACATAAATACAATGGATATAACAGTAGATAAATCCATACATAAACCAATCCATTTGCATATCTAATATTGGAGGAATGAGATATTCATTATTGAATGTAAAACCAACCATATATAGGACTTCCACATTCCACCCGCCCATAGATCGGTTAAGACAAGTCTCACTTCAGCCAATCACCCTCGTGCCATATTCCAAGCATGAATGTGGGACTTTATCAAACACATCAATCAACACCTAACCAAGGCTCCAGAGATCGAACCGTCTCAACCCAAAAAACCAGTGATTCCACCTCATGGTTGGACAACACTAAGCATCATGGATTGGTCTCCACCCAAGCTTCTCCTGGGATCCAGAGTGTTTGTTCCAACAAAGGCTCCAGGACTAATAACTCAACCCCAATTGTTCTCGGGCTCCAGAGCGCTTTTCCAGCCAAGGCTCCAGGACTAGTAACTCAAACCACCTGGGGCTCCAGAGTGTTTTTCCAACCAAGGCTTCAGGACTAGTAACTCAACCCAACAGCTTTCCGTCAGGCTCCAGAGTGTTTGTCCAACCAAGGCTCCAGGAACTAATAACTCAACCCAATAGCTATCAAAATCATGAGAACACACCATAAAACAATCAATGGAAATAAACCCACAATACTATGGCTTTCTAGGAAATGGTAAGGCTAAGAAAATCCACATGCATACACGATGCATGAAAAAACTAGTGAGGAAATATTACATGCAACTCAGTACCTGCAACCAAATACCACTATAATTGTTGATCCTGATGTCCAGCTGAACTTTCTTGCTCTTCCTTTTCCTTCTTGCTCCAAATCACCAAGTATCCACACCCTCTAAGAGTGCTCCAAGAAAAATCTAAGTATCCAAGAGTTAGAGAGAGAAAGAGAGAGAGAATAATGGGAGAGCTCCAAAAATGGACTGACAAAATGTTGAGCCAAATCTTACCAACTGATCCTCAGAAGCATTTTTATTAATTAGGTTTATATTTTCTTCATTCTCTATTATTTTCCTTCAATTTCCTCCTCACATGCAACCTTTGACCTTTCACCTCCCTTTTCTCCTATTTTCAATTATTTTCATAAATAAAATGCCAATTAATTCCTCATGCCTTTCCAATGCCTTTTCCTTTTCCTTTTTTTTTTTTTTCCTTTTGCCATAATAACCGAAATGAACACCTGCTTGGATGTTTTTCCCACCATTTTCTTGGAAAACGTGTCCCATAGACCATGGATATTATATATTTTTACATGAATTTTTATCAAGGTTGTTACAAAACCCTCCCCCTTGGGGGAACACCATCCTTGGTGTTCAATGACACCTAGAAACCAGCAAACTGCTAAAAACAAAACATACTGCATATGGAGATTTATAACATAGATAGTTGTTGTATTTATATTTACAATGAATAACCACATATTCTCATGCACATTTGCTTCAACCAAAAAATAACCATACTATCTGTGGAGCTTTATAAACCCGCTCGATACAGTATTGACAATAATATACACATATACACATTTTCTCAACCAACAAATAAAAGGATATGATGCCCATATCAATAAACCAAGGGAATCCAGAGGCTCACACCTCCACCCTCAAAACCAGTACCAGGATTCAACTCCTTCCCATGAAGTCTAGAATCCACTGTCAAAGTCAAAGCTTGCATCCAATGTCCAACGCTGCAATCCTGCACCATTTTTCCTCTCAGTGAATAATTATCGGCTCATTGTTCCAGGGAACACTCCCAATGTGCATCTAATTCCATCTGGAAATGCTAATGACCAAAACAAATCCACCCCGGTCTTCCCTTTTCTGTTGTACAGTCCCTCGGGCAATTCGTTGACCCCTTCTATGCAGTCACTCACCTTCCAAGTTCCACTGACACCCCCATCCTGGGCAGTCCATCTCTTTGCAAGGCTTCCTCGTATCATAAGATACAAAAACCAAGGCATATACCTACCTCAACCATGATACCGGTCATAGCATGCTCATGGAAATCAATGGACACTATTGGGTGTCGGTGTCCCACAATGGCCTTGCTCTTGAATTGCTTTACCATCATATTGTTGCATGTTTAATTCCTTTTACTGATGCTACTAATTCTTGCAATCAGTTTCAACCACCCAATCGGGCATTTCTATGCTTCCTGTACCAAGCACATAATTGCCATTAGATTCAAAATAAATTGAAATAATTTCAAATCATACCTAATTGGTAGATCGTCAATAAGTTACACTTGCAATCATGTTTTCTTCATGTCACAACAAGTCAAGCTGGATGCTTGATTAAATCATCATGTATAAACATACCACATCTAGTTAGCTCAAAACACAACCATCATAGGTCAAAATCATGAATCATATGCAATCATCATAGACCATAATCATAAATCACATGTAACCATCATGAGTTATAATCGTAGATCACATGCATACTAAAACTGAAATCAAATGATGATACTTATCCTTTAACTGGTCCTTTATGTACGCACACCAGATCAGTTGCCACACCCGACAAATACCTAGTGCCTTTTCTTCTTTTCAATCATGTACACATACAAAAAATGTACAATAGGTACACCCACATACGACATAAAACACCACACAATATACGCACCCACACTGGCATACAACACATACACCTACACCCATTGTACAATATAACACAATACATACACCTACATCTAGTGTACGATACAACACAATACACATGCCTACAAAGACATACAACACATACACCTACACTCAATGTACAATAAAACACAATACGTATACATATAAGGTACGACACAATGAATACACATGTCACGATACTATGACTACACCATGCACATACATAACACCACATGCCTGCAACATAATGTGCATGACATGCACACAATACCACATGTATACCAGTACCATGTGCACAACATGTACACAGTACCGCCTGTACACAACACTACCTACACACACATGTGCACAAAATCACATGTACACGACACCACATGCACAATGTGTACACAATGCCAAATGTACATCGCACCACTTGTACAATGTGTACACAATACCAAATGTACACAACACCACATGCACACAAAATCACATGCACAGCATGTACACGATACCACATGCACACAACACCACATGTACAACATGTACACAGCACCACGTAAATAAAACACCATATGTATAATCATGCACACAACACCAAATGTACATAGAACCATATGTACAACACACATATGTACATAGCATTGTATATTCAACATTCACATAGAACCATAAGTACACATCACCGCATATCCAACATGCACAGAACACCATACATCCAACATGCACACAATACGATATGTACACAACAATGCATATCTCACATGTACATAGCACCATCTATACCTAATACTGCATATGTGATATACACACAACACCATATATACAACAGGCATACAACATCATATGTACACAATACTATTTATGCAACTTTACACATCACCATAGGTACAATAATAGAATATACAACATGCAAAACATATACACAACAATAACATTGTACATCCATAAACCACACATTGACCCCACAAGAAACCTTGCTTCTAGTGTCTTTCCACAATCCATGCTTATCTTAGCATGTCGTGGATCACACTACTTTCACTTCAATTATATACCCCTCAACATTATCTGTCCATGACATAAAAATAACCATAATACAAGAATATAATATCAATTCATGTGTACATGATACTGGCCTCATAGATCTGTTAGAATTACTTTTCCAGGAACCTCTTCATACCATTCATCTGCATAAGAAATCATTCCTCCACAAGAATGATCCTTGAAAACCTTGTCATACAGTGATATGGACACATACATACATACATATATAATCATTAGCATAAAACAATCATGATACTATCAAACAATGATATACATACACACGTATATACATATAAATATTAGCATTAAACAATCATGATTCAAGACGACCTTATCAAACATAAAATACATACATATATACATGTATACATATATAAACATTGGCATAATCGTGATCACAACAAAATTATTAGATATCATAAGGTCCAAGATAATAGAACTTCATTTATCATGCACAATGTTGAGGAAAATAGTTCCCAACATAGCTAAGGCATCTAACACCCCAGATCCATTCACTTTACCTTTTATGTTACCTTTCTTACAATTGTTCTGCCACCATCCATTTACCGTAATGGATCCAACCAATCCAGTCTACTGTCACATTATTACCTTTCTTTGCACTTACTCATGAACTGAGCTTCATCTGTGTCTTACATTACATGTTGGGTACCACAAAGCTCTCTATTGAAATTCAACAACAAAATGCACCACATACTAGTGTGGAATTCCAAGTCACACATGAGTGAGGAATTCAGTGACACATTAGTGCTAATGTGGGTGTCCAATTTTTAAATAAATTGTAATCTTATCTCATAACAACTTGTAATAGTTAACTAAGTGTGATAGACTTATTTAGATCAATAAATTCGAGTTGAAGGTCAAAGGATAGGCATGTAGAGTGATTCTATTATTTACAGGGTCCAATTGCAGTTGTATCACTAGTGTGGTGTGAGTGCAACCAGTTAACTCAAATTAATTGAGTTAAAATCAATTTAACTAGTTCTAACTGATTAATGAGCTAGTGGAAGATCAAGTGAATTAAAATATATTTAATTCACAAGTAGTGATCTACCAAGTAACCGGTGATTCACTATTAATAGTTTCATGCATGTCAATTTTGATGACGACCCAGTTGAGACAAAGGTTAAAGGAAAGTAAACTATCAATTTTATTATTAGTGAATTGTCCAGGTGCATTTATAAAGCCAAAAGAATCCCATGATGGATTTCACAGTCAAGGAAGGTTGGAATTCCTATTTAATAGGAATTATTTTGCCTAGGGATTGCATGAGCAAGGCAGGCTGAAGGTGGGACGGAAATTGGCTATGTGTTGGTCCAATTTTTTTTAGATCAGTGTGAGACAATTAGTAGAGTGTATGAGGGTCTGGTAAGCACACATGCATTGTATTTTTTCATGATTCCTTGGTTGATTATACAATAAAGATGGAGGGGTTTTGAGCAGTTTCTTTCCCCAGGAAAATCTTGTGTTGAGTGATTGTGATTTATATTCTGAAAATATTGTATAAGGATTTAGTATCTTGTTTTATTACACTGCATGATCAGATTGAATCCATTGGTGTAATTTCTATAGTCTCCCCGAGCTTCATTGACTTTCCTCTTTCCCAACCAATCCCCAAGACTCTCAAACATAAAATGCAAGAACAAGAGAAAACAAGAAGAAGACCATGAGAAACCAAAATCAATACGATGCCGCAAAAAAGTGCCATTGCCATGCACTTGATGCAATTATGACCTCAAATCAAGTGCAAACAAATCACAACAAACCAAAAGCACAAGACTAGCAACAAACACCATGACTCAATCCCTCGTGGTTCCCAATACTTCCAAAGGAAAGCTTAACGCGAGCCTTCATCAAGATTTCATGCTAGTCTCTTTTGCCATGAAATCCTTGCATCATACTACCATAACCACACAATTGTCAATGCATAAATAAGTAAAACAATATATCAGTTATCTTATCTCGTTTGTTGAGCACACTAACCTGTAACTGAACACACATGTAAACCATATGTACCAAAGATCAAGACAACATATCTATCAATTTGAAATCAACTTTTACCAAGTCTAACAACTAGGCAATAATCAAATAATAGTCAAAATCATAATACTACAACTATAACCTACTTATACTCAAATATAGATCATATGTCCCAACACATATGCGTTAGTACAACCATATTAAAACAAGATCATTTCTTCATGTAGTCTTATAAACACACTCATATCATGTGATTAGTTAAGCATTCAAACAAACTATAAATGTACCATGTTAGATAAATCAACTAGACGACATAATGGACACTAAACACTCAAGACCAAATAGATGAAATAATTATTAAATCAATCATCAATTATACAACATAATCAAACTCATACCTTAATGTATCTAAGGGGGGGCTATCTTGTATGCACAATCAATCTAGGTTATCACAATATAAATTCACAACACATCACCTCAAACCTAAATAAGGTCATGATATCCATAACAGTAACTAACTAACATGTTCATATCATAAGCTCATAAATATTTTTCATTCATGCATACAATCACATATGCACAACCAGTCTAGACATAATACAACACACTATCATAATTAGGTCGACTCATACCTGAATTTCATAACCCTAACCATCAAGTCACTAGCATGTAACAAAAAAAAGTTATATATCATGCTCATCAACAACATTTAACCTAATCGTCAAGCTAACTATCATACAACAACATCAAGTTAACCCATAACATGCTCATCAACAACATATAAGTTATCTAAATAAAACAACAATAGAAATGCATGTACATATGACTGAACTAATCAACTAGCATCTATAATGTATGTAATTATAACATCAATAGAATGAAAGGAATACTCATAACCATAATGAATATACCAATCCTTAACATACATACCTCTATGCCCAACATCCAAACCTGTATGACGACATGCTCTTTCCTCGAGGTCCAATGCTGCAACTTCATTTTGATGATATGCATCTCCTACTCTGTCCCAATAAACACATTAGCATCATAATGTACCAATATCATCATAATGACCTAATTTCATACAATGACCTTATGCACAACAACCTTAACCAAACCAATGAAAACTTGACCATATTCACCCACTTGACATGTATAACCAATCATGAATGACCAATGCATGTCCCACATAGAGCATCACATAAGAAAGCATACACAGAAAACACACAAGCATGACCAATATATAACCCTAGAATAAAAATTCAATGCATTTTCAATATGTAACAATATGTAAGCAAGCGTGTACAAACAATACAAAAGTAAGAACCACACATAGCCAGTCATACAGTCATGACAACATGCTGACAGCAACACCATCATCACTTCCATGGCGACATCACTACAACAATGATCGACACCATTCAAATGCAACAAGAACACATAGACTATAATAATGGTAAACACATACAAACCAACATAAATTCATGATCAAAACACCACCCATCTAGTCTGAGAGTTGAACCATGCCCTGATACCACTATGTAACACCCTCTTCCCACATCTATCCAAGTAACTGGACAAATAGGGTAAACATGTGATGAGGAGATACTAATATGAGATTCAACCTTATAGATGACTTTGAGGAAGTGGAACCATTGGAAACATGACAAACAAACCTTACACTGCATCATTGACAACCCCAAGAGGTAACCCAACCTTCCAGGACCCTGTTCCAAGAAGGGGAATTTATTTTTAACCCATTTGAGGCTTACCCACAGGCATGTAAGGGGAAGGGAGTGGTTATAGATCCTTAGCCATGGGCTTGCCTTGTCAAGGCTAGGGTTATGGCCCCAAAAGGTCAATATTTTTCTTGCAACTCCAGAATTCGTGCCACATTTTCAGCCCCTGAGCCCAGGCCACTGCATACAACTTCTTGTAACTTCAGAAGAGGATAAATAACAGTAAAAAAAATGTATGGAAGCAATCACATCATTAGGAACTCATCGAACCCCACCCAACCATAATTTCATCAAACATGTCACAAATTTTGCATATACATGTATAAACAATAGATTTAAACATGGGGGTCTCTTACAAATCTGAGAATAGATAAGAATCGTTTATCCCCTACAACATAAGCTAAAATACAGTCTATTTGACAATAGATACATTATGTATTCATTCCCAGGAAAAAACATAGATAGAACCATACATCATCATTGACAAAATACATGCTTATAACCAACATATTAATAACAGAAATACAATGGATATAACATCTGATAAATCCATACATAAACCAATACGTTTGCATATCGAATACTAGAGGAATGAGCTCTTCATTATTGAATATAAAACCAACTGGAGATGGGACTTCCATGTTCCACATGACCATATATTGGTTGAGCCAAGTCTCACTTCAACCAATCACACCTATGTCGTATTCCAAGCATGAATGTGGGACTTTATCAAAAACATAAATCAACACCCAACAAGGGCTCTAGATACTGAATCGTCTCAACCCCAAAAACTAGTGATTCCACTTCATAGTCGCACATCACTAAGCATCATGGATTTGTCTTCACCCAAGATGCTCCAGGGCTCGAAAGTGTTTGTTCCAACCAAGGCTCCGGGACTAGTAACTCAACCCCAGTTGTTCCTGTACTCCAGAGCGTTTTTCCAACCAAGGCTCCAAGACTATTAACTCCCCTAGTTGTTACTAGGTTCCAGAGATTTTTTCCAACCAAGTCTCCAGGACTAATAAATAAACCTACCTAGGGCTCTAAAGAATTTGTTCAACCAAGGCTCCAGGACTAGTGACTCAACCCAACAGTTGTACGTCGGGCTCCAGAGTGTTTGTCCAACAAAGGCTCCAAGAATTAATAACTCAACCCAACAGCTAGCGAAATCATGAGAACCAACCAGAAAAAAATCAACGGAGATAAACCCACAATACCATGGTTTTCCAGGAAATGGCAAGGCTAGGCAAATCCACATGCATTCACCATGCATGCCAAAACTAGTGAGGAAAACATGCATGCAATGTGGTACTTGTAATAAAATCCCACTATAGTTGTTGATCCCGATTTCCACCTGAACTTTCTTGCTCTTCCTTTGCCTTCTTGCTCCAAATCACCAAGTACCCATGCCCTCCAAGAGTGCTCCAACAAAACGCGAAGTATCCAAGAGTATGAGAGAGAGAGAGAGGGAGAGAGAGAGAGAGAGAGTAATGAGAGAGCTCAAAAAATGCACTGACAAAGGTTGAGCCAAATCTTACCAACTGATCCTCAAAAGCCTTTTTATTAATGAGTCCTTTATTTTCTTCATTTTGCATTATTTTCCTTCAATTTCCTCCTCACATGCAATTTATGACCTTTCACCAACCTTTTCTCCTATTTTCCTTTATTTTCATAAATGCCTCATGCCTTTCCAGTGCCTTTTCCCTATTTCCCTTAGCCATAATAACTGAAGTGAACACCTGCTAGGATGTTTTTCCCACCATTCACATTGGAATATGTGTCCCATCAACCGTGGTTATTATATATTTTTACATGAATTTTTACCAAGGTGGTTATATGGTGTTGTTCCATTGATCTTCTGGGAAAGTTCGAAATATCATAATAAAATACTTTGGGGTTCATTTCATGGTGTTATTTTTCTGATGATTTTTGGTATGTGTTGGTTACATGCTTTCCTATATTGTGCTTAAATTTTTATAAACTTGTTTATTCATTAAATGGGGGTAAGAACATTCTATTGATAGATTTTGAGTGTATCTTAGGTGATCTCATTCACAATATGTCTAACAAGTTTGCTTGAAGAAAAATATAGAGTTTGCAAGTACATTGGCCCTTGGGCTCCAAGTTCACAGATTTCAGAGGAGAGCCAACCTTGTTTGAGCTCTGAGAATTTTATTTGGTTTTATTACTTTGCTAAGGCTTTGGGAAACACCATAAATTTCGAAACACGTCATATATATTGTCATTATTCATCATTTTAAAAATTAATTCTCAAAATTATTTTATTTCCAAACATTATACATTTGTAAATAATTGTAAATATCTTTTGTAAAAAAAATTCTAACCCTTGTTTTGCAGTTAATTGGGGTTCGTGGTTTTATTTTAATTTTTTGTATATATATTAGGGTTTTGGGCTTTTTTATTTTCATTTGTGCAAGTGAGATTCAAGAAATTTGAAGAATATTTTATAGGGTTTGATCTAGACCTAGAACCTTGAGGGTAAGATAGTCTCTGAATTTTTTGCAGGGCCAACATCAAGGAATTTTCATTGAAATTGAGAAATATTGCAGATTTGAAACAAAATCAAATTTTTGAGAAAGGGTTTCAGAAATTTTATCCTCCATGCACAACATCAGCCTTCCTTGGCCCTGCGTTAGACTTTTGAGGCCCATCATCATCCCTTTAGGGCCTTCAGAGCCTAGTCGCGGACACCTAGAGGCCCCAACCTCATCTTTTTTCCCTTGCATCAGGGTTTTTAGGCCATTTTTTCTTTTGTTGTGAGCCCAGAGGGCCTCAAACTTCCCTCCTTGGCTTGCACGTCATCCCTTAGGGATTTTCATGGGATTTTCCATCCCTTTTTCCCTATTGGCCTCCTCCTTTTAGCCTTCTTCCTCCTCCTATGCCTTTCTAGCCTCATTTTTTGCCTCCTTTGGCCCCTGGGTCAATCGTCTTTTGCCCTATTCACTAGAAACTAGGGCTTTTAGGCCTCTTCTAACCTAACGTTAGCCATACTAGGCCTAGTGTTATCCCTCCTTGGCCCTATTTTTCCCTCATTCTATCTCTGCAATTTTCTGGACTCAATATTGGTGGGTTTTGCAAGAGAAAATTTTCTCAAGTTTTGTGTTTCTAGGTGGAATAACCATTGAAAAGATTTTGGAAATTCAGAAAAGTGATCTTTAAGGCTTTTAGCCTCCGGTTTGCTCTCTAAACCCTCATTATTCATCATGTTCTACTATAGTTGTCATATTCATTTCATGACAGTGACCTAAGTGCCATAAAATCTTATCTTAGTGACCTAAACACATCACTAAATTTGTGGTAAAAATCAAATGGTTATTAGGTGATTTAAAAATAATTTTTGGCATAGATTTAAATTGTTTGGTGGTTGAAATATCTCTGCATAACCAATAGATCAGATCTGATATAATTCTTAAATAACATCTTAGGAGGACTAAAATTTTGAAATTTTCATATTGGCAAACTTATCATTGATATTCATTTATTTTTGGCACCTTTTGGGCACACATTGTCACATTGATAGCTCATTGTTTTCATGATTTTATTAATTTTTTCATAAATGATTTCATATCTAATATAGCACTGAATAAATCATCATAATAATGCTAAGTAACTAACATAATTACTTGGAAATTCATTTTCTGTCTCATTGATCAATTTTGGTTCTTACATGCTTGTCAGTTATGGGATCTAGAGTGATTTACTTGTTGTCCTATAAGTCACTTAAGTGGTTCTCATGCTCTAATTGGCTCATTGTTTTTATATTATTGGAATCTAATTTTTACTTGTCTTGTGTTAGCTCTAAGACAATAAAATTTGCACTAAGGAAACACTCACATAGCTCTAATCTTGTTGAATGGTTTATGTTTCCTTGGGAATTTAAATTTCTTTGGTATTGAAGCATATATATATCTCTCTCTCTCATTATATCGGGCATTAAAATCTAATTGTCATTATTGTGTTGAGCATCTAATTGTTAATAAAATTGTTGGCTAATTTCTAAACACATTGATTTGTCTATCTTAAGCATTGGCATCTTATTAAGTATCTTCTATTGGCATATGATCATTCGCATTTACTTTGTCTAAATATCTTGAAGCCCTTAAATTGTCATAAGTACTTGTCATCATTGGTTAAGTGTTATAATATTTCTATCATTGGAGAAGTTTATATATGGATTGTTTGATATTGGCACTTGAAAATTGGCACATTCTTGGTAATAAGATTGTCACTTTCATTTTTAAGTACTCATTGTCACAATTAAATACTAATCATAACTAAAGTACTTAAGTCACATAAGTAATTGTAAACCAAGAGTTTACTCACCTATCTTGCATAAACATCCTAAGTCTATTTTCACTAATAATTTACCTCCAAACATAAGCTTGGTTGATATACTTCTAGGGCCACACTTTCTCTCCTAGCTTGAGGGATTCAGCACATTATTAATGGTTAACACAATGACCTTGCAGCCGTTAGAGCCACAGTCTCTATAGTTCCAGAGGCACTGGGTGGCTGGAACACAGGGGGAGGTATTTTTAATCAAGCATCTACTTGCTTCCTGTTGGCTTCCATCCCACAACCTTCTCTGAATATTGGTTCCAAAATATTTAAGAGAAAGGCTTCACTTAGAATAGGCATACAACTTAAAATTAACCAAGATCCTCATATTACACCTAGGCCTTAGGATTTTTATAGCATGTATGGTAATGGATCATTCAAACAACAATTTTCCCATCCTGTCACTTGGCTCTTAATTAGTAATAAGCAGTAAATTGACTCCACAAGGAACTGATCTCAAATATAAATTTAATCTAGTCCTTAAAATCTTGCTTGAATTAACCAAGTATCTAGGCCACTCAATCGTGTCTCTTGGACTCTTTTGTTCCCAAATTTTCCTTCATCATCTCATTTCCATAGGGATTATTAGCCACCTATAAAATTTTTCATATCAAATGGTGGCTAAATCATGTTTTAAGCCTTCAAGAAACAATTTTATTTGCCAAATTTTTAGTTCTTGAAATCTTGTGAAAATGACTTATCCTTGAGTTAATCTTCACTGCTGTTTCCCTCTCAATTCTGAAAATCTGTTGTTTTCCTAAAGAAAAGACTGCTGCAAAAACCCATTTTTCCCTTCATTTTACCCCTCCTTTCACTTAAAATTAACCTCCATTTCATCCCCTTTCCATCATAAAAATTCCTCCATTTTCATCATTTTAACCTTCAAAATCACTCCAAGACCCTTTTAAAATCATTTGGTGTCCTTCCATTGGTTTTAAAAAGCCTTGTTTCCTCTACTGAAACCCTCATTTTCCCTTAAAAACTCTGTTTTTAAAGCCAAAAGATAGTCTTTTTATTATATAAAGTTTTAGCCCCCGAGGGCTTAACTTTCATGAACCTCCACTTCATAGGACCTTAAGCCCCGCAACCGGGCGCTTAAAGGATCCTAAACCCTTCTTATAAACCCTCAAAAACCTTTGTTTTCCTTTGTATTTTGTAAAACCCGAATTTTTCATTAAGTCCAACGGTTCATTGTTTTAAACGAAAGCCAACCATTGATTTAAAAACCAATCAACGATTGATGAAATCTTGCATCACAAATTTTCATCGGGCACATTTGAAATGCCCCCTCCTTTGTTCCGATTCCGATGAGCCCCTTTTGTGCTAAACCCCTCAACCACTTCCCCACCATATAACCCACACCCAGGTCCAAGCGATTAAGTCCTGAGCGCTAATCGCATCGGAGTTTTCCATCGGATGCGTTTTAACAGTTCCCCCCCCCCCCCCCCGCCCCCTCCGATTGGCACCTTGCGATGGCTTCCCAGCCGTTGATCTTCCCTGCCAGGCCCAGATCCGACAACCCACATCACTCTGTTTATAATCCCATCCTTCCGCCTTCGGCATTCATAAGTAAATCTTTGTCGTCGATCTGATCCTCAGATCAATGGTCCTCGTTCAATCGCATCGACGCTTTTTACCCCTTGACCCTGCCAATCACGATCTTCCGATTACATCTGGGCTATCCATACACTAAGATTCGACAGTCCAGATCGATCCTCCCTTCCTTTTTTTATTTCTCAAATCCTGACAGTGTAACCTCTTCGGCGAATCTCCCCCGTTGATCTCTGCAGATCAACGGCCCGCATTGACCCATTCTTCGCCCGACCCCTCACTTCATATTTTATTCATTTAACCCTAATGTTGGATCTAGACCGTTCATTCCTTTCATCCAACTATTTAGAATATAACCGATAGGCCAACCTCATTTGGGTCCTACCTTTCCCCAGATCAAATCTCAGTCGTTCATTCCCTGATCTAACGGTCCAATTTAAAACCACCTTGACCCTGCCCCACCTCTTTTTGTCATTGCATCTTATCGCCATCGCGCTCTCCTCACGAACATCCGATCTAATGCCCCAGATCTGACGGCCAGTGCGCGGTTTCACGTGATTTTAAGCCCAAGCATTAATTTTTTAAAATCATGCGATGTAGGTGGTTTTAAAAGGCCACGTGTCATGCTCTAACGCATATCGTGTTCAAAACGGCAATACCGCCTTTCTCACTTTTTATCGCACGAAACCGGCAGTTTCTATGGATGAAACCACCTTACCTCGTTTATACTACATTTCGTCATTTTTAATCTCCGTCGTTGATCTCTGCAGATCAACGGTCCCAGTTTAATCTCGCCCTCAGTTCATCGCCCTCCACCCATCCTCCAAGTGACTTCTTAAATCATTCTCAGTCGTCGATCTTTGCGGTCGATCTCATCCGACGACCCAGGTTATTTTCGAAACCCCAAAATTCATTTAACTGCATTTTCCTTCTACCTAAGTTTTTTTCGTCCATTTCCTTGGTTATTTCTTCCTTCGCGATAATGTGGCCGGCCCCGTCTTAATCCCCCCACCATTTATCCAACCGCATCCCTTTTGACCTCAGTGAGCAATCCTCGACGTTGGATGCTCTCATCCGACGGCTGCGATCTAACCTCAGCCTCCAAAGCAGTCTAAACCCAAATACGCAGGATTTTATTAACTTTTTCCTTTTTTTTGCAGGTTTTCAAGGTTTCTCAACTGTTTTAAAAAGAAAATTGAAGGCCGGGGATGACGATCCCCCACACCTTTATTCATCAAGAATATCATTCTACAGGGTTCAACACCATGTTTCATCATTGCCTCATGAGCACTGACACCATTATAAAGCCCCTGTAACGCCTACACATCAATAAGACACAATAAAGTTTAATCAAGCAAAGAGTATCAGTGTTAAAGGATCTAAGTCAAAGTAGAAACCCATGTTTGAAGTTTTTAGCACATTTTTGAAGGATTAGGGCACACATTCAGAAAATTAAAATCCTAATCCATAGTTAAAGACATCATGAAGACCAGAAGACACAGATTAAGCCTAATCAAACCTAAAACACAAAATTCAAGTAAATTAAAGGTGTTTTAGGGAAGGAAAAAGAAATTCAACAATCCGAGAAGCCTCCACTACCACATCAGAGGAAAATTTAATCCTCTCCAGCTACCAAAAGCCACCTACAGTCTCACAGCAATCAAAGGAGGCATAGCTATTACCAGAACAGAAGATATCCACCTCAAGACAGTTGAACAGTTAATTCAACCAAAGGAACTTATTGTAAACTGTCAGCAGAGTTATTACAACGATAAGAAAGAGCCTTAAAGTCAACAAACTCTCCCAACAAGCTTAATACTTAATGAAAACCAATTAATACAGAGTAAATATCGGAAATTTTCTCCATTGAGCCCCTCAAAGGCCGAGAAACATTAAACTCTATTAATTGAACCTAGAATATCTTTTATCCCATCTCACCTCCTCATTTATTCTATAAATACTTCTGTAAAAGATGAGATAATGTTGGTCACTGCATATCTGTTGCCTGTAAATATTTTACTAAAGCTGTTGTAAGCTCTGTTTGTAATTGAAGATACCTAAGTTGAGAAGATAAGTTTAAAGTTGTAGAGACCCACTGGACTTGAAGATTGTAACTGGTTTGAAGCATCAAATACAAGTTGATTTATGGGATCCTGGTCTATGTCAACGGTGATTTTTTTCTTATTGTAAATTGTTATTTTATTTATGTTTCCATTCTGTCCATCTTCTTTGATAAAGAACAACAATTATAGAGTTAGGATTTACTGTCAAAGGTACCCTTCTCTTACTGATAAGCTTTATCTATATGTTTTCTTCCAAATTGTGTATTTAAGAATGATTCAATACAGTCCAAGAAATTAGGAATGATGGCGTTCCCTCGTCCTACTGTCTAAACTAAACATTGTTCTTGAATGTTATTTTCAGTTTCTTCCAAGTAAAGTTATACTAGGGAAGTCTATGGTGAGCCCTGTCCTCTAGTTTTATCTCCAAAGGTTGTCTGAAAGTTTCCCTAAGGGTATGTTGAAAGCAGGATAGGTTCAAAGTCCTTACCTGATCTTAGACTATTCTTTGTTATCCCATGTGTTGTCTTGATAAGTTTTCTAAGTAAAGCAGAGCTACAGAAGTCTATGGTGAGCCCTATCCTCTAGTCTCTTCTCCAACAGTTGCTTTGAAAAGTTTCCCTTAGAATATGTTAAAATCAGGATATGTTTAAAGTCCTTACTTGATCTTAAGATATTTTTTTGTGTTTTAAATGTTTTCTATTGAAAGTGCATCAAAAGCAGGCTAGTTTCGGAGTACTTACCTGATATTAGATTCATTTTATGTCTTTCTTAAGTGTATGCCAAAAGCAGGATAGTTTCAAAGTACTTACTTGATCTTAAGCTACTCTTTGTTCTTCATTTGTTTGTTTCCCTTTCTTATTGTTTCATTCCATTCCATAAAAACAACTTTAAAGAGATCCTTAGACATATATGACTTGCCCCATGGACCACTCTTGAACCTTGTTGTTTCAATTAAATCCTACTATGACTCCATAGCCCAATGGATTGAAGCTATTTCTTGCCTCTCTTCTTAGCTGAATCAATTTTTCACTTTCATTCACCTTCACCCTTCATTTATACTTCCTTCACCTTCACATATCTTTGCCCAACCAAAACAAACAAAAACCTTGTTCTTCATAACTAGCCTAATATCACAGTTCAAGCCTTAAAGATAAATCAATCTTTGCACTTATAGAGAGATCCCTCTCTGGATTCAGGAGGGCTAGATCCTAGAATCCCAAAGTGGTTCAAGTGTTCTCTCCGCAGCTTCAGTCTCACCAATCTATTGAAATTATGGGGAGCTAACATGGACTACCCCCCATAGTCTGTTGTTGGGAGACGACTAGAATAGAGTGGGCAGGGATCAGAGTGATAGACCCCATGTAACAACATTGGTAAAAAATTGATGTAAAATTTAATAAAGGTAAAACAAGACCTTAGTCATCGGACATGTATTCCAATTTGAATTTTGGGAAAAACATCCTAGTTTGGGTGTTCATATTATTTATTATGGCTATGGAAATTGGCAAAGGCAATGGAAAAGGATTTGGAAAGGAAAAATGGCATTTATTGGCATTTATTTATGAAAATAATGGAAAATAGGAGAAAAGGGAGGTGAAAGGTCACATGTTGAATGTGAGGAGGAAAATGGAGGAAAATAATGGAAAATTGAATAAATTAGAGGCCTCATTAATAAAAACTCTTTTGAGGATTAGTTCCCAGAATTTTTTCAGTTCAGTTTTGGAGCTCTCATTATATTCTCTCCCTCTCATACTCTTAGACATTTAGAGTTTTATTGGAGCACTCTTAGAGGAGTGTGACATACTTGGGATTTGGAGTAAGAAGGCAAATGAAAAGTAGGAAAGCGTAAGAGGACACGGGAATCAGTAGCTACATCGGGTTTTTCTTATAGGTACTGAGTTACATGTATGACTCCTTACTAATTTTGGCATGCATGGCATATGCATGTGGTTATTTGGTTATGATATATCATTGGCATGGAGGATTGCCTATATTGATAGTGGTTTTTGCCTAGCCTTTCCATTTCTTGGATAGCCATGGTGTTTTGGGTGTTACTTTTGTTTTCTTGTTGGTTTTGATGTGCCTTTGGTTGTGGGTTGAGTTATTAGCTCATGGAAGCCTTGGTTGGAAAAACGCTCTGGAAGCCCTTTAACAACTTGCGTTGAGTTACTAGTCTTGGAAGCCTTGGTTGGAAAAATGCTCTAGAATCCATTGGAAGGTTGTCCTGGAAGCCCTAGTTGGGAAAATGCTTTGGAAGCCCGACGGCAGTTGTGGGTTGAGTTACTAGTCCTGGAAGCCTTGGTTGGAAAAAATGCTTTGGAGCCCTGGAAAACTTTGGTAGAGTCCAATTTCGTGATGGTTAGTGATGTATGAGCATGAGGTGGAATCATTGGTTGAGTATTGAGGTGGTTTGGCTTTTGGAAGCCCTCGTTTGGTTTCAATTGATATGTTTTATGAGATCCCACATTCATGCTTGGAATATAGCATGGGGGTGATTGGGTGAAAGAGGGATTTGGTTGAGCCTAATCTATGGCCGGGTGGTTCGTGGTAGTCCCATACCTGGTCGGCCTATGCAATCATCAATAAGAGATCTTTCTCCTTGGTATTTAATGGTTAAATATAATCTTTTATATGTGGTTTATATGGTTGTTATATCCTTGATATTTTTGTTGGTTATATGTTGGTTATGATTTAGTTTTATGACAGTGATTATGTATAGCTCTCATCATGTTTTGTTTTGTAAATGAATGAATAATGAATATATGACCTAATAGATGATAATGTAGCTAATGTAATAAGGCATCAATGCTTCTTAGCGATTCTCAGATAAGTATGAGACCCTTATTCTCATATTTGTTATTATGAATTGTAGAATGTATATTTGTGACATATTTGACAAAATGCCTATAATGGCTAGTAGGGGTCCATTCAATTATTTGTTCAATTATTTGAATTTGTATCATTTTTACTATGTTACTTTTCATTTCTGGAAGTTTCATGGATTTCTGGGCGTTGGCCTGAGTCCTAGCCCTTAAAAAATGGCACAGAATATGAGGTCATTGGCATAGAACTACCTGGAAAATTTCCCAATCGCAGGCATGCCCTTGTTGTGGGAGCGACTAGAGGGTCCTAGCCGCATGCATTCCCATGTCATGGGAGCGACCGAGCCTTTAATGCAGTAAAATTTTAGGTTGTCTCAGTGGTTGATCACCTGGAAGGGTTGGATGGTACTTGGGGGTTTTGTTGCACGTGTATAAGGCCATGTTCATTTTGTTTCATTGATTCCACTTCCTTAACTGATACATAGATAGTTGAATCATATCATAGTAACTCTGTGTCACATGTTGACCCCGGTTATTCGATTACTTGGGTAGATGTGGTAGGAGGGTGTTACAAAGTGGTATCAGAGCATGATTTCGTTCTCCTTGGGTGATGTTTGGTTTTCATTCTCCTTGGATGAATGTGTTCGCGTATGTACATGTCAGTTGCATATAGGTCCTTATGCTTGCGGTCTATGTGCTTGTTGTGTATGCATGGTGTTGTTCATGATTGCAATAGTATCGCCATCTAAAAGTTGATGGTGTCATTGTTGAATGTATCTATTGTGAGTGTATGTCAGTCGTGCATTGGTTATGTGTGTCAGTGTTTATATGTTGTTATGCATACACCGAATAGATGATGGGCATTGTGCATGAAGTCATGGTGTGTGTTCAACATAGTCATGCATTGATACCTGGATAATGGCTGAAAAAATGTGTATATGTTGATATGATTAAGTTTATATATATATATATATATATATATATATATATATATATATATATATATATATTGTGCTAATCTGTTCAGTCTTATAGACGAGATATCCTCCCCGAACTATACTAAGGTACGATAGTTTGTTTAGATTTGGTTTAACTGAGATAATATACCTTGGAGGAATAAGAGATCAAATGTGACTAAAAATATGGTAGACTATAGAGATTATCCATATGAATCAGATGAGTAGGGTGGTGTTGGGAACTCTTATGACTTAGCAAACACATTAAGGGGTTTGAAGGAAGAAATAAGGAGTTGCAAAGAAGACAATGATAGAATCATGCAAGCAAATGAGAAACAAACAAAATTAAATGTAGTAATTCTTCAGATTTTTCTAGAATTGCAGAGACAGAGAACACTTCAGATCAGCTATGGACAAGAGGATACGACTAATGGGGCCTATGAAAGTAGATCCCATAGTGGGCACAGGTCAGATAGAGATGACATGATAAGAGATGGCAGGATTTTGGACACTTCGGACAGGAGAGGAAATGAAAAAAGGTTTTATTCTAGTGCTGGTTCTGATAGGTATCATGGTCATCATCATTATCATCCTTACAGGAGGAGTGATAGGGGATATATTTAAGATGATTTTAAGGAAGCAAAGCCACATAAATTTGATGGAGAAATGAAGAAATCATAGGATGCAGAAGCATGGTTGCTTGGAATGAATAAGTTCTTCAGGTTACCTGATTACTCAAAGAACATGAAGGCCATAATAGCTACATTCAGTCTTAAAGGTAAAGCAGATATTTGGTGGGAATATGTAAATAACGTCAGAGATATTTATGAGGAGGAGTTGACTTGGAGTGATTTTGAGATACTATTCAGGAAGAAGTATCTATCGAAGAGACATTATGATGACGGGGAAAAATAGTTTTATGAGCTAAAGATGTGATCTATGATCAATGAGGAATATAATAGCAGGTTCTTGGAGTTATTGAGGTATGTGCCTTACCTCAAGGAGGATAAAGACAATATTTAGAGGTTCATCAGTGTGTTGTTGATAAAATTCAAAGACAAGATTGAGGTTGATGAGCCTAGATCATTGGAGGAGGTCATCCAAAATCTAAAGCACTGTTACGAGTAATCAAAGCATATATATGAGACTAAACAGGACTAGAAAGATAATGATAATAATAAAGGGAAATTGGATAAGAAGAGAGCAAGGCCACAGGACACAGGTAACAAAGGGAATGCAACACTACACAAGAATTTAAATGCATCTAATAAAGGGTGGGGATTTCAGTTTGAGGAACATAAAAAGTGTGCAGGATGGAAGCCTTTACGATGTTGCCTGTGTGGAAAAGATCATTGCACGAGAGATTTTCCATAACATTAGGGTGGTAGACCACAGATATGCAGTAATCAGGAAGCACGGATAGTGTGGGATGTTTTACAGAGTGTTCCTCGGATTTATGCAGCGTTGGATAACAAGCAGGAAGATCACCATGCTCCTATTATTGAGATGGATGGTAAGCTTTGTGATCAAGTTGTTTCTATTTTTATTGACCCTAGATCTAATTATAGTTATGTTAATCCTGACCTGGTGCATAAGTGTGGTTTGAATAAATAAGCGAATGCAGTGTCTTGGTTATTGCAGTTGGCTACATGTACAAAGAAGTGAGTTCATCATTGGTTAAGAGCTTGTGCATTTGAGTTGAATGGTATGTCTACATCAACACATTTGAATGTATTTCCATTGGGTTCGTATAACATGATTTTGGGTATGGATTCGTTGTATATTCATAGGACCAAAGTGCATTGTTATGAAAAAACTATTGAGTGCTTGGATGACAATGGAGTACAGATATTCTTGCAGCATAAGAAGAAGGAAACATTAGTTAGAATGGTAACAACTATGCAAGCAACGTGTAGTCGCGGGAAAGGGTGTTTGTTATTTTCAATGCATATTTATAGTGAAAAAGGTTAGAAATTTGAGGGTGCATATGTCTTGAGCATATACCTGCTTCTACAAAAGTTTCAGGATGTATTTCCCACAGAGGTTTCAGGGTTTTCGCCTCACAGGGAAGTGGATTTTTCTATTGAGTTAGTACTAGGGGCAGTGCTGACATCAAAAGCACCATACAGGATGAGCACATTGGATTTGAAGTTGTAGTTAAAGGAAATGCTTGAACAAGGATACATTAGGCCAAGTGTATCAGAATGGGGCGTATCGGTATTTTTTGTGAAGAAGAAGGATGGCACCCTTAGATTATGCATTGATTATAGGAAGTTGAATAAGGTGACCATTAAGAACATGTATTCGTTGTCAAGGATTGATGACTTGTTCAATCAATTGAAGAGAGAAGCAGTGTTCTACCTGGCTTCCGTGGTTGAATTCAATCCCAAGGCTCCAAATTTTCTCCTGTTACCAAATGACCAAATCCTCCCTACGAAACTGGGCACAATCCTTGGTACCCAGTCCCAAAATACTTCACAGTTAAATCAGACTGGCCCTCGTGCCCAAAATCTTCAAGAACACTTGCTTAATTCTACAATTCAGACTTTCCTCTCAATTCAAAATTTCCCTTCCCTTTAGAGTTTCTCCATTGTTTTTCCTCCTTTCTGTTCAACATGAACTAGTTTAAGTATCCTTCTCAGAAGGTTTCCGCCTTACCTCACCATTCTCAACCGCTTAGATATAGGGATTCATAGGCTACATGTTGCTGTAATGGTGAGGTACGAGAGATATTTTGAAATGTTGAAGAGTTACTTTATTTTAAATATTTAATATAGTTATACATATAGATTTATATATTTATGTTGTGATTTAATTAAAATTTAACTCTTTTAAAATTTTAATTATAATTTTTAAATAAATTAAATATTTGTATATATTTGATAAATATCAACTTATAAGTTTGATTTCGTGGTGATAAATACTTATTTTAGTGGGATGGGGGGCATTAATTTTATTTAATAATATTATACTTATGAAATATTTATAATGTATATTTTGAGTGTCAATTTTTAGGCAATATCTCCTTTCTTAATCATTTTTAGGTACTTCACCCCTTTATTATTTATTTAAACATTTATTTTTTTATATTTAATAAGTATATTAGTGCAAAGAATTCAATGTATGCATATGTTGCTATCATATGCATATATCGTATACATGCTAATTCCCTTTTGCTTACAATTCGTAAAATGGTCATTACATACTTCCTCCCTTCAAAAAAATTCGTCTCGAAGTTAGGGTTTATATAATATATTAATAATTGCTTTAGTGATTAGTGCGATTATGTAAGGATTTCACTTCAAGTTTGAATTTCTGTTTGAATATTTGTAGGTTTATAAATTTTATAGTTATGCCCTACCTCAGCCAAGTTCCCAAGCTATTCTAGAATCATCCTATCCTTCTGAAATCTCTTCTACTCCCATCCTATATGTCCTCTACTAGAATATTCCACAACTTCCTCTATACTAATCCAACCATTTGTAAAATTCAAGGGTGATAGTGTCGATCATATCGACCTAATTTTCTAGTAGGCATCTGGCAATAATCATAATACGTCTAGGGAGCATGACTCACACATTCCTCCTATGACTACAGGTTTTGGAGGATAAACGATGGGAAATACCTCCACCCCTCCTAGTAGGACTAGGTTCAACACCCTATCATGGAATATTATTGAGTCACAATTTTTCTTGAAGATTTTATCATCACGTGGTCATTTTGTAACGATGTTATTTGTAATGTAAACATGTGTCCACACATCATAACATATGCATCATCATATTCAAAATGAATAGTTTTTGTATAATTCATACATGTTGTTATCTAGGGTATAACATACTTGGCTATATCCAACCTATATATCAATAATTTAACTTTCATATCAAAATATAGTCATTATTTTATTTATGTGTCATCAATCATGAAGATATTTAGAAATGGAACAAATTATAAATATCTTTATCATCCATAACCTAATGCATGATTTATATTTCATAGCAAGGTTAATCAAATACTAAACTTCATATTGGCATTCATATTTCAGCAATGTTAATTAAATAACATATTTCATATTGGTATCCATGTACCAGCAGATTTAAGCAAATAAATATATCATGTATCAGTAGATTTAAGAAAACATCATATTCTTATGGGTATCCATGTGCCAGCAAAATAAAATTCATTTTTACATGTGATAGTTCAAAATGATAGTCTTAAGTATCCAACTAAAATAGAGTAGTTATATACAAAATAAGGTTTTAAGGTCCTCAAAATCAACACAAGTTGGGGTATATTTGACATGTGGCCTTTGTATCTTCCCAGGTTTCCAATCCAAGGCTATACTTGTCTCATTTGACCTTAACTTGGTCTACTAGTTGGTTCCTGAAATGTCGAACCCTATGTTCTAGTATACCTAATGGTTCAACCAAAATAGTTCCCTCGTCTGATACCTGCAGTTCCTTCCATTGAAGGTTATGAGATTTATCAGCCATATAGAGTCGTAGGACATATACATGAAATACATTATGAAATTTATGCAAGTGGGGTGGCAGGGAAAGACGATAGGCGACAAGTTTGAATTTTTCCAGAACTTTGAATGGTCCAATAAATCGGGGTGATAACTTTGTCCTGTTTCCAAACCGGATGGTGCTTTTTTTTGGCATGATGTGGATGAAGACTTGATCTCCTACTTCATAGTTCATATCAGTCCTGTGAGCGTCATCATAAATTTTTTGTCCATATTGTGCCTCTTTCATTCGTTGCCTAATTTTCTTTACTTGTTCCTCAATCTCTTGAATTAATTATGGCCCCACTATCACCTGATCTTCCAACTTGTCCCAACTCAACGATGTTCTGCATGGCCTTCTGTATAATGCTTCAAATGGAAACATCCTGATTGAATTGTGATAACTATTATTGCATGCAAATTCAACTAAGGGAAATTATTTTTCCCAGTGTGATTGTTGGTCCATAACATACATTCTTAGCAAATATTCTAGTACTTGGTTCACCATTTTTGTTTTCCCATCAGTCTTAGGATGATAAGTTGTTCTTAAATTTAATTGAGTTACCAAGGCTAATTGCATACAAGTCCATAATCTTGAAGTGAATCATGAGTCCATATCTTATATGCTCTTCTTAGGTACTCCATGAAATATGATAATTTCATTTATAAATACCTGGGCTATGTCAGGAACTCGTAAGTATCTCCTACGGGGATAAAATGGCACTTTTGGTTAATTTATCCACCACAACTAGAATGGAATTATGATTTTGTGGCGTAAGAAGTAGCATGATGATAAAATCCATAGAAATTATTTCCCATTTGGTCATAGGAATGTTGTGAGGTTGTAGGAGACATGTTGGGTGACAATGGTCAGCCTTTACTTGCTGACATTCAAGACCCTTTGCAATGAATTGGACAATGTCGTGTTTCATGCCCGCCCAAAGGAAGATTTTATTTGTATCAGCATACATTTTATTTACACTTGGATATGTGAAATACAATGATTTTTGGGCTTCCTTAAGGATGGTATTTCGAATCTCCCCACTGTCAGGAATGTACATCCTTCCATGGAATCGCAAAATTCCATCATCTTCTATTTCATATCCATCAAACTTAGATTATTTTTTATTTTTACGATCAAGCCTGGATCTTACTTTTAAATACCAATTGTCTTTCACGAGATGTTATAGTACTCGTTTCCTCAAGTTTACCTTGATAGGTATGATGGAAAATATCCCAGGTCTTCTACTTAGAGCATCTACCACTACATTCTCTTTCCCTTTAATGTATGGAATTTCAAATTCATACTGACTTAAGAATTCAATCCAATGTCTTTGTCTGGCATTCAAGTCTCTTTGAGTAAATAAATATTGTAAAATTTGATGGTCACTTTTGAGCATTTAGTTTCTCCCTACCAAGTAGTGTCTCCATATATTTAAAGCTAGCACTACAACAACTAAATATAAATCATATGTGGCGTAGATTTCTTCATGAGGCTTTAAATTTCTTGAAACATATGTTATTACTCCTTTATCCTGCATTAATACTGCACCAAATCCTTTCTTGGAGGCATCAGTACATACAATAAAATCTTTGTCCATATCTGGTACTCGTAATATTGGTGCATTGGTCAATAATATTTTAAGTTTAGAGAATGCTCTATGAAATTCCTTGGTCCATTCATACCTCACTCCTTTACGTTGGAGGGATGTGATAGGCTTTGCAATTTTGGGAAACCCTTTTACAAAAATTCGATAGTAGCTGGCTAAACCCATAAATATTCACACTTCCTGTGCGTTATTCGGTATCGGCCATTGCATGATTGCTTTTACCTTCTCAGGATCTATTGGGATCCCTTCACCAGATATAATATGACCTAAGTAATGAATCTTTTTCTGAAATAAAATACACTTGGATAACTTTCAATATAACTAGTGCTCTCTTAGGCAAGATAATACTTTTCGCAAATGTTCTTCATGCTCTTTCTCGTTTTTGGAGTAGATGAGAATATCATATAAGAATAATTGTACAAATTGATCGAGATATTTGTAAAAAATGTTGTTCATAAGAATCATGAATATTGTTGTTGCATTGGTTAACCTAAATGGTACCACAATGAACTCATAATTCCTGAAACGTGTTCGAAATGCAGTCTTATATTTATCGATTTCCTTAATTCTTAGTTGATGATAACTTGACTATGGATATATTTTTGAAAATATAGTAGCTCCTTTCTTTTGGTGAAAAAGGTCCTCAGTTTGAGTCATTGGATATCTATTTTTTTACTGTAGTTCGATTTAAATCTCTAAGTCTATACATAGTTGTAAGGAACCATCCTTTTTCTTGACAAAAATTATAGGAGCACCCCAAGGTGCAATACTAGGTCGAATGTGTCCTATATCCAACAGTTCCTTCAACTTAATTTGTAATTCTCAAAGTTCTGGAGATGTCATTCTGTAAGGTGTTTTAGAAATTGGTTTCGTACCAAAATTTAATTCTATTGTGAGATCCTGCTCTCTTTTAGGAGGCAATCCAGGTAGTTCCTTTGGAAAAACATCCAAAAATTCGAATAGCACCAGATATTGTTCTAAGGGTGGTCCTTTCTCCTGGCTTAATTCTTGAACTACATATACCCTATTAGCACTCCACTAGTTCTCCAAAGGTTGAAACGAGACCAGCCAAGGTAACCACAGACCACTTTGACCTAGTAGCTAGTCCTACTAGGCTGATAGGGCTCTCTCAATGAGATCAAAACCAAGGATTGACCGTGACATTAAATATATTAGGTTATGTATGTTTAGATTGGGGTTTGGTTGATTTAATGGTTTTGTGCTTGATGGTGGTTTAGGTATAGGAGGACTAGGTTAGGGCTTTGAAAATCAGATTTGTAGAGATGTGATGGGGCAAGGTAGGCACATAATTTAGCACTTTAGAGATATATTTCTGTACATAGTAGATTGGTAAGGTTTCAAAATGAGCATGAATCTCATGAATTCGTTTATATCAGAAGAATATGAAAAAACATATGAAAGCTTCTACAAAAGGCATTGTATCAATGAATTATGTTTATTGTCTTAAAAAACAAACACATGAAACATGGAAATATAAATGGAAGGTAAAATGCATTCAAACATATGATCAAAAAAGTAAAAACACTGCTAAAGAACATACCACATGAATCCCACTACAATAGCTGCAAATTATGTCTATTACTTCCTACCAAATTCACAAGTACACTAGCATCCACAAATCTCAATTCCACAACATTCAACCTTTGAAAATGATTACAAAGTGCCTCATATATTCACTGAGGTTAAAATCCTCCTTTGGAGGTAAAATTTCCATCAAGAAAATCCAAATACATGCACCTATCCAATGTCTGCTACATACAAGGGAGGTTACTTAACCATTTCCTCCTTTTTCTAACCATTATGCGACATTTCCTCAAAGCATTAAATGGAGGATAAGACACCTAAGCAACCCTATTTTTACCCATGTACATTTACTTTGACCCCTTACATTCATTTACTTTTACCTCTTGACTTTTACCAAAGTCAAACTGAGAATTTCCAAAATTTACACATTGAAATTTCATGAAAATTATCAGTAATTTGTAGATGCATAGTGAGCTCTTGGAGGCCACTTTTGGGTGCCTTGCTAAAGTCCAAATCCAAATCTGAGACCTATTTTGGAAAATTGGGAGAGTTTAGTTTTCTTTTGAGTATTTAAGCATGTAAAATGACCCTTTCTAGGCTGAGATATGGCCCTTCTCCCAAGGTGTTTCCAGGTGTGCAGCGAAAGTGAAAAGGAGAAGCACAGTGGTATTTTTTTACCCCTTTTTTGGATTTTTCTCAAAATTTGAGCCTTGGACCAGAAAAATAAGTAAATGGGTTTTCAGAGGAGGCCACCATATTTCCAAAAATGTACAATTTTTTTCATTTGGAGGCCCAGTTAAGAAGCGCAGCGTGAGCTCACTGCGCTTCTAGACCTAGTCAAAATCGTTGAATTTTCCAAAAATGCACCAAATTTCACTAAAATGAAAAAATTGCTCCAAATTTTCTCAAAATTGGTCCAGAGATGCCAAATAAGGTGTGTTATGCTATCATGGATGCATCAACAAGTAGGTCCAACTTACCCTTCTCCTTTTGACTAATTAGGGTTTCCTTTAGCTTTGCTTGCAATTGTTTGACCTTGACATTAAAAATTTGATTTCTTGCATAGTAATGATTAGCCATGTGCTTATGTATCTTGTTATCCATGTTGACCTTTTAAAGGAGCTTCTCCAAATTAATGTTGAATTTCTCAAGCCAAAACCCCATGTTTTCATTGATTTCATTGGCTATCCTTTCTTCAAAACTCAGCTCTTCATCTGGTGGGTTTTGCTCTCTTTCCTTCTACAATGCTCTTTTGATACCCATGGTCCTTGGCCTCTTTCTTCTTACCTGTTCTAAATTTTCATGATGCCCATAAGAATATTTTGTGTCAGCCACTTCTTTTCCTTTCACATCATGCATGCTTGCCTCAAATTGACTTTTCTCCAAAGACAATTATTTTGCCTTCAGCTGATGATTTCCTTGCTCTAGGAAGGAAATAATGAAATTTTTGCTTGCCAAGTTTTCTTGGAGCTCTTTGATCTGAGCATATTTATCTTTGATAATCCTCTCTATGTTTCCATGCTCATCACTAGCCTCCAAGTCTAGTATGTCAAAGTAATGCTCCTCATCATGCATAGATGTCTCATGTTGTAATGGTTTTCCCTGCTCTACTGATGTGGGCTTGGCCCCTTCCTCTATTTGAGGAGAAAACACAAGTTGTTGGGAAAAATACTGAGAGGGGGGGTGAATCAGTATTTAGGGTAAACTGAAACTTTTTACTTTTTCATGCTCTAAAACCCATACGCTACTTTGCTGAAGCCAACTAGCGTATACACGCGGATATCCTTCATAAAACTCGCGTATACACAGAGATCTAATTATGCCATTAGTTCTTCACTTATATCATTACATCATTCATTCATTAGATGTTCTATAAACAGTAAACATGTGCAGTAAGAACAGAATAAACCATCACACAAAGCATCACACATGAACACCAGGATTTTTAGGTGGAAACCCAAGTCGGGAGAAAACCACGGCTGCAGTTGCTCAGCCTTCAATATTTTATTATAGAGAAAACATCTTACAACATATGTGCTGGTGCAGACTCCTACCAGCACGCAGGCACCCACCTGCGCTCGTTTACCAGCCTCTCCTGCAAGGGAGCTCCAACCCCCTGACTCGTTTACCAGCCTCTCCTGGAAGGGAGCTACGACCCCCTGCTCTCGTTTACCAGCCTCACCTGGAAGGGAGCTACGACCCCCTGATCTCGTTTACCAGCCTCACTTGGAAGGGAGCTACCACCCCCTGACTGAAGGCTACAACCCTCAGCACCACCTTGGACCACTTTTCATCAATTTTCACACTAGATCCAACAACTTCAATAGAACACAACTTGCAGGCCACGTTTCATCATATTTTCAGACTGGACCCTCTCCATACATTTAAGCACAGTCAAACATCAACAACAGATAGCTAAAACAGAGCAGATCAGATCAAAGATTTCATACCCCATGCTTCAGCAAACCCTAGTTTTCATACGCGCTTTCCTTTCACTGATGTCGTGTATATACGCGCTTCCGTCCACATCAACCAGCGTATACCTCTGTATTAATTTCACTGCGCATACGCGCTTTATCTTCAGCAAACCCGCGTATATACGCGCTTCCTCTGCGGCGAACTAGCGTATGGTTCTTCAGATATTTTAGGTCATTGCAATTCTTCAGAACAGATAAATCACACAGATTTTACCCTTTTCTTCAGACAAATGTTCGCCTCATCTCAGATCTAATCATGTCATAAACAGATCTAGCAGATACAAATACATTCCAGATCTAGATCCCTTCTTCATCATTTCTTCATTGGTGCATCACACATTCAGATCTATCATTCAACTATAACCCTTTCCATTCAGATATACTTCAGAGAGAAGTATTCATTCAAGCTCAGACATCTTGCACCCACACTTATGATTTGCACAATGAATTTCTTCTCCTTATATAGGTTTACCCTTTTTCAATACCATGAGCCCCTTTTTCAATACCATGAGCCAAAACAATACCATGAGCCCAAAACTACATTACTTCCAATGGTATTCCTGGACGAGGTCATTTAGACGAATCATTACCCAATACAATGGGTCAATACCATGGTGGTTACCCCTGGTTTTGCACTTTTTGAGCGCTTTTGCCCATACGCGACTTGGCACGTTATTTTCCGCGTGCATACGCGACTTCCCCTAGGCCAATCCGCGTATACTTAGAGACATACTCTTTTTCATCATAGAATTAGCACATGCTGAATTCCTTTCTTCATTGCCTTCTGTACACACTGTAGATACATCATTTTTCTTCATCAAGAACATATTCTAGCAAGCACAACTTCATCAAGTAAGTTGCCATCATCTTTATCAAGTGGGTTGCCTTTCAGGGACAACACTCAACATCATAATATCAACAAGCATCATATCACATCATATTTACATCATTTACCAAGCCCATCAAGTCAAGAATAACTTCATCAGGTGGATTGCCATCAAGGACAACACATGTCAACAGTCGCATGTCTTCATCTTCATTCAGTGGGTTGCCATCAAGGACAACACTCTGCATCATATTTCCAACAATCTCCCCCTTTGGACATGATGGCAACCACGATGGTGTTTGGTTACCACAACAGATAGGTATATTAAGAATACAATGACACCATGTCACATTCTCCATTTTTGACACCATTCAAACACCAAGTCACTCTCCCCCTTTGACATCAAGGGCAAAGGGCGAACCAAAACCAACATACTCTCCCCCTTTTCTCCTCATGTGGAAGAAGCGTTCTGCAGATCTGATATATACTGAAGTGACCAAGCTCCCCCTGAGTTCATGCTGAATCATCAAACATATTTTCCAATGGAGTACATGACTCTATGACTTTCCTATCACCAATGACTCATACTTACATCAAAGATCAATCCAAGTGGATTTACATATGAGACTCAACTACCCAACCAAGTGGGTTTACAAATTTTTTACAAGTCCTTACATGACTGAAATTTACAAATTTACATCATGGGTCTCAACATGACCTTTTCACCAGAATATAAATATGACCATTTATGACCAACACCAGAAAGTCCTCAAGAAAGAGAACATATTTCAGAACCATCATAATGCCAACAATGCATTATACTCAGCAACGCTAATGCTCCCCCTGAATCTATGCATCCACGCATCCTTCTCATATGACTAAGGCTCCCCCTTAGTTTGGGCATCCTGAACACTTTCACCAACAAATCATCAAGGCATCTTTATCAAAACATTAGAAATAGAATTATGAGAACTGGAACACCACCAGAGACCAAACAGTATCAGAGATACCAAACAGCACTGCAGCTGTGCTGAAGAGAGCTGACTCCAAACAGAAAATTGTCAGCAATCAGTCATACGTGGTTTTCTGTGCATGAACTCACGTATATACGCCACTGTGTTTCAGGAAACCCGCGTATCCAATGCCATCTTCTAAATTTTAACCAGATCTGATCCTCTATGAGAAAAAGCCAGTGTTCAGCTTCTTTCTGAGATATTTGTATGCTTCCCTGGACTACAGAACAGTGTAGTTGTGTCTTCAAGCGTCATCCACCGGTTGTAGCATAAGCCCATTAGTATCCAAGCCTTCAGATTCTTTGCAGCATCAATACAATCTTTCCAAGAGAGATTATCATACCAGAACACTATTTTCAACTCTGTGTCAATCATCCATGAGGTCCAATATCACCATGATCTTCAAGATTTAACATGAAGTAACATATGTAAGCAAAAGATCTCAACCATAGTAACAAACTCTGCATGATCTATTCTTATTTCTGAATCAAACGGCATCCAATTCATCCATGTGTGAGCACAAAAGATACTTATCAGCAACCAGGGCTCAAAATCTCATCATAATAAACCATGTACCAAGTCATCATCATTTGAGCATGAGTATCACAAAAACCAAAGAATAAGTAGTCATATTGCCAACAATGCAATCATTAGTATTCAACCTGCTGCTCCCCCTGAACCAGTGCTCCATCTTAACTTGTGCAACCTAAATACGTTCATTAGCAAGTCATCAGCAACAATCTCTGCATGGGCTGCCCTTATCTCCGAATTATAGGACTTTCATCTCATGAATACTCTTCATCAACAAGCAAACAAGACTCATCCACAATCTTCAACACAAGAAACCATGTATCATATCATCATTATTTAGAACTGAGAAACTAAGCTGATATTGAGTCAATAATACAGTTATAAACAGTCAGACTGATGCTCCCCCTGAACCTCTGCTCCAGATCTTCAGCTAGCATATAAATTCTCTTATCATCAATTCATACGCGGCCGTGTCCGCTGAAACTCGCGTGTATACGCGATTTTTGTTAATATAACCCGCGTATGGAAAGTGAAGCATAGAAAATTTTCATCTTCCTTCATTTCCTCCTGAGTTTGTAGCTCCTGTACCTGTCCTTTCCACATCAGATGCGCTGTCAGAAGTAAACATAACCAGAATAATCAAATCAACCATGAGAGTCATCATGCATTGCTCCCCTTGTGACGATACATTACTAGATCTCATAATGTATCTCACATCATTCCTGCAGTCAATAAGAAAAGTCAGCTTCAGAAGCAGATGACTACAGTAGGGTCAGAATTCCCTACGTTTCTGATCGGTCCTCCATCTTGAATTGAGTGTTTTCTTCAAGAAAATCATTGTCTTCTAGAGCATCCACAAAAAAATCCTTTTCTTCTCTAGATTTATTCTTATTCCATCCCTCCATCTTTTTCCAGATTTTTTTAAACTTTCTATTTGTGTGCTGGAAGTTATCCAATTTCTCATATCTGTTCAACCTGCATTCCTTTTCTACATGTCCATACTTGTTACAAGAATAACATCTCATGTGTCCAGAGAAATAAGCATAAGAATCATGATGAGTATTTCTAATCTTCCTCCTTTTACAATCAGCTGCTTTATGTCCATACTTGTTACATGAGAAACAATATCCCTTGAAGCTACTAGAGTACCTTTCTGAATAGAATCTGTTTGTTTGTGGCTGAATTGTTCTGCTTCTGCAATTTGCTGCAACATGCCCATAATTATGACATTTAAAACATTCAACGTTCTTGAATGAATTCCTTTGAGAGTTCATGATTGTTGGTTGATCTTTTTTTTCTTTCAACACTTTAGATTTTGCATTGATGTCCTTTGATTCTTTAGTACCTCCTTGTGAGCTAGATTCTCCTTTAACAGTTTCATGGAAACCAAGACCAAGTTTGATAGCAGGAGACCTTTGATTACTCAGTATATTGTCCAGAATATTAGTACTATCATGAAACCTCAAAATTTTAATCTTTTCTTCTAATTTACCTTTGAGAATGTTTACCTCAACCTCCAAGGCTTGACATTGCTTTGTCATGCTTTCTTCTTTCCTTCTTCCATCTTCTACTTGATCCTTCAGATTTAGGATCTCTTCTTTCAACCAATTTTCATTTTCTTCACATGTTTTTTCTAGCTCTTCATTCTTCTTATTTGATTTTTCCAGATCTTCTTTGAGAGAGATGATTTCTGCTTCAAGGCCTTCCTTTTCAAATGTTTGTAGAGGTTCCTCGATCTTCTTACTTGATGCTTCAAGATCTGTTTGTAGAGAGATGACTGCAGCTTCAAGTCCTTCATTCTTCTTGTTTGATTTTTCGAGATCTGCATTTAGATCGTTGATTTCTGCTTCTAGTTCTTTAATTCGATTGGATGCATAAGTATGAAACCTTTGATACTTGTCCACCTGTCCATTTAGCATTTCTATTTGTTTTTCCATTTGAGAGATCATCTCTTTGTTGATAGATTCTTGCGTCTTAGATGAACTTTGTAGTTCTTCAACTTTAACCTTGAGAGCTTCTTCTAGATTCACAACTTTACTTTCACTATCTTCACTATTGTTTGCACAAAGAAGATTATTCAAAGGACCCCAATCACTATCTGATTCATCTTCTTCAATTTATGCTATACATGTTTTCTGAGATATCTTCTTGTTTCGAGTAGCCTTCTTCTTTTGCTTCTTTGCCATGAGCACTTTCAGATCATAGTCAGAATCTTCTTCATCTTCACTGGACACTTCATCATCATCTTCATTTGCATAATAACTCTTCCTTTTTTCAAATTGTTTCCCTTTACCATGTTTTTCTCTATAAGGACATTTAACAGCATAGTGACCAACTTTTCCACACTCAAAACATTTGAAGGGAAGCTTACCTTTGAATCTTCCAGTTCCTAGTTGGAGTTTTCTCACGAAATTCGCTTCTTCTTCATCGGATATATAGCTAGATTCTTTGACAACTTCCTTTTCTTTTCCTCTTGCAGATACCTTAAAAGCAGCTTCTCTGATTTGAGAAGGACCTCCTTGTCTCATTTCAAAAGCAGTCAGAATACCATGTAATTGAACAATAGTAAGAGTTTGCAGATCTTGCCTTTCTTCAATAGCCGAAACTTTAGAGTCAAATTTCGAAGTCAAGGATCTTAAGACCTTTTCCACCAGAGTAGTATCAGTTATGGTTTCACCCAAATTTCTCATTCGATTTACAATATCATCCAGACGAAGAAAGAAACTGGCAACACTTTCATCACTATGCATCTTCAAAGTTTCATATTCAATTCTAAGAGTTTGGAGTTTTGCACTTTTTACCTTTGTATATCCTTCATAGCTCAGAATGATTTTGTCCCATATTTCTTTTGCTGAATGTAGCTGCATCACTTTAGCAAATTCTGATTCAGACATGCTTCCTAACAAGACATTTACTGCTTTGGCATTGGTTTCATACTTCTTCCTTTCTGCTGCATCAGTAGGAATACTTGTCGGGTATTGATAACCTTCTTCCACGATTGCCCATACATCTGCACCTAGACTTTGCAGATATGCTTTTGTTCGTACCTTCCAGAATATCAGATTGCTTCCATTGAATAGAGGTGGCTTTATAGACATCACTCCTTCTTGACTTCCCATTGCGACGGATCTCCTTCAAGCGATCAAGCTTCTGCAGAAGAACCTCCTCTGATACCAATTGTTGGGAAAAATACGGAGAGGGGGGGTGAATCAGTATTTAGGAGTCAGCGGGAAAACTTTTACTTTCATGCTCTAAAACCCATACGGTACTTTGTTGGAAGCCAACTTGCGTATACACGCGGATATCCTTCATAAAACTCGCGTATACACGAGGAGAAGTCTTTATGTCATTAATTCTTCACTTATATCATTCATCATTCATTCATTAGATGTTTAATAAACAGTAAACATGTGCAGTAAGAACAGAATAAACCATCACACAAAGCATCACACATGAACACCAGGATTTTTAGGTGGAAACCCAAGTCGGGAGAAAACCACCGCTGCAGTTGCTCAGCCTTCAATATTTTATTATATAGAAAACATCTTACAACATATGTGCTGGCACAGACTCCTACCAGCACGCAGGCACCCACCTGCGGTCGTTTACCAGCCTCTCCTGGAAGGGAGCTACGACCCCCTGACTCGTTTACCAGCCTCTCCTGGAAGGGAGCTACGACCCCCTGATCTCGTTTACCGGCCTCACCCGGAAGGGAGCTTCAACCCCACGATCTCGTTTACCGGCCTCACCCAGAGGAGCTTTACCACCCACCGGCGAGGCTACAACCCTCAGCACCTCTATGGACCACGTTTCATCAATTTTCACACTGGATCCAAAGCATCCTTTAGGACACCACTTGCAGGCCACGTTTCATCATATTTCCAGACTGGACCCAATCCATACATTTAAGCACAGTCAACCATGAAACAGATACATATAACTCACTGACAGATATCAGTAAACCAGCAGAACAAATCAGACATTTCATACCCCATGCTTCAGCAAACCCTAGTTTGCATACACACTTTCCTTTCACTGATGTCGCGTATATACGTGCTTCCGTCCACATTAACCAGCGTATACCTCTGTATTAATTTCACTGCGCATACGCGCTTTATCTTCATCAAAGCCGTGTATATACGCGCTTCCTCTGCGTCGAACTAGCGTATGGTCCTTCAGATATTTTAGGTCATTGCAATTCTTTAGAACAAATACATCACACAGATTTTACCCTTTTCTTCAGACAAATGTTCGCCTCATCTCAGATCTAATCATGTCATAAACAGATCTAGCAGATACAAATACATTCCAGATCTAGATCCCTTCTTCATCATTTCTTCATTGGTGCATCACACATTCAAATCTATCATTCAACTATAACCCTTTCCATTCAGATATACTTCAGAGAGAAGTATTCATTCAAGCTCAGACATCTTGCACCCACGCTTATGATTTGCACAATGAATTTCTTCTCCTTATATAGGTTTATCCTTTTTCAATACCACGGGCCCCTTTTTCAATACCATGAGCCAAAACAATACCATGAGCCCAAAACTACATTACTTCCGATGGTATTTCTGGACGGGGTCATTTAGACGAATCATTACCCAATACAATGGGTCAATACCATGGTGGTTACCCCTGGTTTTGCACTTTTTGAGCGCTTTTGCCCATACGCGACTTGGAACGTTCTTTTCCGCGTGCATACGCGACTTCCCTTAGACAGATCCGCGTATTCATAGAGACATACTCTTTTCATCATACTTTGAGCACATTCTGAATTCCTTTCTTCATTGCCTTCTGTACACATTGTAGATACATCATATTTTCTTCATCAAGAACATATTCTAGCAAGCACAACTTCATTAAGTAAGTTGCCATCATCTTTATCAAGTGGGTTGCCTTTCAAGGACAACTCTTAGCATCATAATATCAACAAGCATCATATCACATCAGATTTACATCATTTACCAAGCCCATCAAGTCAAGAATAACTTCATCAGGTGGATTGCCATCAAGGACAACACATGTCAACAGTCGCATGTCTTCATCTTCATTCAGTGGGTTGCCATCAAGGACAACACTCTGCATCATATTTCCAACACAAGGCTTCTACCTCTCTGATATGTATGAGTGATCTCAGCCCTAGGTTTCTTTTTCACCGATTCTTTAGGTGATTGAGCTTCCACCCTCTTTGATGAACCCACCTCCTGCATGGTAGGTGACATGGTTTTCTTCTGGCTTCTTGTAGCAATTATGGGCATTTGCAAAGCTGCCTCAATGAAGGAATTCCATTTCATATTCTTTTATGCTAAATGATGGATAATTATAACCTTTACCAAAATATGATGAAAAAGTATAGGATAATGCTCTCTTCCTTTCACTTGCACTCTTTTAGAAATTTTAATCATGCTCCTATACAATAAATTGCACAAATTGAGAGATTTAGCAGTTGTGAAGTGCATGAGTAAGCTAATGTGGTATTGATACATCCTTGAAAATTGTGGTATTGATACATCCTTGAAAATCTTCCCTCACATGTAAATAACTTCATGACAACCTTAATTAATGGTACATATCTTTCCAACAAATATCTAAATGGGAAAACATGTGAATGAGCTCCTTTGTACTGAGATTTCAAGTAGGGTTTGTGTTCTTCAAGGTCTATTTTCATGACTTTGAACCAATTATCACCATGATTAGGTATTCCTGTAGCATGAGATAAGGCATCTACTAAAAATATGAAATCAATCCATGCAATAGTATCCTTTTCTCCTTTCAAAGTGATGGAAAAATATATGTGAGCTGCTCATGATATCCCACTTCTTGCACCCTTTGACAAAACCCTAAACAATCCACATCTTCAAATCACTTCTTCATAAATGGAAAGGAAGTGATTTCATTGCAATTGGAGGGCTCAAACCTCATTATTTTTCCCCCTCTTTTATTCTTCATTTTCTCTACTGGTGATGAGTTAGCTTCCATAATTTCAAACCCTAGGTGGAAGACAAGCAAAATAGTGGATTTTGCAACTGTGAGTGGATGAAGTGATAAGATGGGTTTGGGAGTTTCGTAAATTTTTGAGAAAATTTACGAGGGTAAGGAGTGATGTTAGTGAGTAGGGGAAAATGGAAATTTGGGAAATGAGTGAGGTGAGGGGGTGGTAAAGAGAAAAACACAGTCCTACCCTAGAAGGACATAAGTTAGACTAGGGTTTATAGGGAAAATGATAGAAATGAATGGATGAGGTTGTGCAGTGTATGGAGGTAGTATATCAACTGCAAATAGAGGTGTAGGGGAAAGAAAAACAGGGTTTTGAATAGAAATTCATCATTTGAAAACTAAAACCATGAAATCTAAACAAACCCTAGGAGAAGAAGTTTTAGACTTAATTTCTTGGTAAACAGTGCAAGGGAGGATATGAAATTCTTTGACTTACTTCTTGTAGAGGTTGGAGGTTGTAATGTCTAAAGAGAAGCTTTGAAAAACCAATTTGGTAGCAAAATACCACTTCTGCAAAAAAATTCAAAATGCACAGTTTAGTCTCCCTTTGCACAGTGCAGTGTCTCTGCATGCAACGCCCTTCTCAAATGCACGGCGTAGTGTCTTTGTGTGTAATGCCCTCAAGTTTTTGCCAGTGAGAGGTAAAAAACTGATTTTTCTTTCCAATGTGAGAGGGGAGCTCCATGGTAGGAGAATAGAAGTGTGCAAATGAATTTCCCTTTTGTATTTTATAGCTTTCTTTGGAGTCATTTCATCAATGAGGTAGGGTGGCCCACCTCATGAATCTCACTTTCTTCTTAGAGCCTTGTAGCCTTAGAACCTTTGATTGCAACTTTAGAACTTAGGAACTTATTACATAATAGAAATAATAAATTAAATTTTGAAATCAAATCTATTTGAACAAATTTTCCTATTACCACTCCTCATTTTCCAGATTTATGCACGAAATGATTGATTTTGGTGACCTTAACCCTAATGACCTAATGCAGACACTGAGCTGATGAAGACCATGATGATGTGACTAAAGTGATGTTGATGATTTTTCAGTGATGGTACCCTAAACTAATGATGAGATTGAACGGTATGTGAAATTTTTGAAGGAGTGGAAATAGCCCTAGAAACACTACCCGTTGACCAACTTTTTATTTGAAGACCTAATGAAATGACAAAAATTTGACCTGAAACCCTAACAAAACCTTGTAAGAGAATATTTGATCACAGGTGACAGGCTGAAAAAACTGACACTAACATACCCAACAACCTTTTCTTAATCAACGCTTCATTTTCATTAATGAGATGAAGTGTAAATATACTTTCCTCTTAATACCTTGGATTTGGATCGTCTCTCCTTCATCATTCATATAGAGTATTATTTTCTACCAATTCTTGATAGGTTCTAACCAATCCATCCCTATGAAGCGTTCATAAGTTCCTAGGGTTGTGACATGTACTTTTAACTTAGTCGAACAGACTCCTAGATCAACTTTTCATTCCTCAACACTTGAATCTACAGGTTGAAGTTCTCCTGAAGCCATTAATACATGTCTGAAATCGTTTTGCTTGCGAGCTGCCAACCCACATTTATTTAATGCATATGATGAAATGAAAATATCGGTAGCACCAATATCAAATAAAATTTTTAGTTTTATACCATTAATAGTACCTGAGGATTCCACTACAATTGACTGATGTTCGACTTGATTATTTTTCATTACTACATGGATTCTATGATTTCCTTGGGTATTTGATTATGGTTATTTCCCTGCTCAATCCGTTACATTTGACGAGACTTCAAAACAATCATGATGTAAATGTGGTCCTCCACATCCCTAAAAATTAACCTGGGATGGTCCCCTTGAGTCAGATTGTGAGCTTCTAGACAAGGAACTTCATCCTCTTGCGCTACTTCCTCTCACGCTTCTTCCTCTATTAGTAGTTCCTCGAGATTTCCATGGAATTTTGTTTCATGATTCAGCTACTATTGTATTTATTTTCATGGGAGATCTTGCTCCTAATCCTCTTGGGGTAAATCTGTTACCATAAGGAGGTGGTCTCGAGCTACTTCCCCTTAAGAAGTTTCGGGGAGTCTTTCCTGGAAATCTGGTTGTGAGGGTTTTGTCGGTCTGATGTCCCTTTTGATCCCTAAATGTTCCTATGCATAACGGGAACATTCAACCACCTCTGCTACTAATGATGGCTTCCACATTCTAACCATGGACTTGATTTGAGGATTTACTCCATATATGAAACACTATGCTTGATATTCGTCAGTATCTAGGTAAGGAACATATTTTAAAAGATCCATAAACCTTATCTCATATTCTTCCATTATCTTATTACCTTGGACTAACATATGGAAAGCTCTGGCTTGCTGCTCTTGAAAGTAAGGTGGCAAGTATTTTGCACGGAATCTTTCCTCGAACAACTTCCAAGGAACATTGTCTGATGTGAGATGTAATTGTTTTTCTACATTTCCCCACCAAATCAAAGAACTTTCTCTAAGCTGGAATATGGTGATATTTTTTTTAGAGGTAGAAGAATGTTCTCTTAGTGTGAATCACCTTGTCATTCTTTCTAACCATGCTTCAACACATTCTCCAGCTCGCCCTCCTGAAAATTATGGGGGTTTAATATTTTTTAGTTCCCTAGAAATATCTTCCTTCGGTTGTTTATAATCACAACCTTTGGGCTTCTCTGAGTTTATTACCTCAAGATGAGGTTTCTATTCCTTGGTGTTTTTCGTTGGCGGTCCTTTTAATGTTTCCAAGATGGCTTCCAATGAGTGCATTATAATGGTTAGCTCAAGTGTTGAAGTGACTGGTGTTGATGATGGTCTTGGTGGCAGCAGTGGTGATGGCGATGGTGATGATGATGATGACGGTGGTGGCATTAGTGATGGCTATGCTACCTGATGGCATTATATTCGTTGATATTTCATTACCATCACGACATTTCTTGGATACATAATAAAATTTATGAAAAATTGAGGTACAATTTCAATTTAATAAATATATTTTTCATAAATTCAAGCTCAAATATGGGTATAGTTTTTTTCTATTATTACCTGCAAGCAGGTCTTATGGGTATTGAGGTCAAGGAAGGTGGCATCACTACCTCATTTTCCTAATGCATGGTGTTCTATCTTGATGCGTAAGAATTATTAGCAAAATGCATGGGTCTTCATAGGTCATAGTATTACTTCATAATAAAGCCTTAAGGCGTTCCTCTTTGAGAATAACTCTCCTAACTGCCACTCTGTATTGTTCTTCAATGTTGGATATTGTGTTAGACAATTGAAAAAAAATTAACCATTGGATCACTCCCTTTTATATATGTTTATTCATATATATGTATTTTTTGAAACAATTTATTTCACTATTTGAACAGCCAAAAGCGGCAAAAGATAAAATAGTTAAATAGTATTTTTTATGAATCTACCATATATTCATAATTTCTTTACATCATTCCTTTGAAATTTTTTGTGCTATGATTGACCTATTTCTTTGTATTATTTCTTGCTAAAATTTACCTAGAATATAATAATTTTATTCAATTGCATATCCTGTGATAATGTTAAAGAAATCAAGATTGTTTATAATGGCTTGATAAATAATTTTGGAAATGGTGAGATGTACTTTTATTGGTGATACTTTTTTCAAATTGAGAGGTTGTCCACATGAAACCAATATTTAATTACATATGAAAGAAGACATTATTTTTCAAGAATTTGAACAATTTCTCGATAGATAATATTTGAAAACTAATTAAAAACAAATAGTCTCAACAAATTCATAAAAAATCCATAACAAAGCCTAAGTAATTATTTATTAAATTTCAACATTATTATTCTAATAACCTGCTTAATGGATAAATGAATTGTTTATCTTTAGTACATTCATCCACAATCATGCTTTTTTTTCATAACAAAGCCATAATAAAGCCTAAGTAATCATTTATTAAATCTCAACATTATTATTCTAATAACTTGTTTAATGGAGAAATGAATTATTTATCTTTAGCACATTCATCCACAATCATGTTTTTTTTCCTTTCTTTCAATGTTGGATGATTTTACCATAAGTCTCTTGATATGGTTTGTTTTTATCACTGTTGTAGATAACTACTACCGCCGGGACATTGTTTGTGATAATATTAAAACAAAAGAATGTTATTATTTTTAGTTGATGTTATAGGTTTCATCAAAATAAAAAATTAGTTAATAAAATAGATTTAAATCAACAATTCTTAAAAATTTATAGTTTGTATTACATTTGCAAAATTCAATCATCCATGCCTACAAAAAATAAAAGGAAATAGAAAAGGAAGTGAAGTCATGAAGATTTTTATTTGGACATAAATTTGAATTTCCAAAGAGTAATGGTAATTTTAGATTTTCAACATCCTTGAATTCAAAATATTCAAATTTTGGCTTCAAATTTATATTCTTATAATTTATCCAAAATCATTTGATGCAGGTCACTATGATCCAGTCCACATACAGATAAAAAAGGCAATGATACAAATGTTTGCTATAGTTCAAATTGCGGGAACAATGTAAATGGATCTGAATGAAACCGCAGAGAGCTATATCAATTGCAACAAATGTTGAACCCCAAATAAAGTTGGCATACACAAATAGGGTGTGGATAAATTCCAATCATTTAAGTAGGGAAATACTTTAAACACGAGTTTTGTCACTGAAAATACATATGGATGTTTAACCAAAAGACCAAATCGAGTTATGTTGGTCAATAATTGCTAAGGATAGATATCTTTGTTATCTCTACAGTGAGTGAATCTTTAGGAAATACACTAAATAACTATAAAGAGAGAACCTAAGACTCGATACTCATGTTATGTCAATGATGCAATTCCTTAAACCCCGTCTTTAACTAAGATCCAAAATTCTACTTACACCCTTTTGCAACATATGGTCACACTTTCATTGTCATCATGGAAGAGTAATAGTTTAATGCTACTCTTTGTCATCATGGAAGAGTAACACTTTAAGGTTAATCTTTCCTACACTACTGCCTTAAGGCTTTTCCTTTGCAACATGTGGTGCAATTGCTAGTATTATTCTATTTGAAATAAACTTTTAACCTAAAAATATATATTCATATTTAATATATATTTGTATTTAATATCTTATATATTACGTATAAATGTGCACTATATCTCTAAGTGTCTCCCATATATATATATATATATATATATATATATATATATATTTATAAGTTATATAAAGGAAATAAATTATATATTTTAATTATTCTAAATTAAATGCTATACTCATGCATAATCTATAATAATAATAATAAAATTAAAGAAATTAAATTGATATATTATATAGAACACTTAAACCAAACAGAAATTAAAAGAAATTAAATTGATATATTATAAAATGAAAATTTCTCATTATTTTCCATCACTATTTGTTTTTTTTAATTTATTTGATACACATGCAGGAATACTCGCAGTTTAATCGGGGTTAGAATATATCCAAAGTGTATAATAATATTTTCAAAAAAAAAAAAAAAAATTATAAAAAAAATATAAAGTGGTTTGAACCTTTACGGTTCATTGAATATGACATAGTTATCCTCCTCCTACCCTATTCTCTTTCATGAATAAACATGTATTTAATGGTTTACAACTGATCTTGGGCAATGTGATTGCACTGTCATGACAAAGAGACAAATCAAATAGTGAAACCAAATCTAAAATTCTTGATTGTTGATTAATACCAAGTAATTGAAAAAAAAATAATATATTATCTTAATTTTGAAAAAATATATGTTTTGGCCCTACTTCGCGGTGTCGTATATTATGAGAACTTCTTGTATAGGAGATCCTGGGTTTGAGTGGCAGAGCATCACGTTGGGCACCATGTCGAATCCCGAGTTTGAGTTGATCAAGGACTAAAATTTGTTTACAGACATAATGGAAATCAACTAGCTAGGGCGTTGGTAGCTTATCTCTAAGAAGAGATGTGGTGGCTACAGGCCTCTGAAATATGTGTTACAATGAGGCTCAAAGGCCTATATATTATTGAGAAACAATGGAAAACCTAAACATCCAAAAAGCTAACCCTAGGAGATGAAACGCCAGAATATGGGCCTTGTCCCGGTAAATTGGTACATCAATTTCTCAGGGTCGTAACTTTGGCATATTATCTATGTTTGATGCACATGATACATCATTAGAAATATCTATCTGAGGACTACTACTACTAATAGGAAATTTCAAGTTCAGAACGGACTGCTCTCGTTTGAGAAGAGATGCCCAAAAAACGTCGTTTAGGGCCTCAAAACGGCTCCAGAAGTTCAGGACCTGAAAAACTGCTAAAAATAGTAAATTGTGCTATAATTAAGGAAACTAAAAAACTAAAAGAAACAATGATGGGGCCCCAAGTGGAATAAGCGGGTGGCCACCAATATCCACCTAGATCAATGTGGTTCACCCAACTTGGGCTACGTCCACGGAATCTTCCAGTCCTTCCTTTATATTATCCAACAAAATGAAGAGACACGACCTACAATAGATCCACTATAATATCATCTACTCTCTCACATAGTCCCCTTTCTATTTCTCGCTCAGAATATACACACAATACACAGCCACAATACAATACCATCATATGAGTTGTGGGGTTGCCTTCTAGGGAAAAAACTCTAAATTAAACATAAATTCTACCATCAGATCATCTGCCTAATGAACGACCCAGATTGACTGTGAAATTACAATATTTACAAGGAAATTTTACATCTGTTTTTAGCTTCGGGGGTCTTCAACCCCCTTGACGATGATTAAATGAGGGGAAGAGTTTCCGCCCCGTTAACAACAGGGGTAAAATGCGGTGATACATCTAAATAAAGAAGATAATCAGGCTCCACACCCAACATGAGCTGAAGCATAGGTTACAACAGAGTACATGTACATGCACAGGTACAGGTGCAGGTATATGATGTGGACTATCATCTCAGAACATATGGCTTGGTCAGATTTAGGGACAAGATATATGTGTTAGACAACAGTGAGCTCAAGAAGACTATCTTGAGGGAGTTTCATTTGAAATTGTATTCAGGTCACCTGGGATATCAGAAGACGTTGATAGCAGTGAGGAAGTTCTACTACTAGGCAAAATTGAAGAAAGAAGTGGCAGAGTTCGTGGAGAGATTCTTGGATTTTCAACAGGTAAAGGCAGAGTGTAAGCATCCAAGTGGGTTACTATAGCTGATCTCGATTCCAAAATGGAAATTGGTCATTTCCATGGACTTCATCACAATTTTTATGAGGACATCTAGATAGCATGAATTGATTATGTTTGTGGTTGACAGATTAACAAAGGTAGCACACTTCATTCCAGTGAAGTCTACTTATTCAACCAATGATGTAGCATAGGTTTTCATTAGAGATGTAGTGAGTTTGCATGGTGTTCCAAATAATATTGCAACCGACAGGGATGTTAAGTTTACTTCTAGGTTTTAGAAAGAGTTATTTGTAGGTTTGGGTATAGAGTTGGATTTGAGTACAACTTATCATCTGCAGACAGATGGACACATAGAGAGGGTAAACAGGATATTGTGGGACATGTTGAGGATGTATGTGATGCATCAATGGCTAAAGTGAGAAGAGTACCTTCTTTTGGTTGAGTTCACTTAGAAAAATGGGTATCGGGAGTCTTTGAGGATGAATCTATTTGAGGCACTCTATGGTCGAAGTTGTAATGCTCCTATTAGTAGGAATGATCCAATTAACAGGGTATTGATAGGAGTGGATATGTTGGAAGAAATGGTAATAATAGGAAATTTAGGTAATCAAGAATAATCTAAGGGCAGCACGGGATAGATAGAAAAACTATGCAAATCGGAATAGGTTGTTTAAGGAGTTTCAGGTTGGGGAACAAGTGTACTTGCATATCAAGCCCAGGAAGATATCTTTGAGGATTGGATCATGTGGCAAGTTGGCACCTCGGTTTTGTGGACCTTTAAATATTATTTAAAGGATTGGACCAGTATCCTATCAACTTGCATTGCCTCTGACAGTGAAAGTCCATGATATTTTCCATGTGTCATTACTTAAAAGGTATGTTAAAGATTTTGATCATGTGATTGATTGGTTTGTATTGTAAGTGGATCTAGAAGGATAATTCCATCCAGAACCTTAGTGCATTTTGCAAAGAAATATGCTCATGCTCCATAACCAGCAATCGAGCAGGTTAAAGTGCAGTGGAAGCACTTTGGGCCCGATGAAGCTACATGGGAGATGGCGAATCATATGCGGGCTATGTATCCTTCTCTATTTTCTGGTTGAGCGAATTTTTTGGTATATGTTTTGGTGTGATGTTTTGGTTTATGTACATATGTATATGGATCTAAATACCACCAGCAGCTATGTTATAAAGCTATAATAAGTAGTATGGGTGTTATATCATTATCATTGTCATGATGTTATGTTTTCATGTTGGCTTTCTTTTTAGAAGGTGTCCATTGTAAATACTGCAACGAGCTAAGTTATAAGGCTCCATGGGTAGTAGGTCTTGTTATCAGCAACATTTTTGGTTATAAGTGTCATTGAACACCGAGGATGATATTCCCCCAAGGGGGAGGGTTCTGTAACAACCCTAGTAAAAAATCCTTGTAAAATCAAATAAAGGTAAAACAAGATCTTGGTCATCGAACATGGATTCCAAGTTGAATTTTGGGAAAAACATCCTAGTGTGGGTGTTCATACGGTTTATTATGGCTATGGAAATTGGCAAAGGCAATGGAAGAGGCTTTGGAAAGGCAAAGTGGCATTTATTTATGAAAAAAATAAAAAATAGGAGAAAAGGGGGGTGAAAGGTCATAGGTTTCATGTGAAGGGGAAAATGAAGGAAAATAATGGAAATTTGAAGAAATTAGAAGCCTCATTAATAAAAATGATTATGAGGATAAGTTCACATACTTTTTTCAGTTCAGTTTTGGAGCTCTCATTCTATTCTCTCTCTCTCATGCTCTTAGACACTTAGATTTTTCTTGGAACAATACTCTTGGAGGAGTGTGGAATACTTGGGATTTGGAGAAAGAAGACAAAGGAAATGTAGTAAATCACAATAGGACATTAGGATCAGCAACTACAACAAGTTTTTCTTGCAGGTACCGAGTTGTATGTAAGATTCCTTACTAGTTTTGGCATGCATGGCATATGCATGTAGTTATTTGGTTATGATATTTCATTGGCATGGAGTATTTCCTAGATTGATAGTGGTTTTTTCCTAGCCTTGCCATTTCTTGGATAGCCATGGTGTTTTGTGTGTTACTTTTGTTTTTTGGTTGGTTTTCATGTGCCTTTGGTTGTGGGTTTAGTTATTAGTTCCTGGAAGCCTTGGTTGGACAAACACTCTGGAAGCCCTGCAATAGCTTGGGTTTAGAGTAGTATCTCTAAGATTTGAATGGTGATACACAATATGAGATTAGACATGTCAAGCATATTACCTTATTTTTTTCCCAAAGTATAACTAAAGAATTGGAAAAAATATTAAAAAAAAAAAAACTTCAGGAAAATCTAAAATCCTAGGTTTTGAAAGAGGTTCAATCAAATCTAACGGAAAAGAGATTAAGGAAAAATAATAGGAGTCTGTTAAATAATTAACTCGTATCATTAGAGAAATGAAAATTTATCATGCTATAAAAATAAGCAAACTTTAAAATAAGTCGATTCATATGCAAAGAAGCCAAATGCAGAACATGCAGCCCGAGAACACTAATAATAATAGGGGAAGAAAAAAACCATGGCCAAGAAGGAATCCCCCTAATGATCAAAGGCCTCCTACTCCTCTTAAATCCACTAATGTTGTGGATGTTCCTATTCATTTCTGCAGATCTTGTGAGATTTTCCATTAAAAGAGTACATGTGCCTTTGCTAGAAGAATCCTAGAGGAAAGCAGGAATCAACAAAATAGTAATACAAGTCAAGATGTTTCTAAAGAAATTTGATCTGCAAACATGATTTCTTCCTCCTTTTCCAACAATAATTTCAGTGAAGAGAAATACCCCATCACTCAAACATATTGTGAAAATCCATCTCATCAACAGATTCTGGAAATTGCTAGAATTAAGGGTTACACCCATCAGAGGAAAGTTAAAGAACAGAACTAGAATAAAGAAGTTGATTCTGAGAGGTATAAGTCAGTATTAAAGGTGGATTGGGTTGCATGGATTAATAGTATCAAAATTTCAGTCCCACTTTTATAACTTTTGAAAATCACATCGCAAATAGCTTCATTCTTCAAAGCTTTAGGCATTTCTCAACAAGAAAATTTTGATACTGAGCCTAAAGATGAAGAGATCAAGTTAAAGGATTTGAACTTCCACATGAATAATGAGGATCTTCGGCCCTTTTTTCTAAAATTAGATATAAATGATTGTTTTCTTCACAATTGCATGTTTGATTCTTGTGCATCAACAAAAGTTATGACTAACAAAGTTATGGAACAATTGAACTTAAGAATTTCTAGACCTTACCATAACATTTTCTCAATGGATTCTAGAAAATTTGAAGTCCTTTGTGTGTTCAAAGATCTACAGGTCTCCTTGGTTGATTTCCCATATAGGATCATCACCATGGGTATAACAGTGATTGATGTGCCAGATGAGTGGGGAATGATTCTTTCTAGGAAGTTTGCATTTGATTTAGGTGGGTCTATTGATATGGATTTATCGTATGCCACTATTCCCATAGAAACGGGTGGAATGGTAAGATTATGCAGAGAAGTGGAAAGAAGATACCATGCAGAAGTTCCAAAGATATTGGAGAATGGTGAAGAAGTTGTGTCACAAGGTCATCCATTGTATTTTGAGTTAGAATTTTTTCAACCAGTGTATCATTTTTCTTCATCGCATCTTCCATCCTACCTTCTGAGCATAAAGAAAAAGAGAATTTGGTATGACAAATATATGCAATATAGTGATCAAATTCTTCATCAACCAAAGAGGGTAAAGTTCAGCAAGGGACATCTAATAAACAACCTATTGATCTACCACTCAACAAGCAGATGTTTGATATTGTGCCACATCGATGACATCTTATGCCATAGGGAATAATTTGTATAGTATCTCTAACCCTTTCCTTTTTACTTTATGTCATTGGCTAGTTTTATTTCATGCATTTATGTTTTATAGTTTCCAGTTTGTTAGAGTATATTTTTTCTATTTGAGCAGATTTATTATATATGCATGATGATTTCGATTTTAAATGGATATCTATTTGATGGACTTATCTTTTCTTGGATGTCGTATTATGGGATTCTCACGTTATTTCAAGGAATCAACGTATCCCCATCTAGAGCCAGATGGTGAACACATTTTGTCAAAATTCCAAGGAAGCAGATATGCTAATTTTTTTCAAAGGACCAAAGTCATCATCCTTCAGTTTTTTATTCATTGTGTTAGTGTCAGAATATCCATTATACCATTAGTGGTTAATATCATTCCTTTCATTTTCATTTTAGGTGTCTCACTCTGAAATTTTTATATCATTCCATTAGGTCATGCTACAAAAATTTTCACTGATGATAGCCCTACTCAATAAAATTTCACTCTCCCTCATAAAATCACATTTGTTGACTCACCTTCATGTATTCTTAAGCATAATAACACCTATGAAAATCTCATTTCACCATGTCTTGTCTCAATTAAAGTCAACCATGGAAGTCAGGTTATTCAAGGTCCCATTAGGTCATTAGGTTTCATTGTTCAAGGTCCAAAAATGCACCATTTCATTTGCATAAGGTCAACAAAGTATGAGATTGATCCCAATGATGTCTCTTTACCATGTAAATATGACCTCCAAGATGGTTTCCAAATTTTTAATTTGATTTCAAGTGTGAGTTTCATTCCAAGATGTAATTTTTATTTATTCATGTAATTTTATGTCAATTCAAATGTAATAAGTATTCAGTCTCCCAAAGGCTTCCAACTCAGAGTTCCACATGCCAACACATAAAATTTCAAAGTGAAAGAGTTTTTAGTTCATCAATTGATCAAATTTCAAAGGGATTTATCTTTTCCCAAAGGTGCCCAAGTCATCATTGTTCACAAGCACTAAACCCTAATTTCCTCTCCCACTGATCTAGGTTTGCTATGGAAACAAGACATTTGAGAAAAGGAGCCATAATGTAGGTCATATAATTAAGTATGATATCATTTCAGCTCATAAACATCATGTCTCCATCATTTTTTGAAAAGTCATTCCAAGGGTCAAGTCATTTGCCACTCATAGGGTCGATTTTTCTTCAAACTGTGTTTCTGACCAAACAAAGATGAATTTGACAAAAGTGAGAGACGTGTTTTTCCATCATATTTCAAGGAAGAAAAATTTCCTTTCGATTTTACACAGGTGTCATGGTTTTAGAGAAATGTCAGGTGCCACAGGAGAGTTGTTGCACTTCTAGAGTGACCTTGGGAAAATCAAGTTTTCTTGTCGCTAGAGTATCCAAATCACTTGCTTTATAATTCAAATGATAACTAGAAAAATATCTATTTCCAATGAGATATCATGATATCAATTTGGAGTTGAGGAAGGCCTCCAAACGTTGCCTGCAACAACACTCTGCATTTTTGCATCCTCATTCATGAATTTTTTACCAATATTGGGAAAATAATATTTTGACAAGTAAAATCAACTCCAATCATAAAACCAAAGGTATATTTGGAAACTATATAAGATACTCTTTCCAACGAGATATCCTGGGCCCAATTTGGACACCGGTAAGGCCTCCAAATGTGGTCTAAAAAAATGGGTTGCATGGACGTTGTGCATTCAGCTTAAACATTGCGTGTTCAGGAGGGATGCTACGCGTTCAACAGATCGTTGCGCGTTCACCCAGGAAGTGCCAAAAACCTCTTTTAGCCTATCATTCCACCAAATTGATGCTAAATCTCTGCACAAGGGTTCTTCAAAGCTTCATTTACCAGTAAGTAACCCAACCATCATCTCCTTGATGTATTTTTGTGCTTCATGGTCATTCAAACTTATTTCTAAAGTAAGGAAAACCCTAGTAATTTTTAAAACCTAAGTCACACCATAAACCTAATCCCTAAACTTTTATACACTTCCCCTCACATCCCTAAAATCATTCTCCACTTTCCCTATCTCCATTCCCTAAACAATCTCATCCATAATAGCCCTAAGTCCTAGGGTTTCACTTTCCTAGGCTCCCTTACATATTCCCATTTCCTTCATTTCCCCACACCTCCATTCACTTCACACTCCTTCATTTCATTCATCATCTCCCTAGGGTTTTGACACTAAATACATCATGGCAACCTAGCAGAGGTGAAATTAGCAAGCCTAAGAGGGCTGATTTGAGCCATTGCCCAAAACTTATCAGAGATGTCATAGGAACATGTTTTCTTCACTTGGATTGAAAGGGGCCATGCCTTATTCATCAACAAAGCAGGTAGATAAAGGCAAGGAAAAGGTAATAGAGTCAAAAATTGATGATGAGGAGGGTAAAAATGAGACAGATCATGAATTTCAGTTGATTGAACTAAGTGAAGGAGATGAAGACAAAATCACCAATGCAGCAATCAAAGGAAAATAGGAAAATATTAGTGAACTTGAAACTAATCTTGAGAGGTAAAAGTATGTGATTGACTTTCTTGAGTAAGAAAATCAATAGTTGAAGACCAAGCAGACCATCAATGAGGTGAAGTGTATCAAAGCACAAAGAGAGGCAAAAAAGGCTAAAGCATTTCTTGAGGAAACATTGGAAAGGTTTGGTGAACCAGATGATAAGGAGGATCAGCCTCCAAGAAAAATACCAAGGACTAGAGGGCTGAAAATATCTCTAGCCATAGAGAAACAAAGAGAAGCTGAGCTAGTAGACCATTTCACACCAAATGAACTGCTTGCCTTAGAACTCAGCAAGGACGGGGAACCATGGCTTGATAGAGACAATCTACATTTAGAGAAGTTCATAGATAAGTCCAACAAGGAAAATGACTTGTTGAGGACAAGGGTCAAAATTCATTCATGGAAAGAGAGAATTGCATTGGCCAAGCTCAAAAGAGCCAATGCTAAAATTGAAGATTTGACCAAGAAAGGAGAGAAAGAGAAGTTATACGTACTTTCTGAGGTGTCACTCCATGCCTCAAATACTTTATGAGAAATTACCCACACCATTTTGACAGAATTTTGGCACACTTTTCACTTTTTTTCATTTCTGTGTTTTTGGGTATTTTTGCGCACATAAATTTTCCAAAGGCACAGCGACCTGGATGCTACGCTCTTTTTTGGGGCCTATAAGTGACAAATTCCCACCACCACCATGTTCATATTTATGAGGAAATCAACCCTATAAAGTTTTAGAGTTTTTGGAGGAGAACTGGTCCATAAAAAGTGCCAAAAACCATCAAATTTTAATGTTTCTGCCTCCAAATTTCCCTGGTTGCTGCACATTTACCAGTCTTGGGAGAACAGGTTTTTGACATTTCAAATGAGCACAATTTTCAAAAATGGAGGTAATTGGAAAATAGACTCAAAGGGCTTTACAATGAGCTATCTTGGAGCTTATTTGGACATCGATAAGGCACTCAAAACTAGCCTTGAATAGAGGTCATTTTTTCTGCCTAGACACTGTGCGTTTGACAAGGAAAATATATTTTTCACAGTCTTCAGCAATTTTTTGATTTTCACTCCAGTTTTACTTTTACCTTGGGAAGTGAGGAAATTATTTATGTAAATGGTAAATATGAATGTAATATCATGTTTTTACTTTTATCTAGGGTAAGTACATTAGGTAAGTTAATCAGTTGAGTTGTAATGAATTAGTTCATTAGAGATAGGAATGAGTAAATTTTCTCATCCTATACTCTAGCTATTAGTTTAGATTTTTGTGTAATATCTCCCTCACCTCATGGATTCGACCCCTATGGATGAGTGGAGTTGGTTTTGAGGTCTATTTAGCTTAGGTCTTCATAGGAGTCAAAGGTTGGCATCAGTTTGAATGTTAGTGTATTGATCAAGAACCAATGGTCTGGATATTAATGAAAATTGCAGCTATTTCTTTGGGATTCATGTGGTATGAATGTTTGGCATATTTTTTCTCTGTGATCATTTGTATGAATTTTTTTTAATCTCATAAACCTTTTCATGTCTTATATCTTAAATTTCAAGTTGAAAGGCAGAATACATGTTTTTCATGCTCTGTTTTGGGAAATTTTTCATAATCTGTCCATTTTCTTCAGTTTAGGAAGAACTCATCCCCTATGCTCTTCTTAGCTCCTCATCAGTCTTAAATCATCTCACCAAATCACCTTCAAGTGTTGAGCCTTCTACCTACCTTGCCCCATCGAATGGACTGCAATTCCATCTCATTGGCCCTAATCTAGACCCCTTGACCTAATCCTCATTCAGTGAGCCCAACCCCAATCAAAACAAAACAAACCCTTGCATTTCATACCTAGCCTAAAACCTTTTTCATTCAGCCCTCTTGGCTGTGATTTTTGTGGAGAGATTTGTCTTCGACTTGGTAGGGGTAGATACCAAGTCAAAATCTTGGTATGTAGTTACCTCTGTTGGGATTCCTTCCTCAGCCTTGGTAATCTAGTGGAGTGATAACACATTGTAAACCCATTCTGCAAAATTTGTAATGTAAATGATGCTAGTAAGGTCATATATGTATGTAACAACCTAGGTAAGCATATTATTTTGGCGAAAATTTCATCCTAGGACAGCTTTCGTCTCACTGATTCATCTATGTTTCTAAACACGGATTTTCGGAAAAGTTTTTCCCTCCAACCTCACCCCAAAGATAAGGTGGATTTTTTCATCAAAGTCTTAGGTGAGTCTTATTTTTTAGTAAAGCCTTATGTAAAAGTGATTTGGGAATAATTTAAGCTAATTGGATAAATTATTTTATTACAAATCACTCGGTTTACTAGATTATATTTTGTCACAGAATTAGGTGTGTAATTTGAGGGTCTATACCAAATGGGTGTTCCCCCTTTGAGGTTTTTAAATGTAAAATATTATCTAAAAAATATTTTAGTGCATGGTCCCTCATACTTAGACACCATGGCTAAAATATTAGAGAGTGGAAAAAATATGTATTCCCCTCAAATGCCAATTAATTAATTTTCTTGGAAAAAATAAAATTAATCTTATGTTAGTCCACATGGTTTTGGATAGATGGTAATTGGGTGCTCTGTTAAGACACTCCTTGATGTGAATTCACTGGCTCAATTCCCCACCCCGATCAGGGTGATATATTGGACATGATGAAAATGTAGTCTTGCCAAGCTTACCAAAAAAAAAAAATCTCAAGCCAAAAAATTAATTAATTAGAGTCAAACTTAAAGCCTTAGAGAAATTAAATTCTCCAAGTGGAAAAATTCATGGGTATCAAAGAAATTAACTTTTGTAGGTCCTCCACCAAGGGAATATTGGAAATTTCAAGATAAATTGGACCCTTGGGCCTTGTTGGTTAAGTCAATTTTTTGAGAAAATTAGCTCAAAATAGATATTTTTGTGTTAATAAAAAATGAGTTAAATGAGAAATTCAAAAATTCCTCAAAAATATATATTTTCAACAATGGATATTAAAATATGATCAAATAATTATTAGTCTTCGATATTGTTTTGACGGGGATGACGCCAACTAGTCGTTACTTTTCCACTTGGAGGATTTATCTATAAATTAGAGGTCATTTATGTCTCTGGCCATGATGATGAAATCTTTGGCTTTGGTCTATGTAATTTTGTAACACTGGTGTTGTTCCACTGATTTTTTGGGAACATTCAAATTATCATAATAAAAGACTTTGGGGTTTAGTTCATGGTATTCTTTTTTCGATGATTTGTGGTATGTGTTGGTTACAGGCTTTCATATATTGTGCTTAATTTTTTTATAAACTTGTTTATTCATTAGATGAGGATAAGAAAATTCTATTGGTATATTTTGGGTGTATCTTAGGTGATTTGATTCGCCATATGTCTAACAAGTTTTCTTGAAGAAAAATATAGATTTTTCAGGTACAGTGGCCCTTGGGCTCCTACTTCACAGACTTTGGAGGAGAGTTGACCTTGTTTGGGCTCCGTGAACTTTATTTGGTTTTCTTACTTCACCAAGGCTTTGGGAAACACCATAAATTTCTAAAAATATTAGATACATTGTCATTGTTTATAATTTAAAAAATTACTTCTCAAAATTATTTTATTTCCAAGAATTGTACATTTGTAAATAATTGTAGATATTTTTTTAAAAATATTTTTTCTAACCCTTGTTTTGCAGCTAATTGTCGTTTGGGGTTTCATTTTAAATTTTTGTATATATATTGGGGTTTTGGGAATTTTTATTTTCAGTTGTGCAAGTGAGATTCAAGCCATTTGAAGGATATTTTTTGGGATTTGAACTAGATCTAGGCCCTTGAGGGTAAGATAGTCTCTGAATTTTTCATAGGGATAGCATCAAGGAATTTTTAGCGACATTGAGCAATGTTGCATATTTGAAGCAAAATCAAATTTTTGAGCAAGGGTTTCAACAGTTCATCCTCCAATTTGAGTGTCAGCCTTCCTTAGCCCTACATCAGCCTTTTGAGGCCCAATGTCAGCCCTTTAGGGCCTCCAAATCCTAGCCGCAAGCTCCTAGATGCCTCGGCCTCCTCTTTGTTCCCTTGTGTCAGGGTTTTAAGGCCAATTTTGGCCTAGAACATGAGCCCAAATGGCCTTGGCCTTCCCTCCTAGGCTTTTAAGGAATCCCTTAAGGCTTTTCATGGGATTTTCCTACCCTTTTTCCCTCCCAACCTCCTCCTTGGAGCCTTCTTTCTACTCCCTCGCCTTTCTGACCTCATTTTCGTCATCCTTTAGCTCCCTGCGTCAATCCTCTTTGGCTCTCTTCCCTAGCCGCTAGGCTTTCTAGGCCTCCTCTAGAAAAACGCAAGCCCTATTAGGCCTAGTGTTAGCCCTTATTGGCCTTATTTTCCCCTCATTCTATCTCTACAATTTTCTAGACTGAATATTGGTGGGTTTTGCAGGAGAAATTTTGCTCAAATTTTGTGTTTTTAGGTGGCATAATCATTGGAAATATTTTGGCAATTTGGACAAAAGATCTTCAAGGATTTGAGGCTATGGTTTTCTCTCTAAACCGTCATTCTTCATCACTTTTTTCCACAATAGTCATATTCATTTCATAACGGTGACTTAAGTTCCCTAAAATCTTATCTTAGTGACCTAAACACATTAATAAATTCATGGTAAAAATATATTGGTTATTGGGTGAATCTAACATCATTTTTGGCATAGATATAACTTGTTTGGTGGCTGAAATATATCTGCATAACCAGTATATCAGATCTGATATAATTCTTAAATAACATCTTAAGAGGACTAAAATTTTCAGATTTTCATATTGGCAAACTTGTCTTTGATATTCATAAATTTTTGGCACCTTTTGGGCACACATTCTCACATTGATAGATCATTGTTTTCATGATTTTATTACTGTTGTAATAAGTGATTTCAGATCTGATATAGCGCTGAATAAATCATCATAAGAAGGCTAAGTAGCTCACATAATTACTTGGCAAGTCATTTAGTGTCTCATTGATCAATTTTGGTTCTTACATGCTTGTCAGTTATTGGATCTAGAGCTATTTACTTATCATTGTCCTATAAGTCACTTAAGTGGTTCTCATACTCTAATTGGCTCATTGTGTTTATGCTATTGGAATCTACTATTTACTTGTCTTGTGTTAGCTCTAAGACCATAAAATTTGCACTAATTAAACACTCACATAGCTTTAATATTGTTGAATGGTTTATGTTTCCTTGGGCATTTAAATTTCTTTGATATTGAAGCATATCTCTCTCTCTCTCTCTCTAATTATATTGGGCATTAAAATCTAATTGGAATTATTGTGTTGATCATCTAATTGTTAAGGAAATTGATGGATAATTTCTAAATATATTGATTTTTGTATCTTAAGCATTGGCAATTATTGAGTATCTTCTATTGGCATAATATCATTGGAATTTACTTTGTCTAAATATATTGAAGATATTAAATTGTCATAAGTAAATTTCATCATTGGTTAAATGTTATAATCCTTCTATCATTGGAGAGGTTTATCTTTGGATTGCTCGATATTGGCACATTCTTGGTAATAATATTGTCGCTTTCATTTTTAAGTGCTCATTGTCACAATTAAATACTAACTATAACTAAAGTACTTAAGTCACATAAGAAATCTTAAGCCAAGAGTTCACTCGCCTATATTTCATAAGCATTCTAAGTCTAGTTGCACTAATAATTTACCTTGGTTGATAGACTTCTAGGGACACCCTTTCTCTCCTATATTGACGGATTGAACAACTTCTTAGTGATTAACAAGGTGACCTTGCAGTCGTTAGAGCCACAATATCTGCAGCGTCAGAGGCACAGGGTGGTTGGAACACAGGGGGAGGTATCATAAATCAAGCATCTACTTGCTTCCCATTGGCTTCTATTCCACTACCTACTTTGAATACTGGTTCCAAAACAGTTAAGAGGAAGGTTTTATTTAGAATAGGAATGCAACTTAAAATTAACCAATATCCTTGCATTAAACCTAGGTCTTAATATTTGCATAGCATATAGGTTAATGGATCATTCAAGCAGCAATTTCCCATCTAGTTACTTGGCTCTCAATTAGTAATAAGCAATAAATTGGCTCAACAAGGCACTAGTATCAAATATAAATTTAATATAATCCTTAAAATCTTGCTTGAATTAACCAAGTAGCTAGGCCACTCAATCATGTCTCCCGGACTCGCTGGTTCCCAACTTGTCTTTCATCATCTAATTTCCTTAAGGACTACCCCCATAGCCTATTGTTGGGACATGGATAGAACAGAGTGGGCAAGGATCAAAGTGACAGCCCCTACCCTGAGTTGTTGTCGCAGTGCATGTACAATTTGAGCGACAACATTTTTGGCACCATTTTTATTGACTATTTTATTGGACCTTGGTATTGACGACACTCTCGTCATTCTTCCTAATATTATAAAAAAAAAAATTGTTGTTCATTAGCCCTTAAAGTAGAACAACATTTTTTAGCACCCTTTCTTCCATCATTATTTAACTTCTCATCACCTTACTCTTTTTCCTCTCACTAATCCTTTCATCTTGTTCATCCACACTTTTAGCACATGTACATTTCGGTCAGTTTCATGTTTGGGTGGTGACTCCACTTGTTTAACCATTCACAAGAGCATACTCTAGAAGGAATCATGGTAGCTTGGTTAGCCCCACTCCCGATCCTAAAAAAATTTTAGGAGCTCGATTAAACAAATTACTTGCTATAGAGCGTTTAAATTTCTTGGAGAGGAAGCCCTCCTTGATCTCCACTTGTTTTTTTCTTAATCACATTAATAAAGATTCCATGGCAGATTGTTTCTCACCATGCAACTTCACTAATATTCGAGTGTATTCTCACAATATTCCAGATGACTCTACCATGAGCAAACTCCCAACCTTCTAGGGAAAAAATACCATCAATGTTGAGGCTTATATAAATAATTTCAACACATTTGTGCAAATATTCGCTCACATAGTTGCCTACAATCATGAAGATGTCAGAATTAAATTTGTGTTCTATCATTAGAAGATGGTGCTCTTGACTAGTTTCATGATAAAGAGGATAATGCCTTTAACTCTTTAAGAGCACTCACTGATGCATTTAAATATAAATATGGGGATGAGAGGGAAGGAAAATAGTCAGTCAAAGAGTTGAACACCATTAAGAAAAGGGAGAATGAAGCAACCGAAGAATTTAACCAGATATTTAATAGTCTTTTAAAGGATATTACTCAGGACTACAATCTTGCCGACAAGATAGTTTTAGAGCAGTATCTTGAAGCCTTCAATTGTGATACACGTGCCAAGATCATTACCTTAGTTGTTTCCCAAATTAAATCTGAAGAATTGGAAAAAGATAAAAAAAAAGCTTCAAGAAAATATGAAATCCCAAGTTTTGAAATAGGCTCAGTCAAATCTAAGGGAAAAGAGATTAAGGAAGAAGAGAAAGAATAAATTAAATAATTAACTCAGATCATTAGAAAAATGAAAATTTATCATGCTAGACAAATAAATGATATGAAAAATAAGTTGATTCAGATGGAAATAATCTAAATGTAGAACATGCAACCTGGGAACACTAATAATAAAAAGGGAAGCAATAATCCACGGCAAAGAAGGAATCCCCCTAATTATCAAAGGCCTCCTACTCTGCTTGAATCCGCTAATATTGTGGATGAGCATATTCCTTTCTGCGGACCTTGTGAGAGTTTATATAAAGAAAGTACATGTGCATTTTCTAGATGAATCCTAGAGGAAGGCAGGAATCAACAAAATAGTAATACAATTCAAGATGTTTCTAAAAAAAGTCAATCCGCAAACATGATTTCTTCATCCTTCACCATCAATAATTTCAGTGAAGAGAAGGACCGCATCACTCAAGCATACAATGAAAATCCATCTTAGGAACAAATTCTAGAAATTGTTAGAAGTAAGGGTTACACCTATTAGAGGAAAGGTAAAGAACGGAAACAGAATAAACAAGTTGCTTCTCAAAGATATAAGTAAGGATTAAAGGAGGATTAGGCTGCATGGATTAATAGTATCAAAATTCCAATCCCAGTCTTAGAAATTTTTAAAATCCCATCGCAAAGAGCTTCATTCTTCAAAGCTTTAGGAATTTCTCAACAAGAAAAATTTGATACTCAGCCTAAAGATGAAGAAATCAAGTTAAATGATTTGAACTACTACATTACTAATGAGGATCATCAACCCTTTTTTCTGACATTAGATATAAATGATTGTTTGCTTCACAATTGCATGCTTGATTCTTATGCATCAAAAAATTTTATGCCTAAGAAATTTATGTAATGATTGAACTTAAGAATTTCTAGTCCTTACCATAACAATTTCTCAAGGGATTCTAGAAAAGTTGAAGTCCTTGGTGTGGTCAGAGATCTACATGTATTCTTGGTTGGTTACCCATATAGGATCATTACCATGGATATAACAGTGATTGATGCACCAAATCTGTGGGAATGCTTCGTTCTAGGAATTTTGCAACTGATTTAGGTGGGTCTATTCAGATGGAATTATCTTGCATAACTATTCCTGCAGCAATGGGTGGAATGGTCAGATTATACAAAGAAGTGGACACAAGAGACCATGTTGAAGTTCCAAAGAGGTTGGAGAATGGTGATGAAGTTGTGCCACAAGGTCATCCACCAAATTTTGAGTCAGAGTTTGTTCATCCAATGTATCATTTTTCTTCATCGCATCTGCTATCCTACCTTTCGAGCAGAAAGAGAAAGAGAGTTTGGTATGACAGAGATATGTAGTACAGTGATTAGATTCTTCGTCAACTAAAGAGGGTAAAGTTTCAGCAAGTGACATCTAATAAGTAACCTATTGATCTACTACACAACAAGAAGATGTATGAGATTGTGCCACATATTCCATGGGGCATCATTTGTATGGTATCTATAACCATTTCCTTTTTACTTTATGGTGTTAACTAATTTTATTTCATGCATTTATATTTTATACTTTCCAGTTTGTTAGAGTATATTTTTTCTATTCGAACGGATTTACTATATATGCATGATGATTTTGATTTTGAATGGATATATATTTGATGGACTTATGTTTTCTTGGATACATGATTCTTGGGTTAATTCATGGAAGCAACGTGTCCCCATTTGGAGCCATATGTTGCACATATTTTGTCAAAATTCCAAGGAAGCATATATGTCAAATTTTTTCAAAGGATTGAAGTCATCAACATTCATTTTTTGAGTCATTCTAAACCCATTCTGCAAAATTTGTAATATAAATGATGCTAGTAAGACCATATATATAAGGAACAACCTAGGTAAGCCTATTATGTTGGTGAAAATTTCATCCTAGGTGGTTTTTCATCTCACTGATTCGTCTGTATTTCTAAACACGGATAGTCGACAAAGTTTTTCCCTCCAGCTTCACCCCAAAGCCAGGGTGGATTTTTTCTTCAAAGTCTTAGGTGAGTCCAAGTGTTTTAGTCAAGTCTTATGTAAAATTGATTTGGGAATACTTTAAGTTAACTAGCTAAATTATTTTATTACAAATTACTTGGTCTACTAGATCATATTGTGTCGCAGAATTGGGTGTGTAATTTGAGGGTCTATATCGAACAGGTGTTCCCCCTTTGAGGGTTTTAAATGTTAAATCTTATGTATAAAATATTTTAGTGCGTGGTCCCTCATACTTAGACACCATGGCTAAAATATTAGAGGGTGGAAAAAATATTGATTCCCCTCAAATGTTAATTAATTAATTTTCTTGGAAAAAATAAAATTAATCCTAAGCCAAAAAATTAATTAATTAGAGTCAAAATTAAAGTCTTAGAGAAATTAAATTCTATAAGTGGAAAAATTTGTGGGTATCAAAGAAACTGTTTTTTGGAGGTCCTTCACCAAGGGAATATTGGAAATTTGTGTCTCTATTCATGATGATGAAAGTTCTGGCTCTGGTCTATGTATTTTCGTAACGTTGGTGTTGTTCCACTGATCTACTGGGAACTCTTGAAATATCGTAATAAAATACTTTGGGGTTTAGTTCATGGTGTTCTTTTTCCGATGACCCGGTATGTGTTGGTTATGGGTTTTCCTATATTGTGCTTAAATTTTTATAAACTTGTTTATTCATTAGATGGGGATAAGAACATTCTATTGGTAGATTTTGGGTCTATCTTAGGTGATTTGATTCGCCATATGTCTAACAAGTTTGCTTGAAGAAAAATATAGATTTTGTAGGTACATTAGCCCTTGGGCTCCAAGTTCATAGACTTTGGAGGAGAGTTGACCTTCTTTGGGCTCAGAGAATTTTCTTTGGTTTTCTTACTTCGCTAAGGCTTTGGGAAACACCATAAATTTCGAAACACATCAAATCTATTGTCATTTCTCATCATTTTAAAAATTGATTCTCAAAATTATTTTACTTCCAAGCATTGTACATTTGTAAATAATTTTAAATATTTTTGTAAAATAGTTTTTCTAGCCCTTGTTTTTCAGCTAATTAGGGTTTGGAGTTTTATTTTAAATCTTTATATATATATTGGGGTTTTGGGAATTTTTATTTTCATTTGTGTAGGTGAGATTCAAGCCATTTGAAGGATATTTTTTGGGGTTTGAGCTAGATCTAGGCCCTTCAGCATAGGATAGTCTCTATATTTTTTGCAGGGCTAACATCAAGAAATTTTCAGCGAAATTGAGTAATATTTCAGATCTGAAGAAAATTCAAATTTTTGAGCAAGGGTTTCATCATTTTCATCCTCTAGGCCTAGTTTCAGCCTTCCTTGGCCCTGCATCAGCCTTTTGAGGCCCAGCATCAACCCTTTAGGGCCTCTAGAGCCTATTCGTAGGCTCCTAGAGGCCTCAGACTCCTGTTTTTGCCCTTGCATCAGGGTTTTTAGGTCATTTTAGGCCTAGCCGTGAACCTAGAGGGCCTCGACCTTCCCTCCTTGGCTTGGAAAACAACCCTTAGGGCTTTCTTTGGGTTTTTCCAACCCTTTTTCCCTCTCAGCTTCCTTGCCGCCTTCTACCTTCTCCTCTGCCTTTATGACCTCATTTTCGACCTCCTTTAGCCCTTGCATCAGCCCTCTTTGGCCCTATTCCCTAGTTGTTGGGCCTTCTAGGCATCTTCCAGCTTAATTTTGGCTCTATTAGGCCTAGCGTTAGTCCTTCTTGGCCTTATTTTTCCCTCATTCTATCTTTGCAATTTTCTGGACTAACTATTGGTGGGTATTGCCAAGAAAAATTTCTCAAGTTTTGTATTTTTAGGTGGCATAATCATTGGAATTATTTTGGTAATTTGGACAAGTGATCTTCAAGGCTTTGAGCCTAGGGTTTGCTCTCTAAACCCTCATTCTTCATCATTGTTTGCAAAAACTATCATATTCATTTCATAAGAGTGTCTTAAGTGCCATAAAATCTTATCTTAGTGACCTAAACAAATTAATAAATTCATGGTAAAAATCTAATGGTTATTGGGTGTTTTAATATCATTTTTGGCATAGATCTAACTTGTTTGGTGGCTGAAATATATATGCATAACTAGTGGATCAGATCTGATATAATTCTTAAATAACATCTTAAGAGGACTAAAATTTTCAAATTTTCATATTGGCAAACTTGTGTTTGATATTCATAAATTTTTGGCAACTTTTGGGCACACACTCTCACATTGATAGCTCATTGTGTTCATGATTTTATTACTGTTGTCATAAATGATTTCAAATCTGATATAGGGTTGAATAAATCATCATAAGAAGGCTAAGTAGCTCACATAATTATTTGGCAAGTCATTTAATGTCCCATTGATCAATTTTGGTTCATAGATTCTTGTCAATTATTGGATCTAGAGTGATTTACTTGTTGTTGTCCTATAAGCACTTAAGTGGTTCTCATGTTTATGCTATTGGAATATAACGTTTACTTGTCTTTTGTTAGCTCTAATACCATAAAATTTGCACTAAGTAAGCACTCGCATAGCTCTAATCTTGTTGAATGGTTTATGTTTCCTTTGGGAATTTAAATTTCTTTTGTATCAAAGCATATCTCTCTTTCTCTCATTATCTTGGGCATTAAAATCTAATTGGCATTATTGTGTTGAGCATCTAATTGTTAAGGAAATTGTTGGATAATTGCTAAACACATTGATTTGTCTATCTTAAGCATTGGCATCTTATTGAGTATCTTCTATTAGCATAATATCATTCACAATTACTTTGTCTATATATCTTAAATTGTCATCATTAGTTAAGTGTTATAATCTTGCTATCATTGGAGAAGTTTATCTTTGGATTGTTTGATATTTGCACTTGAAAATTGGCACATTCTTGGTAATAATATTGTCAGTTTCATTTCTAAGTACTCATTGTTACAATTAAATATTAATCATAACTAAAGTACTTAAGTTACATAAGCAATCTTAAGCCAAGAGTTCACTTAACTATCTTGCATTAGCATTCTAAGTCTAATTGCACTAATAATTTACCTCCAGGAATAAGCTTGGTTGATAGACTTCTAGGGCCACCCTTTCTCTCCTAGATTGAGGGATTCAACAACTTCTTAGTGGTTAACACGATGACCTTGTATTCGTCAGAGCCACAGTCTATGCAGTGTCGGAGGCACCGGGTGGTTGGAACACAAAGGGAGGTATTGTTAATCAAGCTTCTGCTTGCTTCCCATTGGCTTCCATCCCACAACCTACTCTGAAAACTAGTTCCCAAATAGTTAAGAGGAAGACTTCACTTAGAATATACATACAATTTAAAATTAACCAAGAACCTTGAATTACACCTATGTCTTAGGATTTGCATAGCATATAGGTTAATGGATCATTTAAGCAGCAATTTCCCATCGAGTTACTTGGCTCTTAATTAGTAATAAGAAAGAAAGTGATTCCACAAGGCACTGATCTCAAATATAATTTAATCTAATCATCAAAATCTTGCTTGAATTAACCAAGTAGCTAGGCCACTTAATCGTGTCTCCCAGACTCGTTGGCTCCCAACGCGTCCTTCATAATCTTATTTCCATAGGGACTACCCCCTATAGCCTGTTGCTGGGAGACAACTAGAACGTTGTGGGCGGGGATCAGAGTGGCAACCCCTGCCCTGAGTCATTGTAGTAGTGCCTATACAATTTGAGTGACATCAGGTTTCATGCTCAAGATAAATTTCTTTGTAGGTCAAGCACCCATTGAGCGCTTCTAGGTTTGTCATAGAGTTATGAAGTCAAAAGAGTCATTGTCATACATGTAAGACTCATTAGGGAATGTTGTATCTTGTAAAGAGTTTTTTTGGAAAGTCTAAAGTGTCATAAAGACCCTCCAAGACCTTTTCAAACAAATCAGCCTACAAGAAGGATCAAGTCGGACTCATGAGTAGCAATTTGACCTCCTAAGAAGCCTATATATAAGGGAACCCCGACTTCATTTAGAGACATTCATTCAAGCAAGAAAACAATTTCAATCTCCTCAAGAAAGAAGATGGAAAAGGACGAAGATCAAGGAAAATAATAAAGAAAAGCAAGATCGAAGTTTTGGACCTCTCTCTCTCCCATGTTAGGGTTTCTAAATTAGTTGCTAGACTGAAATTGTAGGAGTTGTTGGGGAAGTCGAAGTTACAAAAGAAATTGTTGGGAAGTCGAAGTTGTTGAGGAATTTGAAGTTATTGGAAAGTAAAAGTTGTTGCTTATAGAAGAAAAATGTTGGAAGGTGGAGGTTGCTAAAAGTTGCTAGGTCGAAGTTGTTGGAAGTTGCTAGGTCGAAATTGTTGGAAGTTGCTAGTTCAAAGTAGTTGGAAAAAGTTCGTCAAGAAGGAGAAGTTTGACTTGGTCTTGGAGGGTTCTTAGGTCTTGGAATTCGTCATCTGAACATTCTATAAGAAGAGAAGAATTCTTGTGGGTTTTCCTCTCAAGAGGAGAGGTTTTGGCCCTGGCTTGTAGCCTACATTTTGCTTCATATTGTCTGCTTGATCTTCATAGTTTGGTAGTTGTTTGATGATAAGAACATAATAATAAAGTGAAAGAATAAGCTAATCAAGTTGAGTAAAAATATATCACAAGCACTTATCAAAGTAAGAGAAATCACCTAATCTAGTTGCCCCTAAATTTCTCAACAGATTAAACAGAGTATAAACCATTGGGCATGGAGTCAGGGGTGAAATATCAATCAGAAATCTTCAAGACAACATTACTTTCCAAAAGCAAGATATATAATATTTCACTAGAGACAAAATTGCTACAATATGGTGACTAAAAGAAATAACATTTCAATTAAGACAAAACACTATCAACAGTGAATTTTGTAATAATATCAAAAAGACATGGAGAAATATCTGAATGCAATAGAGTAGAGAATCAAAGATATCACAAAATGAAATCCAATTCCACATACGTTTTTTCAGATGCTAAGGAAATACAAAATATGGAATATTGAGCAAAAAACCTATACACTAAGAGACAGACTGAAAACATCATAACATGAATCTTTGGAGTAACGAGTCAAGTACTTCTGTTTGAATTGCTTTGATTAAATATCAGATAAAAATATACACAATAACAATCTTTGGCTTTCAAAAGCCAACTCTGACATCCTTGAAAATAAGCGTTTGAATAATCAAAACAACCATCAAGTTGTTGCTAACTTCTAGCTAACAAATCTTGTCCCTAAACTTAAAAATAAATGAAATTTGGAAAATAATTGCAAAGTAATTTTGTTGTTGGAGTAAATTTTGGAACAGTTGTAGCTTCGAGTTGTTGAAATTGCTGGAATTGACTCCTTCAAATCTAGAGCTTGCTTGATATGTGCCTGCATATGCTCAAATTCTGCTTACAAATGTGAGATTGTTTACCAAACTGTTGATTTTATGTCTGTTGTTTTGACGCCAGGTGTCCTCAAAATGCTGAAAGAAATCCCCACTGTATGCTGGAGCTGTTACGTGAAAATCTGATTTTGTTTCTCAACTGCTGCACTCTAAATATGGAAGTGATCCCCTGCTTGTCTAGAAATCTGGAATCTGATTGCCACATATATTTGTTATCCATTGCCAACTGATTATTTGCTTATAAATCTGGAACAAACTCTTGCTTAGAATACTTGTTTTTTCTCCTTGAAATCTGGATAGCTGAGCTAACTTCCTTCTGATTCAAATCCATCAACTGCCTCTTTCCAAGAACCAATACATCTGGCCTGTTTGGATTGTGCCATTTTAACCCTGCCAAATGAATAAAAAAAAAATGTGTGGCATTTGAATCTAATTTGTCACTTTTCCATGATGTTTCTATGGACATCGTCTGTCACTTTATGGGCATTATTCCACACGGACAACGTGAAAGATCATTTAAAATATTTATATAGATGGGTGGGTGGATTTTTTGTTTTTTTTATGTGTCGTGCATGAACCTATATTCCCTCCCATTGCTGCCTTCTCACTGGAGCGTAAGGCCTGCATATTGGGCTTTAATTAACCCAATAACATTTTGTAAAAAATTGTAAAAACTCTGCATATTAACCTACATTTTGTAAAAAATTACAAAAACTCTGCATATTAACCTTAACAGGACCGAGAGCATACAGAGGCTTTAAAACCAAAACGTTTGCCGCAAGGTACAACTTTTACAAAAGAAATATAAAAAAAATTATAGCACCATTGGCTACCTTTTGATTTGGCAACGCTTTTTACTTATATCGTTACGATGAGTGATGAGTGCTACAGATTAAAAGGCAACACTAACTAAAGTAGCAGAATGGTGTTGTGTTAGGACCCCAAACTGAAATGTAAATTTAGAACTAATTTCAAAGAAATCTTGCATGTGATCGCAATGATGATGCTTACAAAGACATAGCCTTTTAGAGGGCATGTTGAGGCTTTTCCCACACTTTATGGATGATGTTACGCACCATTTAGAGAGCATTGGATTTGATTATAGCATGATAACTTGATGGGATTTCCTAGCCTTAATGATGGACATTTTAGCCTTGATGATGAGCATTGGGCTATGTGATGACTTGGTACTTCTTTTGATACACTCTATTACTCATTAGATCATGGATGTTGCACCTTGGGGCTTGGATGTTTCCCTATGAGCTTAACGTGGCACTTGGAGAGAGCTTGGAGCCTCTTGATGACATCACACCCTTTTGATGATGTTGATCCTTGGCATTATGGTGTTTCATTTGATGAGGATGACAGGGCCTCTTTGGAGAGGTTATGGATCCATCTACCTTGATGATGTTGCTCGAGGATATTGCACCTTTATGATGATGTGACACTCATTTCAGGCAATCTAGTATGATTTACTAATATTGTGGCACCACTTGGTGATAAGACATGACACTTGAATGATACCTTACACGGTTTGGGGATAGTCATGAATTTTGGAGCATTTCTACCCTATTTTGGAGATGATTTCACCCTTTCTTAAGCACTTCTATAACATCCCTCACATTACCCCTGTTTTTGTAATGTTGAAATTGTGACTGTGCAATGCCAACGTGGAGGCCATGGTTAGCCGAGACATTATGTGTAAAAAATAAATAAATAAAATGTGAAGTTTTAATTGGGTGGTCAGAACAAAGGGACACATAGATACAATGTTCTAGGGGGTTGCATGTTGTGTCCCTGTTAGTTTCTTGTGGCATGCTTGTTGGTTTCTTGTGACATGCATGTTTCATTCCTATCTCGTATACCCATACCAACAACTTTTAACCTCTTTAACATTACCCTGACCAACAAACAACCTATGCTAACAAGCATTAAAGGTTTTAGAGTGGGCAACATAGGTGGAGGACAACGTCATCCCTATTTTCTCCTTATGGATCGAGACAAAGGGAATAGAAACCCATGAAGGCAGAGTGGAGAAGCGAAGAGGATGCCATCACCTAAAGTGGGAAGAGGTGGAATCACATACCAAACCACCACTTGACATATGAAAGGATGGTATTGTGTGAAAGGAAATAGATAACGCCCAATAATAGATATCCTGGAATGGAAGAGCAGAGAAGAAGAGGGGGCGTCAAGCCATTAGCAATAAGGGGGAAGGAATTTTGTGTTTAATGATGGACAAAGACACTATGTCAGGTAGCCTGTATAGAAGGAGATTTTTCGTTGAGTAGCAGCGAAGGGAGTTAGTAATAAATTTAGTAAAGAGCAAGGAGCAAAAAGACTAAACTAGATTGGACCTTTGGTTCAAGCCCTATGAATGAGCTCAGGGTAGTGAGGGAGTCGTTTTGGCACTCACTGCTAGAGGCATTAGATAAGTGACCTCGACATTAGACTCCACCTCCTAAGTGTGTGACCTGCCCTTGGTGTGAATCCCTTGAACAAGCATCCCCTTAGACATTGGATCTAACTCAGGGGTGGTCAACTACAAGAAACATTGGAATGTAGTTGGCACATTGTTGGGTGGATAGTGGAATTACCTCCATTTTCTAGAAAATCTAACTCAAATAAGCATATAGTTTATGCAGATTTAGTTTATGGATTATGACATATGCTACTGATTAATGTATGCTTATGTATGAGTCATGAAAGGTTGCCTGAAATTATTTCATATTAATGGTTGGCAAGTTGTATTACATATATCTATGGTGATATTGAACTGTATGATTGTTGCCATCTTCATGAAATGCAAGATCACTCACATGATTATGACTAATTGTATGAAGTTCACTTTGTTAACCTATTATATTCTAAGCTCTCAATTTTCTTATATGTTTATGAATTGGGAAGCTCACAACCATACCCATGATTTTGGGTTATCTTACATGTTATAAACTTAATTCAAATGTTGTGCATTAAATGAGTATTAGGTTAGAGTTGATGGTGAGTCTATGAATCATGCGATGATTCTAAGGGTTTATGCACACTTATACATTGTTGTAACTTTGAATTGTAATCAGTTGTAACATCTTGAGATTCATTGTTTTAACAGGGCACAATACTTCTGAGAGTCTTTTCTCAGAGTCTGGTCTTGATATTTAGGAAATTTCATGTCTAGGTTGTGTGCTCTGCCTTAGGAAATTTACATAAACTCTCCTTGTTTTTCCTTCTTATTCACACTAATGCAGAAATATGGTGATCTAGGCCTCTAGGGGTTACAAGGGCTAACAATTCTGTGTGGAGGTCAAATCACAGCAAGGCCATATTTTCCCTTTTTAGAGTTGATGACATTCAGGGTGGGCCCAACATGGGGTGTTTATTTCGGATGAGGGCCCAATCTCATCTGAACCATATTTCCTTATCAAGATGTAATTGCATTTCGGATATGGGGAATCCATAGGTGAGCGAGGTCAAGAATATACAAGAAGGCCCAGATGCATCTTGTGCTAGATTAATCTTTGGAGGAGCTAGAGATTCAATATTTCATGGATCTAGGTATGGTGAGGGCACACGCCTCTTTGGAGGCCTAGATATTCCATGTCCCAAGTACCAAGTGATGGGCCAAATTTCAACCAAGGCCAAATTACACTCAACACACATTGAATCCAGGGATTTGGGGAATTTGGTAGTGATGAGGTGTTGACTTCTTTGGGGACCAGATTGGTAGTGATCCATATCTCATCCAGTGGGTCCCACACCAGATACGTTGTGCAAGTGTGGATTTGAAGATCTGGAGGTCTAGTAGTGTAGAAGGGTGGTGTTGCGTTGTAACGTCGAATCATCAAAAATTGGATATAACGTGAAATTATCACATGACACCGAAGGAAAGGACTCGATGGTCCCCACATCGAGTCCACATGGCAATAGCAACATGGGGTCTTGACATTACTTGTCACCCCCCCCGGAAACCCCCTTATCCTTTATTAAACGATAAATTTTGTGAGTGGTGATGACAATGTTAGGCAACATGACATGGGATTGGTTTTGGCATGGAACTCAAAAACTGTTAAATGCCCACCACTTGATTGTGAAGACTTAACAACAATGGAGTGTCGTGTTGGCCTGATATGATGTGGATTTGCAAACCCCACATTAATCAAGAATTAGGCCAAAGTGCATATAACAGGGAATTCCCCTCATGACACAAGGATGGCAGTGCCCACTTGATGCCATGTAGGAACCCAATGTGATGTGGATCGGTATAGTGATGACTTGAAAATGCCATGTGGAAGTACCATAATAACATGGAATTATGTCAAGTTGACATGGAAATGAAATAAAGGCCACAAGTGGGTGTTGTGTGGATTCCATGTGGCATCCCAATGTTGATGTGGCCTTATCTAATTAGTGAGACTTCAAGAGGGCATAATTTTCAATTTGGGAGTTGAATTCAAATAAAATTTATATCACGAAAAAGTTCTCAACGAGCTAAATGTGATGGCAGTAATTGTTTTGGATTTCGAAAAAGTTGGAAGATGAGGATTTATGTAACCCCATATTCATAATGGATCCTGGAGGTTGGGTTAAAACCATAAGTAACACCTCCTGCAACCCGAGATAGTTCAAGGGGGTTGGAGGGAGTGTTACAACTTCCTTTGTACATGTGCCACTTATGGAGCATTTATTGATGATGATTTGATTATTGAGCATTATCTCTTCATTGTAGAGGCATATTTGAGAGTCAGCCTTAACGGCCTATCCACCTTGTATTGTGGATTTCATGTGTTTTAGGGGATTTTACTTGTTATTATCTATTGTAGAGGTGTAACACTTGGTTTCCTCATATAAATAGAGGAAGCACTTCCTCATTTGGATCATTTCTACTTGTGAGGATTACTACTAGTCTTCTTCTATCATTTCTCTTTAACTATGTATGAATGACTTATGAAACCTCTTGAAGAGATGAATTGCAAATGTTTTCTCAAGTTTGATGGATGATTCATGGCTAGGGTTCATGGATGAGCATGATTTACCAAGTTTTTTTTAGATATTTGTGGATTTATTAATTAAATGTATTTAAGTGCAAATGTGCTTATTAACTCGTACAAGTGCATTCTCTTTGTATTATTCTTGACTATTACAAATGTTGTATCAAAGGTAACAAAAAAAAGTGTTGTCATGCAAGTGATATATCAACACTTAAAGTTTATATCAATGATGTGAAGAACCATCTATAAATGTTGCGATAAGGTCATGCGTTGATGTCTTGTTAAAAGTTGTGTTGGTATTGTATCAAAAAGAGTGATAGAGGGCCATATTGGGGCATAGATAAAAGTTATATTAATGTTGTGATAACATTGTATTAATGTGAAAAGCTTGTGAATTATTGTGGATTATGTGAAATCGTTGGAAGGAGGGCCATGCGGCCTATACGCAAAGATAAGGTCTATGTAAATGATGCAAATAAAATCGTAATGGTATCCAAATTTGTGATGAAATGATTTGATAGAAAGTTGATTCATCAACATATCATCGAAATGTCCTTATTGAATAGTTGGAGTTGCATGCCAAACAAAATAACACATAACGCACAAACTTGAAATATAGTGAACCCTTTCAAATGTAAATAAAATAATATTGTTATCAATAGTGAATTTTTTATATGACATGGAGAGTCTTATTAGGATAGCAAACGTTTTCTAAAAAATTGGGACTTGTCAGAGTATATGTTACTAAGGTGAATATTGCAAAATAACGACATAATACCTAACCCTAAAATGCCAATTATATAATCTGCAACACAATAATGGTGACCAGTTCTTAGCAATTTTCATGTTGATCGTTCAGGAAGACTATTCTTCTTTGAGCTTAACACAATTCCTCTCTCTAGACAACAATCGAATGAGCATCAAACCTAAAATTCCACCTTTTGAGGTTGTATTTCAATATCCACATCCTTTGTATGAAGATTTTTGTCTCGCGTAGAAAGCTTGAACAAGGTGCAATTAGGGCTTTATTCGATCATCTAGTTGTGAATCACACCATTGATGAACCCTTAGCTAAATTGGGAGGGGGGGGAAGGTATATCATTTTAGTACATTCATGGACAATGAAACCCTTTTCTTTACACCCATTAACTACTTCATTTTATAGGTAGCATAATACATAATGAATCAGCAAACTGATTGTGTGGACAGAAAGTAATTAAGCAAATTAAAACATCACATCAACACATACTCATCAAGCCCATACACAACAGATATAAGTGGAAACCCATAAGGGAGAAAACCACATCTTATTATTGTTGTGATGCAAATTCAAGCTCCAACTCCCTCCCACAACTAATTTTCTGTAGGCTCCAGCCTACAGGAGGTTACTACCTCAAATTATGCAAGCTACAACTTGCAAGGAACCTCCAAATCCCAAATATTTTCTACAGGCTACAACCTATAGGAGGCTCCTACCTCACCCAGCTCCAACTGTAAATTAATCAGCTCCAACTACATGATTTTTTGCATTCTACAGGGAATTCGAAGTGAACAGGCCTGACCCTATTCCTTCCACCCATTCGATTCCTTACACTTCAGTTTAGGTTATTACAGCATAAATAATAATTACAACACTCATTGGAGTTTTTCATATGCCTACGGAGACTTGCCTTTGCATCACATACAATAAAAAATAATTAATTCATTTACATTTACAGTTATAACAAATATATTTCACTTAGCCCTTTTAGCTGTGCATTTGTCCTTTCTTTTGTTGTCACTGTCTTTTATGTTTTTGTTGTTATATTATAACATTTCTGCACAAATGCCTTTTGCCCGACTCGACCCAGCTGGCACGTTTCCGATAGTGCGACCATATGCTCCTTTTTCCTGACTCTACCTATCTGCCTTCCTTCTCTTGCCCACAGCATTCAACCTTCTCCTTGTCTCAACACTCGACTCTGCCCCGGAGGTTTTGTTGAGCCCGACTCGACCCATGGTTCCTATCTCCTCATTGCCGTGACATTTAGCTTTCTCTGCCTTTTGCTCTGTGTTGGGTCACTTACCCGAGTATCCTTCGTGTTCAATGTTTTTCTATTGTAACTGTCGTAATACTGGACTTTAAAATATATTCCATTACCTTTGAAGATTGTATCATGTTTGATTTTCTATCGCATTTCGGCATTCCAACATTCTATGTTATAATCCTCCTTTTCCCTTCGATGCGATTTAACAAGGGAAAACCACATACTTTCGGACTTGAAAACCTTTAGGCTTCAGCTTCGATTTGCATCGCGTTTGATCTCTTTATCGCACTTCGTACTTCGGCAAATCCTGTTATCCAATGTGCCTTCGTCCATCTGATCTCTCGATATGTGATATGTTAAGGGTCCCACCAGGCTTTATCGCAATTATTTAATCGCATTTCGACGTTTGGCTATTTCTCTTGTTCTTAGTTTAAATATTTCTCTTCCATTCTTCGATGCGATTTCTCAAAGGGAAACCTTATACCTCCGGATTTGAAATCCTTTATACCTTTGCTTTGAAACTACACTGCATACGGTATTCTTATCGCATTTCACATTTGAGTGTTGTTCTTGTGCACTATTCCTCCTGAGCTTTTTGATTTGCGATATCCGATTGGGTCCCACGCTGGACTTTAAATCCTTTAGTCTTTGGTTTTGAAGCGTATTGCATATGAGATCTTTATCGCACTTCGCATTTCGGCATTTCAATGTGGTTCATGAGTGTTATCTCTTCTGAGCTTTGCGATCTGCGATATGCGATTTGGGATAAAGGGTTCAAGTCCCATTGGGGGTGCCACGTCACTGCCACGTCATCTGCCACGTCACATGCCACCTCATTTGCCACGTCACCTGCCACATCATCTGCCACTTCATCAAGATTGATTTGCGATTTGTGGGGTCAGTTCCACGTCATACGCCACTTCAGTTTCCACGTCACTTGCCATGTCATCATGCCACGACATCATATCACACTTCGCATTTTTTGTGACTTCTATGTTTGTGCAATATTCCTCCTGCTTCGATTGCGATATGTGATCTGCCAACATTGTTCTGAACGTGTATTTGTACGACTCGACCTGCTCGTTCTCTCCTTCACGCCTTTGCTTTTTTTTTTGCGCCCGTTCATTTCTTCTTTGTTGCACGTAGAACACCCAACTTGTTCACGATCTTCTGAATGTGAATAGCCTGACTTGACCCTTCAATGCATAGTTTTCTTCTTTGATGCATGATGTTGTCTTTTGCCTCTTTTGTTTCTCCTTGCTTCTTTGCTGCTACTTTGCCTTAAGTAATAATTCTAAAGCTGCTTTCTGCCTCTTTGCTGCTCCTCTCTGCGCCTTTGCCTTAGAAAATGATTCTAACGATGCTCCTTACCTATTTGTTGCTCCTCTCCTTAGATTATACTTCTAATGTTGCTCATTTGCCTATTTGTTGCACATTGCTGCTCCTTGCCTCCTTTTTGCATAATGTTGCTCCTTTTCCTCTTTTCTGCTCCTCCACTGTACTTTTTCCTTCTTTTCCTTATTTCTCCTTTATACTCCAGTTGATCTTGATCTGCTCCCTTGTCCTTAACGATAATTTCTGGTGCTGCTCCTTTCTGATCCTTTTCCATAAATGACAATATTTTCAATAGTCTCCCCCTTTGGCATTGATGGCAACACTTCCTCCAACACTTCCTCCCCCTTTCATTCTCATAAGTGTCTATCTTCCTCTACTTGCTTTTCCTCCCCCTCTGACATCAATGGAAAAAGGTTACACATTTTTCTAGTGTATTGTCCATCATTGCATTACTAGAGTTCTGCATAAGCATTCTTCATTTTTTCCTCATGCCTGGCTGGGACTACTGCTCCATTTAGTGTGTAAGTAACGCTGGGAGAATACTTTGGGAGTCATTGAATTTGCGTGTATAGTGTTGAAATGTGCTAGACTACTGAACTTTTTGGCTAAAATCGTGAGAAGATCTTCATCGGCAGTTATCTTCAGTAATATTTGAGGTTCCTCTTTACTTCTATGTTCATGGCTGATGGTTGCTCTCCCCTTGTAATGATGCTTCTTGTCTGATATTGGATGGTGTCTGCTCAACTTAGTGTTCCTAAATTGATGTCATAAATTGTCAACCAGGGCTAGTAAACTGTTGAAGTGAAGTGCACTATATGTGCCTAGGTATCTTCTTCCTACTTCGTCGTGTTTAGTGTTTTTCTAGTGTTTTTGGTTTTGTGTTTTTGTGCTAAGAGGAAAAGAATTAAATTGTTGGCAAAGAGAAGTTACTGATCAAACTAAAAACAGAACAAAATCTACTCTAAACTGTGTATGGCACCTAAGAACAGAAAATGCTAATCCATAGATTGTAAAGCTTGACAAGAAAAGTAACTCATAACATTAACTCAGTCCAATTCATTTCATTAGAGGTATGTTGGAACAACTTGAGAATAGGATAAGTTTGATGTAATGAAGTTCTCTTTAGTAAACAACAACTTAAAATATCATAGAGAAAATCTCATCCATTGTTAGAAATTTGTTGGAACATTTTGAGAAACGATTATCTGCAATATAGTAAGGAATCCTATGCTAAAATAACTTATGACACTAGAATTAACCCATTCTGCAACTCAAAATGTCACTATTAAACCTCATTCAAGGGTTATAGATCTCTTGGAATAACTTTGGAAAAAGGCTGTTTGTAAAATTATGAGAAATTGCAGAACAGTTAAGAACTCAAAATGATATAACTAATTCTTTTCCATATGAGAATGATGTGTTATAAGAGACTAAGAACAAAAGCAACTTGTAAAATAATGAGGGTCTTTTAAGTCTAATTAACAGGACTAGAATGCAATTAACTAATAAAACTTGAAATACAATAAACAGAACTGAACTAAAATGCAATTAACCTCCGAAGTACTACAACTCTATCTCATTCACGTGTTAGTGATATATTGGAACAATTCATGAGAACATGATTGACTGTAATATTCGATGTAAGTAAAAATAAAACATGATGCTTAGAAAACTGCCTAAATTAAGAATAAATAGAGTTAAAAATCACTTATCTAGAAAATATGCACAAAGCCTTTCGGACAGTAGGGGCCCTCTACCATCAGATTGGCACACGAATCCTCAACTCCTTAAAATTGCTTCAGATCATGTATCAAAGTTGTACTTCTTTCATTAAAGGAAAACGCCGTAAAATAGAGTATCACAGCTTTTTGAGAATTAACAATGTAACATAACCAAGAAGTTGTCTCTGCTCAATGCAGTTATTCTTATAAGCAAAATACATAACTGTCATTGCGTGGAAATAGGAATAGGTGTATTTTTCAATCAAAATCGAATTAGAACTCCTGTTGAGGACTCGTACTTTACTGAAGACATCTGCAGAGTCCTTGTCCTTGTAGAAGTCTACTTCTTAGTTTTGGCTTCCTCCACGTGCATAACCACTTGCAGATTTTTGCTCAGACTTCATAGAGGGCAAGGAATGATGTAGGAGAGTTGTGGAATTTAACCATATGCATTTTTCCTTGAAATGACACATGTAACCTGTGTGAACATAAATATGGTTGCAGAATATACGACTAACTATAGAATGGCTGCATTCTATAGCTAAGTTTGATCAAAAATCACTATGACAACAAAACCACAAAATTTTAGTAAGTCAGTCATTTCATGCATTCTTAAAGTAATTTTAATCATTCCTATTGATATTTTAAGCCTATAACTGATAAAGGACAAATGGAATGAAGTGAAATTTGGTGAAAGGAAAGGACATCTTTAGGGCTCAACATACCCCCAATGCAAAGCTTTTGCATGTCCTCATGCAATCAATCCATGTATTCTGAAACTTCTGCTAGGACATCTAACTTCCTTTTTCTTCTTTGCTTGGTGTTAAATGGCATCCTAGGCTTCCTTATGACCAATTTGAACCTTAGATTTATAAGTGCCCTTCTCAGCTTTTTGTTTTTCTTCTTCAGCTTCTCACTAGCCTTGTACAATTTTTCCATTTGCAGAGAGAGAGAGTTGTGTTCATATCACTTTTAATCTTGAATTGCTCCCTTAAAATTTCATTTTCATTTTTTATATGCCTATTAAGTATTTCCAATCCATATTGATCTCTTCTCAGCATTTCAATTGAATATTCTTGTGGGCTAGGAGTTCTTCCTCTGCTTTCTGAGGCTCTCCTTTCTAATGACTCAACATAATTATAGATTTGTTGTTGGGTTGGGTCTACCTCAGGAGTTCCTTCATCAAGATCTTCTTCGTACTGGTACTCGGTACCGTAACATTTTTTTTTTTTTTTTTTTTTTTAAATTTTTTTTTTTTTTAATTGATTTGTTAATAAAATTATATATTATATTTTCAAAAATTCAAAAATATACATATATATTTCATTAAACAAAACAATTATTGAAATTAAAATTTTTCATCATTTTTAAAGTTTATGAGCAGTCTTCAAAATGTCTGCTCAACTTAGTGTTCCTAAATTGTGTCATAAATTTTCAACCAGGGCTAGTAAATTGTTGAAGTGAAGTGCACTATATGTGCCTAGGTATCTTCTTCCTACTTCGTTGTGTTTAGTGTTTTTCTAGTGTTTTTGGTTTTGTGTTTTTGTGCTAAGAGAAAAAGAATTAAATTGTTGGCAAAGAGAAGTTACTGATCACACTAAAAACAGAACAAAATCTACTCTAAAATGTGTATGGCACCTAAGAACAGAAAACGCTAATCCATATATTGTAAAGATTGCCAAGAAAAGTAACTCATAACATTAACTCAGTCCAATTCATTTCATTAGAGGTATGTTGGAACAACTTGAGAATAAGATAAGTTTGATGTAATGAAGTTCTCTTTAGTAAACAACAACTTAAAATATCACAGAGAAAATCTCATCCATTGTTAGAAATTTGTTGGAACATTTTGAGAAAAGATTATCTGCAATATAGTAAGGAATCCTATGCTAAAATAACTTATGACACTAGAATTAACCCATTCTGCAACTCAAAATGTCAGTATTAAACCTCATTCAAGGGTTAGAGATCTCTTGGAATAACTTTGGAAAAAGGTTGTTTGTAAAATTATGAGAAATTGCAGAATAGTTAAGAACTCAAAATGATATAACTAATTCTTGTCCATATGATAATGATGTGTTAGAAGAGACTAAGAACAAGAGCATATTGTAAAATAATGAGGGTCTTTTAAGTCTAACTAACATGACTAGAATGCAATTAACTAATAACACTTGAAATACAATGAACAAAACTGAACTAAAATGCAATTAACCTCCGAAGTACTATAGATCTATTTCATTCACGTGTTAGTGATATATTGGAACAATTCATGAGAACGGGACTGACTGTAATATTCGATGTAAGTAAACATAAAACATGATGCTCATAAAACTGCCTAAATTAAGAATAAACAGAGTTAAAAATCACTTATCTAGAAAATATGCACAAAGCTTCTCAGACAGTAAGGGCCCTCTACCATCAGATTAGCACACGAATCCTTAACTCCTTAACGTTGCCTCAGATCATGCATCAAATTTTTACTTCTTTCATTAAAGGAAAAATGCTCAGAAACAGAGTATCACAGTCTTTCAAGAATTAACAACAAAACATCAACTAGCTAACTGTTTCTTGGTTCACTGAGTTATTTTTATAAGAAAAATACATAACTGACATTGAGTAGAAATAGGCATAGGTTTATTTTTCAATCAAAATCGAATTAGGACTCCTGTTGAGGACTCATACTTTGCTGAAGACATCTGCAGAGTCCTTGTCCTTGTAGAATTCTACTTCTTAATTTTGGCTTCCTCCATGTGCATAACCACTTGCAGATTTTTGCTCAGACTTCGTAGAGGGAAAGGAATGATGTAGGAGAGTTCTGGAATTTAACCACATGCATTTTTCCTTGAAATGACACATGTAACCTATGTGAACATAAATATGGCTGCGGAATATGCGCCTAGCTACAGAATGGCTGCATTCTGTAGCTAAGTTTGATAAAAAATCACTATGACAACAAAACCACAAAAGTTTAGTAAGTTTTACCTACTGTATACCTTTAAAGTGACTTTAATCATTCCTATTGATCTTTAAGCCTATAACTAATAAAGGAAAATGGAATGAAGTGAAATTTGATGAAAGGAAAGGACATCTTGGGGCTCAACATACCTCCACTCCAGAAAAGCTTTTGCATGTCCTCATGCAATCAATCCATGTATTTTAAACTTCGCTAGGACATCTAACTTCCTTTTTCTATTTTGCTTGGCAAGCTCAATGGCATCCTAGGCTTCCTTATGATCAATTTGAACCTCGCATTTATTGATTCCCCGCTCAACTTTTTTGTTTTTCTTCTTCAGCTTCTCACTAGCCTTGTACAATTTTTCCATTTGCAGAGAGAGAGTTGTGTTCATGTTACTTTTCAGCTTGACTTGTTCCCTTAAATTTTCATTTTCATTTTTTATATGCCTATTAAGTACTTCCAATTCATATTTATCTCTTCTCAGCAATTCAATTGAAGATTCTTGTGGGCTAGGATTTCTTCCTCTGTTTTCTGAAGCTCTCTTTTCCAATGACTCAACATAATTATAGATTTTTTATTGGGCTGGGTCTACCTCCGGAGTTCCTCTATCAAGATCTTCTTCGTACTGGTACTCAGGAGATTTGACAGTTGGTGTCTCTTCATCTTCAATATCTATGATTCCTGTTTGCTTAACTCTTGTTTTCTTCAATATGCCTCTAAGCCTATGGCTTCTTCTCAGTTGTTTCTTGATTTCAGCCAATTTTTCAGAGATAATCTCCTCACTATCTTCTTGTATGGATTTACCAGTTTTAAGTTCAACAGATTTGGCAATTTTTCCTCTCCTCCTTCTTATAAGTTTTCCTTCAGATGGAGTTTCTTTAGGTTCTTCAAAATGATTCCTCAAGAGGAACTCATCCCAACTCTCTCCCACCTTTTTCAAATGATGCTCAATTAGGATTTTAACTAGGCCATGGTGATACAAGGTGGTTTCTAATAATTGAACCATTTTTTGGACATTAAAAGCCATCCTCTTTAGGCTATGGAGTAAGAAAAATGGTAAATTGATTTCTTCATCTAGGAAATGCATCATAAGTCAAATGTGATAAACATATAGGGTGCCAAACCTTCCCTCACAAGTTATAAACTTTTGCAGAATTAGCAACAAATTTCGCCATTTATTCTTTAAGGTTGAACTAGGAATGCCTTTCTTGAAAACTGAGATATCCATACCTGGTGTTTTTAGCATCTACCTCCATGCTTCATTGTGAAATTCCTTGTTTTTGAACCATCGTTCACCTTGCCTTGGTAACTCTGCTGCTTCTGCTATAAAGAATTCTGTGATAATGAACTTAACAACACCTATTTCAACTTCTGACCCGTTGAATGACCGGGCAAATGACTTGGTGACCTCCTTATGAAACCCATTGAACTTCTCCAAAAACTGTAGCCATCCAACCTGCTGTAACGTCTCTCTAATTTGTGGGTAACCTTCTAGATATTTGGTTTCGACTGGTTCGGACCTTACAATGAGTCCCATGGCTTCTTTTCTCAATCTTCAATTTACTGCTCCATTACTGCTCTCCTATTCAAGGTAAAAATGGTTGTAGAAGGTTGTTTTCACCCCAAAGATGACTTCTTTGTTTCTGCAGACAGGAATTGGCTACGGAAAAATGACATGAAGTGGATATGGAATGAGTGAAATACGATGAGGGTAAATCATACGACTAAATGAGTTTGAGAGTTGTCATGAAGTAAAAGACCACGGAGAAATTCCATGAGGATTTAAAAATCATCATTGAATATTTCGGGTTAGTGACGTGACCTAATAGGTCACTTCAAGTACTAACCGTTAATTTTTAATAAATGATGATTTATTATAAAAAAATCATCATAAGGCTTCCTTTAATGAAAGAAGTACAACTTTGATACATGATCTGAAGCAATTTTAAGGAGTTGAGGATTCATGTGCCAATCTGATGGTAGAGGGCCCCTACTGTCCGAAAGGCTTTGTGCATATTTTCTAGATAAGTGATTTTTAACTCTGTTTATTCTTAATTTAGGCAGTTTTCTGAGCATCATGTTTTATGTTTACTTACATCGAATATTACAGTCAATCTTGTTCTAATGAATTATTCCAATATATCACTAACACGTGAATGAGATAGAGCTGTAGTACTTCGGAGGTTAATTTCATTTTAGTTCAGTTTTGTTTATTGTATTTCAATTTTTATTAGTTAATTGCATTCTAGTCATGTTAATTAGACTTAAAAGACCCTCATTATTTTACAAGTTTCTCTTGTTCTCAGTCTCTTCTAACACATCATTATCATATGGACAAGAATTAGTTATATCATTTTGAGTTCTTAACTGTTCTGCAATTTCTCATAATTTTACAAACATCATTTTTCCAAAGTTATTCCAAGAGATCTCCAACCCTTGAATGAGGTTTAATAGTGACATTTTGAGTTGCAGAATGGGTTAATTCTAGTGTCATAAGTTATTTTAGCATAGGATTCCTTACTATATTGAAGATAATATTTTCTCAAAATGTTCCAACAAATTTCTAACAATGGATGAGATTTTCTCTGTGATATTTTAAGTTGTTGTTTACTAAAGAGAACTTCATTACATCAAACTTATCCTATTCTCAAGTTGTTCCAACATACCTCTAATGAAATGAATTGGACTGAGTTAATGTTATGAGTTATTTTTCTTGTCCATATAACTCATAGATAGTATAAACTGTTGAATCAAAACAATAAAGTGAAAATCAGAATCTTTCTGACACTTTAGCTTTTCAAAATTGTTCTTTTCCTGCAAAGCAACTATCATAAAATCATAAGTGCGGGCCCACTCTACATATCACATTCCACTTATGATCGATTTCACTCCATCATATCTCACTTCATTCATATTTCATTCACTCCATTCATCCATACTTCATTCACTCTATTTCATGGTCCATTTCATTTTCATTTCAGATTTTCAAAATTGATCTCTTTCTGCAATTGAGTATTACAAATCATAAGTTGCAGGCCACTTTTCATATTTCATTCCACTTCACATTTATGATCCATTTCATTCCATCATATTTAACTTCACTCATGCTTCATTCCACCATATTTCATGATCCATTTTATTTCATTTCATACTACATTCCATCCATGTTTCAAATCATTTCATTCCATGTCTCAAGGTTTTACAGGTACATTCTGCAGCCAGATATTCTACAGCAGCCAGATATTCCACAGCCAGACATTCTGCAGCCAGACATTCCACAGCCAGATATTCTGCAGCCAACTATCCAGCAATCACTTGTTCAACAGCAAATTGATCCTGCACACCTATGTCAAATCAAAGGGATTATGAAGACTGAAAGATCAATGATTTTCAAAGGAATACAAAGCATATTAAAACAAAAAAAAAATAAAAAGAAGGGCTAAGGTAAAATTATGAAATTATTATGATAACAGATTATGAAATTTATAGTATGGTTAAGTCATATTTATGTTTCATAAAGCTATTTTGATTATTCGTATTGATCAAGCCTATCATAAAATCCTTGGACATATCAAATCATCATTTATTAAAAATTAACGGTTAGTATTTGAAGTGACCTATTAGGTTACGTCACTAACCCGAAATATTCAATGATGATTTTGAAATCCTCATGGGATTTCTCTGCGGTCTTTTACTTCATGACAGCTCTCAAACTCATTTATTCGTATGATTTACCCTCATCGTATTTCACTCATTCCATATTCACTTCATGTCATTTTTCCATAGCCAATTCATGTCTACAGAAACATAGAAGTCATCCTTGGGGTGAAAACAACCTTCTACAGCCATTTTTACCTTGAATAGGAGAAAAAGTAACATATAACATTAACTCAGAATAACTTTCATAATAACATTAACCATACTATAACTTTCATAATCTGTTATCATAATAATTACACAATTTTACCTTAGCCCTTCTTTTGATTTTTTTGCTATTTTAATATCCTTTGTCTTCCTTTGAAAATCATTGATCTTTCAGTCTTCATAATCCCTTTGATTTGACATAGGTGTGCAGCATCAATTTGCTGCTGAAATTATCACATTTATGCAGGGCACTTATAAATCTGAGGTTCAAATTGGTCATAAGGAAGCCTAGGATGCCATTGAACACCAAGCAAAGCAGAAAAAGGAAGTTAGATGTCCTAGCAGAAGTTTCAGAATACATGGATTGATTGCATGGGGACATGCAAAAGCTTTTCAGTGGGGGTATGTTGAGCCCCAAAGATGTCCTTTCCTTTCACCAAATTTCACTTCATTTCATTTTTCCTTTATCAGTTATAGGCTTAAAAGATCAATAGGAATGATTAAAGTCACTTTAAGAATGCATGCAATGACTGACTTATTATACTTTTGTGGTTTTGTTGTCATAGTGATTTTTTATCAGACTTAGCTACATAATGCATCAATTCTGTAGCTAGTCGCATATTCCGCAACCATCTTTATGTTCACACAGGTTACAGGTGTCATTTAAAGGAAAAACGCATATGGTTGAATTCCAGAACTCTCCTACATCATTCCTTGCCCTCTACGAAGGTTGAGCAAAAATCTGCAAGTGGTTATGCATGTGGAGGAAGCCAAAACTAAGAAGTAGACTTCTACAAGTACAAGGACTTTGCAGATGTCTTCAGCAAAGTACGAGTCCTCAACAGGAGTTCTAATTCGATTTTGATTGAAAAAGACACCTATGTCTATTTCTACTCAATGATAGTTATGTATTTGCTTATAAGAATAACTTGGGGAACCGAGAAACAACTAGGTAGTTGATGTTCTGTTGTTAATTCTCAAAAACTGTGATACTCTGTTTTCTGAGCATTTTTCCTTTAATGAAAGAAGTACAACTTTGATACATGATCTGAAGCAATTTTAAGGAGTTGAGGATTCATGTGCCAATCTGATGGTAGAGGGCCCCTACTATCCGAAAGGCTTTGTGAATATTTTCTAGATAAGTGATTTTTAACTCTGTTTATTCTTAATTTAGGCAGATTTATGAGCATCATGTTTTATGTTTACTTACATTGAATATTACAGTCAATCCTGTTCTCATAAATTGTTCCAATATATCTCTAACACGTGAATGAGATAGAGTTGTAGTACTTCAGAGGTTAATTTCATTTTAGTTCAGTTCTGTTCATTGTATTTCAAGTTTTATTAGTTAATTGCATTCTAGTCCTCGTTAATTAGACTTAAAAGACACTCATTATTTTGCTGTTGCCCCTGTTTTAGCCTTTCAATTTTCACTTTAAATATCATATGGACAAGAATTAGTTATATCATTTTGAGTTCTTAACTGTTCTGCAATTTCTCATAATTTTACAAACAGCCTTTTTCCAAAGTTATTCCAAGAGATCTCTAACCCTTGAATGAGGTTTAATAGTGACATTTTGAGTTGCAAAATGGGTTAATTCTAGTTTCATAAGTTATTTTAGCGCCAAAATGTCTGCTCAACTTAGTGTTCCTAAATTTATGTCATAAATTGTCAACCAGGGCTAGTAAAATGTTGAAGTGAAGTGCACTATATGTGCCTAGGTATATTCTTCCTACTTCGTTGTGTTTAGTGTTTTTCTAGTGTTTTTGGTTTTGTGTTTTTGTGCTAACAGGAAAAGAATTAAATTGTTGGCAAAGAAAAGTTACTGATCACACTAAAAACAGAACAAAATCTACTCTAAACTGTGTATGGCACCTAAGAACATAAAATGCTAATCCATAGATTGTAAAGCTTGACAAGAAAAGTAACTCATAACATTAACTCAGTCCAATTCATTTCATTAGAAGTATGTTGGAACAACTTGAGAATAGGATAATTTTGATGTAATGAAGTTCTCTTTTGTAAACAACAACTTAAAATATCACAGAGAAAATCTCATCCATTGTTAGAAATTTGATGGAACATTTTGAGAAAATATTATCTGCAATATAGTAAGGAATCCTATGCTAAAATAACTTATGACACTAGAATTAACCCATTCTGCAACTCAAAATGTCACTATTAAACCTCATTCAAGGGTTAGAGATCTCTTGGAATAACTTTGTAAAAATGTTGTTTGTAAAATTATGAGAAATTGCATAATAGTTAAGAACTCAAAATTATATAACTAATTCTTGTCTATATGATAATGATGTGTTAGAAGAGACTAAGAACAAGAGCAGATTGTAAAATAATGAGGGTCTTTTAAGTCTAATTAACAGGACTAGAATGCAATTAACTAATAAGACTTGAAATACAATAAACAGAACTGATCTAAAATGCAATTAACCTCCGGAGTACTACAGCTCTATCTCATTCACGTGTTAGTGATATATTGGAACAATTCATGAGAACAGGATTAACTGTAATATTCGATGTAAGTAAACATAAAACATGATGCTCAGAAAACTGCCTAAATTAAGAATAAACAGAGTTAAAAATCACTTATCTAGAAAATATGCACAAAGCCTTTCAGACAGTAGGGGCCCTCTACCATCAGATTGGCACACGAATCCTCAACTCCTTAAAATTGCTTCAGATCATGTATCAAAGTTGTACTTATTTCATTGAAGGAAAAACGCTCAGAAAATAGAGTATCACAATTTTTGAGAATTAACAACAGAACATCAACTAGCTAGTTGTCTCTCGGTTCACCGAGTTATTCTTATAAGAAAAATACATAAATGTTATTGAGTAGAAATAGGCATAGGTGTATTTTTCAATCAAAATCGAATTAGAACTCCTGTTGAGGACTCGTACTTTTTTGAAGACATCTGCAGAGTCCTTGTCCTTGTAGAAGTCTACTTCTTAGTTTTGGCTTCCTCCACGTGCATAACCACTTGCAGATTTTTGCTCAGACTTCGTAGAGGGCAAGGAATGATGTTGGAGAGTTCTGGAATTCAACCATATGAATTTTTCCCTCAAATGACACATGTAACCCGTGTGAACATAAAGATAGCTGTGGAATATGTGACTAGCTACAGAATGGCTGCATTCTGTAGCTAAGTCTGATCAAAAATCACTATGACAACAAAACCACAAAAGTATAATAAGTCAGTCATTGCATGCATTCTTAAAGTGACTTTAATCATTCCTATTGATCTTTTAAGCCTATAAATGATAAAGGACAAATGGAATGAAGTGAAATTTTGTGAAAGGAAAGGACATATTTGGAGCTCAACATACCCCCACTGCAAAGCTTTTGCATGTCCTCATGCAATCAATCCATATATTCTAAAACTTCTGCTAGGACATATAACTTCCTTTTTCTGCTTTGCTTGGTGTTCAATGGCATCCTAGGCTTCCTTATGACCAATTTGAACCTCATATTTATAAGTGCCCTGCTCAAATTTTTTTTTTTATTCTTCAACTTCTCACTAGCCTTGTACAATTTTTCCATTTGCAGAGAGAGAGTTGTGTTCATGTTACTTTTCAGCTTGACTTGTTCCATTAAAATTTCATTTTCATTTTTTATATGCCTATTAAGTACTTCCAATTCATATTTATCTCTTCTTAGCACTTCAATTGAAGATTCTTGTGGGCTAGGAGTTCTTCCTCTGTTTTCTTAATCTCTCTTTTCCAATGACTCAACATAATTATAGATTTGTTGTTGGGCTGGGTCTACCTCCGGAGTTCCTCTATCAAGATCTTCTTCGTACTGGTACTCAGGAGATCTGTCAGTTGGTGTTTCTTCATCTTCAATATCTATGATTCTTGTTTTCTTAACTCCTATTTTCTTCAATATGTCTCTAAGCCTATGGCTTCTTCTCAGTTTATATGGTCCCTCACCTCTCTCATTAGCATACTTCCTTATTATCTTTTCCTTTTTAAGATTTTTCTTGATTTCAGCCAATTTTTCAAAGATAATCTCCTCACTGTCTTCTTGTATGGATTTACCAGTTTTAAGTTCAACAAATTTGGCAATTTTTCCTCTCCTGCTTCTTCTTACAAGTTTTCCTTCAGATGGAGTTTCTTTAGGTTCTTCAAAATGATTCCTCAAGAGGAACTCATCCCAACTCTCTCCCACCTTTTTCAAATGATGCTCAATTAGGATTTTAACTAGGCCATGGTGATACAAGGTGGTTTCTAAGAATTGAACCCTTTTTTGGACATTAGAAGCCATCCTCTTTAGGCTATGGAGTAAGAAAAAGGGAAAATTGATTTCTTCATCTAGGAAATGCATCATAAGTCGAATGTGATAAAAATAAAGGGTGCCAAACCTTCCCTCACAAGTTATAAACTTTTGCAGAATTAGCAACATGTTTCACCATTTATTATTTAAGGCTGAATTAGGAATGCCTTTCTTGAAAACTGAGATATCCATACTTGGTGTTTTTAGCATCTGCCTCCATGCTTCATTGTGAAATTCCTTGTTTTTGAACCATCGTTCACCTTGCCTTGGTAACTCTGCTGCTTCTGCTATAAAGGATTCTGTGATAATGAACTTGACATCACCTATTTCAACTTCTGACCCGTTGAATGACCGGGAAAATGACTTGGTGACCTCCTTATGAAACCCATTGAACTTGTCCAAAAACTGTATCCATCCAACCTACTGTAACATCTCTCTAATTTGTGGGTAACCTTCTAGATATTTGGGTTCGACTGGTTCGGACCTTACAATGAGTCCCATGGCTTCTTTTCTCAATCTTCAATTTACTGCTCCGTTACTGCTCTCCTATTCAAGGTAAAAATGGCTGTAGAAGGTTGTTTTCACCCCAAAGATGACTTCTCTGTTTTTGCAGACATGAATTGGCTACGGAAAAATGACATGAAGTGGATATGGAATGAGTGAAATACAATGAGGGTAAATCATACGAATAAATGATTTTGAGAGCTGTCATGAAGTAAAAGACCGCGGAGAAATCCCATGAGGATTTCAAAATCATCATTGAATATTTCGTTTTAATGACGTGACCTAATAGGTCACTTAAAGTACTAACCGTTAATTTTTAATAAATGATGATTTGATATGGCGGAATGGAAGGGATTTGTCCAAGGATTTTATGATAGGCTTGATCGATACGAATAATCAAAATAACTTTGTGAAACATACATATGACTTAACCATACTATAACTTTCATAATCTGTTATCATAATAATTTCACAATTTTACCTTAGCCCTTCTTTTTATTTTTTTGTTGTTTTAATATGATTTGTCTTCCTTTGAAAATCATTGATCTTTCAGTCTTCATAATCCCTTTGATTTGACATAGGTGTGCAGGATCAATTTGCTGCTGAACAAGTGGTTGCTGGATAGTTGGCTGCAGAATATCTGGCTGTAGAATGTCTGGCTATAGAATGTCCGGCTACGGAATATCTGGCTGCAGAATATTTGCCTGCAGAATGTACCTGTAAAATCCTTGATACATGGAATGAAATGATTTGAAACATGGATGGAATGTAGTATGAAATGAAATAAATTCGATCATGAAATATGGTGGAATGAAGCATGAGTGAAGTGAAATATGATGGAATGAAATGGATCATAAATGTGAAGTGGAATGAAATATGAAAAGTGGCCTGCAACTTATGATTTGTAATACTCAATTGCAGAAAGAGATGAATTTTGAAAATCTGAATTGAAAATGAAATGGACCATGAAATGGAGTGAATGAAGTATGGATAAATGTAGTGAATGAAATATGAATGAAGTGAGATATGATGGAGTGAAATGGATCATAAGTGGAATGTGATATGTAAAGTGGGCCTGCACTTATGATTTTATGATAGTTTCTTTGCAGGAAAAGAACAATTTTGAAAAGCTAAAGTGTCAGAAGGATTTTGATTTTCACTTTATCTTTTCTGTATAAACATGCTAATCAATGATTGGTTTTCATGTTTATAATTTATTTTTTATTTTTGTTTTTTTTTATTTTTTTGTATCATGCATCTGATTTCAAAAAATACAATTAAGTTGATGAAGAAGAAGGATTCTTCTTCATTAACTTCACATCACCTTTCTCTTGGAATCTCTTGACAAATTATTCTCTTGAAAGTGGCTTATGATACAGTTTCAATCTATGACCATTTACAAGAAAAGTGACCTCATCTTCATCTATTGTCTTGATTTTTACTGCTCCATTGTCAAAAAATTTCACAATTTCATATGGCCCAAGCCAATGTGTTTGAAATTTACCTTGAAAATCTTTGAACTTTGAATCAAACAAGAGGGCCCAGTCACCTTCTTTGAATTTCTTTTCCTTAATGTACTTATCATGCCATCTAGTCCTTTGTTGTTGGACTATATTTGTTTTCTGGACTGCATCTTGTCTGATCTCATCCAATTCATTAATCTGCTCCAATCTGTGCTTTTGTGCCTCTGTTAGATCAAGTCCTAGCTGAAATTCCATTTTAAAAGTTTGAATCTGAAACTCTATGGGAAACAAAACTTGTTTTCCATAAACAAGTTCAGAAGGAGTATGACATGTTGTGCTTCTCCATGTAGTTTTATAGGCCCACAAGGCTTCAGGAAGCCTGTCTTCCCAGTCTCTTCTATGTAAATGAACAATCTTTGTTAGGATCCCTTCAATGACTTTATTAGTAGATTCCACTTGACCATTTGCTTGTGGATGATAGGGAGTAGATTTTCTGTGTCTGATTTTGTACCTCTCCACCATTTGTTCCACTAGCTTTGATGTGAATTGAGCTCCTCAATCTGTAACAATTTCTCTTGGGACACCAAAACGAGTAAAAATATCCTCAAAAAGAAAATTAACTACAGATGCTTCAGTAGCAGAAAGTAATGGCTTGGCCTCTACCCATTTGGTAACATAATCAATGCAAACTAATATATATTTCTTTTGTCTTGATGGAGGACTAATAGGTCCTACAAAATCCAAAGCCCATTTTTCAAAAGGTTCAATATGTACCTGAGGCTGCAATGGCATCTCACTTGAAGGAGAAGGTTTCCCTACCCTTTGGCAACTGTCACACCTTTTGACATACTCTTTAGCATCTTTGAAAAGGGATGGCCAATAATATCCTAAATGAAGGATCTTATAGGCTGTCCTTTTATCAGCAAAGTGTCCGCCACAAGGTTCATCATGGCATGCCTTGAGAATCTCAGGCATCTCAGCTTCCCGAACACATCTCCTAATGATAAAATCTGGACCTATCTTGTATAACTCATTAGCAACCCATGAATATTTTGCATTGTCATAAATGATCTTTCTTTTGTCTCTTGCATTCATTATTGAAGGAAATTTCCCTGAAACTAGATAATTAGCAATGTCAGCAAACCAAGGAGTTTGAGTAGAAATTGCAAAAAGATATTCATCAGGGAATTGATCTTCAACTGGAGTATTGTCTTTGATGTTTTGGAGTCTAGATAGGAAATCAGCTACTGTGTTTTGTTTTCCAGGCCTATCTAGAATGGTAATGTTGAATTATTGTAAAATCAATAACCATCTTATGACTCTACCATTAGTAATTGATTTGTTCATTAGATATCTAATTGCAGAGTGATCTGTGTGAACAAAAGTTTCATAGCCTGTTATATAGTGTCTGAATTTGTTTATGGCATGAACAACAACTAAAAACTCTTTTTCAGTTACAGTATAGTTTAACTTTGAAGGAGTCAAATTTTTACTGGTATAGTAGATGGCATAAGGAATCAGGTCTTTTTGTCCCAATACTGCTCCTAGAGCTGTATCCGAGGCATCTGTTGAAATATGAAAAGGTAACTTCCAGTTAGGTCCCCTTAAAATAGGTGCTTCAGAAATTTTTGTTTTCAGGGTCTCAAAGGCTAACTGGCAATCGAGATTCCACTTGAATTCACAGTCTTTGGTAAGTAATTTGAAAAGTGGAGATGCTATCTTGGTGAAGTTTTCTATAAACCTTCGATAATATCCTGTAAATCCTAGAAAACTCCTAACATCTTTTTGACAACTTGGAATAGATAAGTTAGAGATGACTTCAACTTTTGACTCATCAAATCTAATCCCATCCCCTGAAATGTGATGCCCCAAAACAATTCCTTCAGTAAACATCATAAAACACTTCTCATGACTTAGTGAAAGATTTGCTTCTTTACATATTTTTAAAAAAATTTCCAAGTTTGCTAAGGCTTCTTCAAATGTGTTTCCATAGACTGTGAAATCATCCACATATACCTCTACACAATCATGTATTAGATCTGAAAAGATTCCTAGTACTGCCCTTTGAAATGTTGCAGGTGCATTGCATAGTCCAAATGGCAATACTCGGTAAGCATAGGTACCCCAAGGACAGGTAAATGTGGTTTTTTCTTGATCTTCAAGTGCTACTTGAATTTTATTATAACCACTAAACCCATCTAAAAATGAGAAGTACTTTTTTCCAGCTAATGTATCTAACACCTGATCTATGAAAGGTAGGGGAAAATGATATTTAAGAGTAGCTTTGTTTAATTCCCGGTAGTCAATACATACCCTCCATTTACCATTTTTCTTTGGCACAATTACCAAAGGAGAAACCCACTGACTATCTGAAATGGGATAGATAAAGTTGACATTTAACAATTTTTTCAATTCTTCTTTAACAATATCCCTAAGATTTGGATTCATCCGTCTTTGAGGTTGTTTGATTGGTTTACAATTTTCCTCTATGTAGATGTGATGAGTGCAAGTCTTGGGGCTTATCCCTTTCATATCAGTGTACTCCCATGCATATGCAGAAGAATGTCTCTGTAATATCTTGACTAGCTCTTCTTGTTGAGATTTCTCTAGGTTATTGTTTATGTTTAAAGTTTTGCCTGGAAATATTTCAATTGTAGAGCTGCCAAATTTATCCATGGAATAGAGAGACATCTGTCTTGATGATAAAAACTCAATGTTGGATTCTTCTTGAAATTGTTCATGTTTGTATTCCGAAGAGGATTCAAAATTTTCTAAGGTATTCAGAATCTGGCTATCTTCACTAATTTATGAAATTGTGAAGAGAGGTTGTAAGTCTTCTTCATCCTCTATCCATTGAGTATCATCTAATTCTGTAATTTTTCTTGTTGGAGGATACAAGGTAAATTTCTTGGTTGAACTACCATCAGAGATATACATATCACCGGATCTACAACTAATGAAAGCATCAGCTGTAGCTAACCAAGGTCTTCCTAATATAATAGGGTGTCCTCCTAGATTATTCTTAGGAGTTAGGATCATAAAATCCACAGTATACTCCCAAGAATCTAGGGACACTGGAATGTCTTCTATTACCCCATCAGGTTTAATCACAGATCTGTCTGCTAATTGTAATAATGTGGGTGTAAAAAGAAGATTAGGAAGTTTCAGTTTATCCATGATTTGTCTACTCATGATATTGATTGCTGCTCCTAAATCAATAAGTGTGTTTTGGATCTTAGTTCCATTGATGTGTATTTTAACAACTGGATTTCCTGGGTCTAGATACTTTGGAATGGAAATCTTACCCATCATGATATCTTCTATTTTTCCTGCCAGTTGAATTTTCTTTGTCTCTTTGATTCTTTTTCCTGTTTTTTTCATGCTCAACTCCTTTATTGTTTTTGCTAGAATTGGAATTTCCTTGATAGCTTGTAATAATGGGATCTTAATACAAACATTCCTTAGCTCATCTAGGAAATCATAATTAGGCACCATAATTTGTTTTTCTACACCCCTATCAATTTGTAATCTTTCTGGAAAGGGATGTGTAGAGGTAGATGTTGATGGCTGCTCTAATATAGGAGTTGAAATTATTGGTTCTTTTTGTTTTGATTTTTTAATATTTGGGTCTTGAAAAGATGTGTCTTCTTCAAGACTTTTATTTACCCGTAGAGAATCTTCCTCAGAGTTGTTTTGTTCTTGTATGATTACAGAAGGTTTCTTCTTTTCAAGTTTTCTTCCAGACCTATGTTGAACATCATTAAGGTCTAAAGGAGTAATCAAATAGGTTGGAAACTATTGGCCTTCTATCATGTATGTGTTCTGAGGATTTTTATTGTTGGGGTTTGGTATGGGTTGGGCAGGTAACTGATTTGTTTTCTGAGGAAATGGTAATGGAAGTGGTGGATTTTGATGTTGTGGATTTTGAGGATTTTGTTGAGGATTTTGTTGAAAATTCTGTTGAGGAGGGAAATGTGGATATGGTGGATATTGATAGTACTGAGAGTATCTTCCATAGGGATTTTGTGCTCCTTGTGCCCAAGTTTGAGATTGATTTTGGAATTGGGGCCAAGGTTGCTGCCAAGAATTCCAATTTGGTGGGGGTTGATTATACAACTGATCATGGAATCCTTGTGTTTGAGGTCCTTGCCAAGGCCTCCTAGAGACAAAATTGAGAGATTCTATGGAATTTGTAGGGGTTTCTTCTTGAAAGACAGCTTTAAGACCAGGAAGTGAAGGACAAATCTTGGTCTCATGTTTTTCTGAACAAATTACACAAGTCTCTACTATTTTTGCATCCAAAGGGCACTCTCTCAAGGCATGCTTCTTTCTACATTTGGGACAAAATATTGCTAAGGCATTAGATTCAACTTTTTGCTTGTTTTGTAACTTAAGGGTGTCTATTTGTTCACTAAGACTCCCTAAAATGTCAGATTTGAATTCATCAAGCATATGTCCTATTTCTGCCCTACTTACTGTCCCAGAAGCAGACTTACTTGCCCTTGCAAGAGCAGGGTCTCTTGGTCCTTTTACAGTTTTAGATTTCCCTCTTGAAAGGTTGATACACAATTCAGCTATTTCAGGTAATGTGAGCTAAGATATATCCCCTTTTCCCATCATATTAAGGATATCTAGCCATTCATCCCTAATTGTCTTCAACAAGAGAGCTTTCAAAGTATCTTGGTCTAAGTTTTCCATTTTTTCTCTTTTGATGTTATAGTTAAACCTCTCCAACAAATCTTCCAGATTTTCATCCTCTTTTTGTAGCATTTTAAAAACTTCCTCCTTATGGTTGACTGGCATACAGTAATCCAAATACCTCTCTAGAAATGCATGTTTCATGTCTTCCCATGTCCTAATAGAACTGTTGATTAAACTCATAAACCATTTTAATGTTGCTCCTTTCAATGTTGAAGGGAATAGTTTAAGTTTTTGGGCATCTTGTAAGTAATCATAGGTTCTACATAGGACTTCAAATTCAAATAGGAAGGTTTCAGGATCTTCACTTTTGAGTCCATAAAAGTTTGGAAGGATAGAGGGTGAAATTTTTTTCATAGTTGCATTGGTTTCTTCATCTACTATGGGAAACCCAAAAGATCTTCCCATTTTCCTTCTACCTCTTCCTCTGCCTCCTTCTTCACCTCTACCTCCTTCTCCTTCTGCACCTCTACCTCCTTCTCCTCTACCTCTACCTCTACCCCCTCCAAATAGTGTATGTTCTCCATTAAAGACTCCTCCTCCCCCTTCTTCTACCATGGTTGATTCTCCTGTGGAAGTGGAAAATTTTATGTCTCTAGAAGGGATTCTTGAATCTTCTTCTAGGACAGATTCAGTGGATGAAGTGGAAGGTTCTTCTGATGGAATTTCTGATCTTAAATCCTCTGGAAGTCTATGATCAGTGGAGTATGGGATGTGGGTTTGAGTTGGAGGTGTGCTGCCTGTTGGTCTTGGTGGCACAAGTGGTGTTCTAGGAATCAAGCTTCTGCTTCTTATGAATCTACCCCTTGAGTCTCTTTCTCTACGCATATCATTGTTTTTGGGAGGTAAGAAACAAGGTTACCTAGTTACACTTCCCCGGCAATGACGCCAAAATGTCTGCTCAACTTAGTGTTCCTAAATTGATGTCATAAATTGTCAACCAGGGCTAGTAAACTGTTGAAGTGAAGTGCACTATATGTGCCTAGGTATATTCTTCCTACTTCATTGTGTTTAGTGTTTTTCTAGTGTTTTTGGTTTTGTGTTTTTGTGCTAAGAGGAAAATAACTAAATTGTTGGCACAGAGAAGTTACTGATCACACTAAAATAGAACAAAACCTTTTCTAAACTCGTGTATGGCACTAAAGAACATAAAATGCCAATCCACAGATTGTAAAGCTTGACAAGAATTTTTGCTCACGTAAATGTTTTTTACTATTGGCCAAATATGCAAACTGATGTTAAGCGATTTGTTGAGAAATGCAAGATTTGTTAGTATGCTAAGGGAATATGATCAGGATCTCAACTCTGAGCTATGGAAAAAGCTCAAAATTGAAATTGTTCAAAATCACTTGCAACCTGAACGACCGGATAGGCCTCATCGCTATGATCTTGGTGCTGTGAATGGCGCTCAACTTCCGACATCGTATGTGAAAGTTATCCAATTTGAAGTTTTCAGTAAACTCCAAAAACTCAGTTGACCAGGTTTGACTTTCAAATTGGAAAAATTAAAAAAAAAAAGAATATTCCAAGGAATATCCTTTGAATATTCCTCAAAATATTCCCTGGAATGTTCCATTTGAGCCAATCTTTTGTGGACAAGTGGCATTCTCTCATTGGTTTATGGTTTGACTTTTATATGGGCAGACCAATGGGAGGTTGTCACATGGCCCCCATGCCATGGAAAATTTTGCATTCCAAAATTTTTTGAATCCCCAAGGTTTGAACCCTAGACCTTTCACCAGTTAACACAATGCCCGACCAACTCTTCTATCCATGTTTCTTAACATGGTTAGGTGGCCACTTTTATTTATTATGTAAACATAAATCCGGCGGAAAAATTGAAGGGGCTAGCCCCTTAGGACTAACCCCGCTCCATATAACCATACACATGTGACCGTGCTTATGACCAGGGCTAAATCCAATGGTTTATATAACTGTTTACAACAGTGGTTAATGCGGCCATGTGGCCAGCCTTTATGTCACATTAAATGTGACGGTTGGAGATATCATTTCTTGCGACGGGTTTTATGGATCGGTCACATGCGCTTCCTCCAACATTTATTTCCAGCATCAACCGCCAACAAATCCAGGCGTCTTCCTCTAATTTTGGTGGAGTTTTCCAATTTTAGTCGGGTTAACTGCAGTTATCCCAGAATTGGTGGAGTTTTTTTAGTGACATTGGGCAGAATGTTGTTTTTGTCATAACTTCTCCAATATTGGACCAAATTGGACAAAATCTTATTCAATTTTGACTATTCTGAGAATTCTGGAGTGTTTTGGATAGGTTTCAGAGGTATTAGAGGTGTTCTATAGCCATTTTTTCTTCAGGGAAGCTTGGAGAGCCATCAGGGCCATTGGGGAAATGGAGTTGTATTGAGTTGTACCTCACTATTTGAGGTGAACCAAAAACCATTTTCAGCTATTTTCCACCTTCTGAGCCTAATGGAAGAGGTTTCAAAACTTTTTTAAGACTTTCAGAGCCTGAAAAGCTTCAGGGAAGTTTGGAGAGCCATTAGGGCCATTAGGAAATTGGAGTTGTATTGAGTTGTACCTCACTGTTTGAGGTGAACCAAAAACCATTTTCGACTATTTTCTACCTTATAAACCTAATGGAATAAGTTTCAGAACCGTTTGAGGACTTCTACAGCCCAAAAAGCTTCAGAGGAGTTTAAAGAGCCATTAGGGCCTTGTTGAAGAAGGCACTGTACTTGGTAATTTTTCACCATTTAGTGAATATGGAAAGGATTTTTAGCATTTTCATGTCTTCTGATTCTGTATTTACAGTCAGATTTGCTTATTGAGGACATTTTAAACTTGCATGATCATTTTGGAGCATTTTAATACAAGAGGACAAGCCAATTTGGGAGGCTTGGTCCAGCAAACGTAGCCCAGGAGAGGTGAACTGCTCACCAAATATCTGAGTCATGTTATGCTGAAGTTATTTTGTTGTGTATTTCTGATTTAATATGTTAAAAAACAAACTTAATTAACATTACCTCACACATAAGACTCAAAAAACATATCAAAAACACTTTGTTTAACCTGCAACACATGGGGAACATTTTGCACATTTAATTAAATGGAAATGGATACTTTGCATTAACAAATACTTCCATTTTTAGATCAGAAGAAGTCAAAATACCAGATTGTATCAGCCATTACCAATACCAAACCGACCATGGGATGCATTAGTATGGATTTTGTTTTGGGTTTTCCAAAAACTCAAAGAGGAAATGACTCCATTTATGTTGTGGTGGATAGATTTTCTAAAATGGCTCATTTCATTGCATGCAAGAAAACTAGTGATGCAACACATATTTCTAATCTGTTTTTTTCAAAAGTTGTAAGGTTACATGGATTTCCTATAAGTATTGTGTCTGACAAGGATACAAAGTTTTTTGGGCATTTTTGGAGAACTCTTTGGAAGAAAATAGGTACTAACCTTTTTTTTTTAGCTCAGCATATCACCCTCAAACAGATGGGCAGACTGAGGTAGTAAAAGGAAGCCTGGCAAATATATTGAGGAGTTTAGTGTATAAAAATCCTAAGCAGTGGGATTTAGCACTTGCTCAGGTTGAGTTTGCTTATAATGATACTCCAAATCGGAGTACTAGAATGATTCCATTCCAAATTGTTTTTGGGATGAATCCAAGAGGTGTGTATGAGCTCAGGAATTTGGGCAAACAAGAGATAAGAAGTGCAAAGGCTGGAGAATTTGCAGAGAAAATGCAGCAACTACAGGAAGATGTTAAAAACAGATTGCAAGAAAGCAGTGGAAAATACAAACAGAGAGTTGATATGAGGAGGAAAGAAAAGGAATTCCAAGTAGGAGACCTAGTCATGGTTTATCTAAGAAAAGAAATATTTCCTATTAAAAATTACAATAAATTAAAGATGAAGAAGATAGGACCATGTAAAATATTGAGGAATTTTTCTTCAAATGCATATGAAATAGAATTTCCAGAAGGGATTGGAATATCACCCATCTTTAATGTTGCATATTTATACCCATACAAAGAAACAGAGGAGGAGCTACAATAAGATTCTACAGCAGAGGAAAACTAGACTTTAAATTGGAAAGACCAAATGCCAAAGAGTGTCAAGAAAGAGGTAGAAACTGTTCTGGAGAAAAGAGTATCCAAAAAAAACCAGAGGTAAAATTTATTTTTAATATCTAGTCAAATGGAAGGGACAGCCAATGGAAGATGCCAATTGATTGAAAGCAACAGAATTATAGAAGTATGGAGTAAATCCTAAAAGTTTGATAAATGATTCTTTTTTTCCATGGGAGTCTGATGCAGGAGCATTCGGACTTAGCCAACAATGTGATTGGATGTTCACATGTTGTGGCTAACGTGAGATAAATTTTATTGACCTAAGTGGTCAAATCAAAGTTTATAGAGAGGGTTGGACCTCTCGAATCTTCATTTATTTAAATATTGTAATAATCCATACAGTTGTGTTATGATTAGGATAGAAAATGAGTTGTTAGCATAGGTGTGCATCGAAACTTTAGAATAGGGATTTAAGGTAATAAAAATAGTGATTGAGTTCTTAATATTGTTAGATTTGATCCATAAAATAAAGAAAAAAAATGTAATGACAGATATAGATAGCAAGAGAGCGAAAAAAAGAGGATATATATTGGGTTTTAAAAGAGTGACAGAGAGAGGTCAAAGATGGATATAATCAAGCCATGGAGGGTGAGACCTTGTGATTTCATTTGAATGAACATCTGATTAAAGTGTGTTCTGAAAAACCGTGTTTCTGAGTGCTACATTTTATTGGAAACCTTTGAAAATCAATTTTACATTATTTCTGCGTTTGTAATTGCGTTTAATGGTGAATATCTTAAGGTTTCATTACAGAGAGTGAGTGTTCCAATTTCGTTATGATCGATTTATTAAAAGGGCGAAATTTTATGCGTTATCGAACCTTGTTCCACACAGAAATTTTGTGTATTGGTCTTGAAAAGCAGTCTTTAAAACCACGAATGGTTTATCGCATTGCTTAATGGTGGTTTGTGGTAATTGTTGAACCCATGCAATATACTCTTGTGATTGACACATTTTGAAAGGACGGGCAAGAAAAATGTTGTTATCGCAAATATTAAAAGTGTTAAGTGTCGGGTTAGTTTATTTGCGATCACTTTTAGATTGGGGAATTAAAGAGAGATGGAGTGTGATGACCGTTAGATTCATGAAGGTTGTTTGTATGATGCAGATTGTTTGAAGGACGGATTAGAACGGTCAACGGAATTGATACATTGTCTTATTCATTTAAATTGCTTCATATATAATGAATTGCGCATACACTATATTTTTTTGGTTCCTGTGCATATGTTTTTTGTAGAAAGGATTCCTTCGGTTGTGTGAATATTAAATAAGTTGTAATTTTTTATTGAGTGCCAGTATCACCTATGCACAATGATTGTACATGTTTTATACAGATAACTACATGATTCTTTTCATTCTACAGGTAATTCGAAGTGAACAGGCTTGACCCTATGCCTTCCACCCATTCGATTCCTTACACTTCAGTTCAGGTTATTACATCAGAAATAATCATTACATCAATCATTGGAGTTTTGCATATGCCTACGGAGACTTGCCTTTGCATCACATACAATAAAAAATAATTAATTCATTTACATTTACAATTCAACAAATATATTTCACTCGGCCCTTTCAGCTCTTGGCTCGCTGTGCATATTTCCTTTTTGTTGTTGTCATTGTCTTTTCTGTTTCTTCTATTATATTATAATAGTTCTACACAAATGAATTTTTCCCGACTCGACCCAGCTGGCATGTTTCCAACAATTCCACCATATGCTCCTTTTTCCCGACTCTGCCTATCTGTCTTCCTTCTCTTGCTTGTAGCGTTCAGCCTTCTCCTTGTCTCAACACCTGACTCGGCCCCGGAGGTTTTGCTAAGCCCAACTCGACCCATGGTGCCTATCTCCTCATTACCGCAACGTTCAACATTCTCTGCCTTTTGCTCTGTGTTGGGTCACTTACCTGAGTCTCCTCCACGTTCAGTCTTTTTCTATTGTAACTACCGTAAGACTGGACTTTAAAATATATTCCATTACCTTTGAAGATTGTATCACATCCTCTTTTCTATCGCATTTCGGCATTCCAACATTCTATGTTATAATCTTCATTTTCCTTGCGATGTGATTTAACAAAGGAAAACCACATACTTCTAGACTTGAAAACCTTTAGGCTTCAGCTTTGATCTGCATCACGTCCACTCTCTTTATCGCACTTCGCACTTTGGCGAATCCTGTTATCCAATGTGCCTTCGTCCATCTGATCTCCCGATATGTGATATGTGAAGGGTCCCGCTAGGCTTTATTGCAATTCTTTAATCACATTTCGGCATTTCAGCTATTTTTCTTTGTTACACAACATTTTGTCACTGTCCCTGCAATCCCCATCCTGCACGTTGGAGGACCATTTTTGTGACTTATATGAAGTGTCATGCCTTGCAAAGAGTGTCATTGCATCCCTTTCCATGAGGAGAACATTTCCTCTGTTGACTTTTCCTTGAGCAGACCACCAAAAACATGTGCTTTTGGGTTGGAGCTGGTAGGTCATTATGCCCTCGCACCAATAAAGGTAATTAACACTGAGCCTCACGCCCATTGGCGCTCTGTCCCAGTGAGCTACCCGTGACAAGTTGTTTTTGGAATGTTTTTTAAATATAGAGGTGAATTTTCCATGCTAACTACTTTGTGAGTGAGTTAGCTTGGGTTGGTCGACTGCATAACCACGAACACCTTCCTTTGGCCTCTTGTTTCCACCTTCTAGGGGAACCTCCCAAAGGATAAGGCCTCCCTTCCACCATTTGAGGGATCCCAACCTCCTCCTCTCCCTCTATAAATAAACTTATCTCACATTGATGCAGCTATTTGAACGACTGTAGCTGAATAGCTGAAGATGAATTATTGAACATTTTGATAGCTGTTAAGCTAGAGCAGAGAGAGAGACCCTTGTCGAGATAGAGCTTAGTCTTTTTCCTCGCTACATCCGAATTCCCTGACGAATTCTCTAGACACACTTCAACTAGACCTACTGAAGGAGGCTGCGATGTCAAGGCTCTAGTTGTAATCTCTTTCTTTCTCTTAATATAGACGTGCTTGATGTTCTGGTTCCTGTCTTGTGTCAATGTGATTTACATTATGCAATACGTTTAATCTTCCTTGATTGATTAGCTAGTTATGAATGCAATTATTATCATGTATGCTGCTTTTGTCCTTTGATCTTTGTGTAGGCACACAAATACCAATGTTGAAGGATCGTGACATGTCAGGACAAGGATCTGGAGACCTCTTTTGCAGCTAAAACAACCACATTGGACAACATGTAGGACAATCTATCCCAACTCGTTTCATTTGTTAACTAGGAACCAGCACATTAGCATGTCCTCTTGTTGCTAGACCCACCCTAGGGCTAGAGGGATCGTCTCTGTTCGCAGATGGGATTTACCTACACAACAAGGTGGCGACTCTACTAGGGATCAGCGTGAGTTTTTCATCTCGTTGTTTGTTGAGAGTTTTCCTTGTTGAGTTTACTTTGGTCCTTTGATTACTTCTTTGCCTTTCTTGGCTTGCTTTACTATTTTCAATCCTCCTGTTCTGCTCCAAAGTTTCAAGATTGACCTCTGCTCAGTATTTTTCTCCTTTTCCCATAGTTTTTTGCCTTGGCACATTTTTTCTTTGAACATTCGTGCCAATCAGTTCTTCTTGCCTTTGTTACAGGTGCACCAACCCCTGTTAGGCGCGGATTATCACCTGAAAATCACGCCGAATCCTGTAGGATTTGGTTTGACCTCCTTCCTGAGTCTTTGGCCAGTAGTTCTTGGCTTTGGGTTGTTTCTTTGACTTGCAATTGTTATTTTACGATTGTTTTGACTCTGCAGTCTCATTTTTTCTTATTTGTTTGTCCATTATCTCATCAATGAAGTTTTGTAGCCCTAGGGTTTCTACTTCTTGTGTTGTTTGTTCAGCCTTCTCCTCACTGAGCCTCCTGAGCTGAATTCGAGTCACTTTGATCTCTATCATCTCAATTCGTTGGTCGATTGCATTAGTCTTTCTTGATCCTTCATGTCTTGGGCTTGTTGAATAATCACTTACATTTTTGTTTAACTCTCCATTTCGTCGCTTCGATCATAGATCACATTGCTCATTTGGATTGTTTCGAAAGCCTTTTTTTTGCTTGAAAGAATGCTTCATTGGTTTGAGTGTGTTTTAATGTTTGTATTGATTTTGATTTATTCATTTTAGATATTTACATTCATAGTGCTCAAAACTAGTGGTCGCTTTGATTTTTAGTTTAATAGTGCATCGTGTGCTTCATTCATCTAAAAAACAAAAAATTGCATTTGTTAAAGATCTCTATCCTTATCTTAGTTAGCATTCATCGAACGAAAATAGTGTTCTTTTGCATGTAGTGTGCATTTAGGAATTCGATATCACATTTGGTAGGGCTTTGAAACTGAAACATTAATTCAAGATCAACCTTAAAATCAATTCAATCAATCTAAGGAAGCATTGGAATCTAACGTAAATATTTTAGAGGTGTAGGCTAGTGATGTGTTCCGGCGTCGTTAAACCTAGTAGCTGTCATTCGCCACCTGGCTTTAGACAGCGCTAGTACGGACTTGTGCTCCCCGTAACGTCGTGTATAGGTTCAAATCCTTTATCCATAGGAAGTTGAGTCTGCCACCATGTAACCGTGATACACCGAACACAGCATTCGGGGAGACTACCTGCATGTACGTCAAGCCCTTGGTTATTTCTCTTTCATTTGATCACCAAGGTGTATATGGTAGTTCATGGAAACTTGGTACACCCTCTTGCTTAGATTACCTGAGTAGTCATTTAGATATTTTTGTGACACTCTAAAATTGAAAATATCATCAAGCACTTGTCCTTTCACGCTTGTTCAACATTGAAGGTGACTAGAGTCATCTTTTGCTTTTTTCTCGACTCTTAAAACATGAAACAACAAAGTTTTGTTTCAATGTCTTAAAATATTAACTGCCCACAGAATATTCCTGGTTAAAGTTATCTTCCTTAGTATTTTGTTTTAGGGTTTTTTCCAATGGAAATGTTTCTGGAGTTTAACAAAAAAGGAATCCCCTCTTAAGGGAATCCTGGTCCTTTTCCTGCTTCTGGGAATGTTGGCGCTCCTTACATGGCAACATTGTCCCTATCTGGGTTAACTGTTGGGTTGCATGTTTGGTTATTCTCGACCTCTGTGGTCTCGAGTGTTCCGCCCATTGTACAACCATCCCCTCCACCTGAACAACATCATGTTGATTCTAAGGTGAACCTCTCCCCTTCTTTGCCTATTTCTTCATCCTCCTCTTCTACTTCACCTGGTGAAAGTCTGGATTCTAGTAACCAGGTGGCTAAGAAGAAAAAGAATAAGACGAAAAAGAAGAAGTCAGATAAGAGCGAGGCCAACTCTGTGCCTATTGCACCTCAGACACCTTCCCTTGATAAACCATCCAACCTTCCACAGAAATTCAAATTCTATTGCATGTTGTGCAAGGGTGACCACCTTCTTCAAGACTACCCTGGCATTCCCAAGGTCCTTGAAGTATGGTCTGATGACTGCCCAGCGTTGCCTTTGGCTTCTAGAAGTCATATTGGTGGCACATCTTTGACTAGCAATGATAAGACTCATAAGAAACAGGGTAAGATTACCAATCCCTGTAAGTTGTGTGAAGGGAATCATCCCATTCACCTTTTTTCATACATGGATGAGGCCATGAGAGTGTTGGAAAACCCTACTATTTCTGCACCCTACCTTCTAGTTGGTTACCAGAAGCTTTCTTCAATTCCTTCACTAGTTGATTCAACGACCAATTAAGATACATCCTTGGTCGATCCCATTCCCTCAGAAATTCAAATTCATGAATCCATTCCCGACCAACCATTGGTCATGGAATCGTTCGATCTGATCCTGCCCATGGTTCATCGGGTATTTTTTGTCGAGATTGGATCTCATACCCCTCATGTTCTTCTTGTTTCTTCAAATTCCTCGGAATTGGAGAAAGATCCTCTCGTTCTTATGGTGCAAGAAGTTGCTCTTCGTGCTCCCATGTATGTGGTCCAGGAGGATGCTCCTCTTGCTCTGGTGACACTATGGGATGACCGTCTCAGTTCAATGGTACCCCCTCCAAGTAGTTTGGTCACTTCCTTCGATTGGAGTCGATATCCGGGATACTGCCTTCCTTCTTATGTGCCTTTTGAGATAAAGGTACATACCTTCGATGTGGCCATACCTAACACAATTATAGATGAAGGCGTGTCTATTAGTATTCTATCTTCGACTACTTGGAAATATTTCGGTTCTCCACCGCTTATGTCTGTTACTAAGAATCTGTTTCCATTTAACAAAGGAACCAGTCAACCATTAAGGGTCCTTCCGAAGTGGCCTATTACTTTGGGAGGGAAAACTGTCTATATAGACGTGATGGTGGTTCAAGGGCCCTTGGATTTCAACTTAATATTGGGGTGCGACTATGCTTATGCCATGGGCGCACTTGTCTCCTCCCTCTTTTGTGTGATTTTTTTTCCACACAAAGGTCGGATCGTGACCATTGATCAGCTTTCATTCTTTGGTCTGGAGGTGGCAGCTGGCCCATCGTCATCTCTGTCGGATCTTTATCTGTCGGTTGTATCTTCCCCGCCACAGGTTAATTATGTTTCCACTTGCTCGTTTCCCTCATCCAGTGATAATCCCATCGGGTACCATCTACTGGGGGCATTCGATCGCGATTTCCAAGATTTTTTTCTCCCATTAGATGTGAACCTCTTGGAAGCCATGACTGCTTATTCATCATGATGAAAGGTCAGCAGAGCAGAGTTCTTTTCTTGTGTCAAGCTCGTTAAAAAATGAAACAAGGTTTTATGAGGATGGTTCGTCTTTTATGTCAACCTCACTAAAAAATGAAATAGGTTTTGAGGGTCATTCTTTTAATGTGTCAACCTTGTTAAAAAAATGAAACACGTCTTCTTTCAATTTGATTCTTTGATCATATCTCGTAAGATCCCAGTCAAGTCTTTCTCTGATCTCGCAATTTGAACCTTCACTCCATCCGCTTTTCATTCATTGCAGCTAGACTAAAGCTTGGGGGGAATGTACCTTGAATTGAGTCACCATGTCTGGGGCATGCCCATTTTTTAAGCATGGTTTACCTTTGTTTCAAGCTTGTGTAAAAATGAAACCAATTTCAAGCATAGTTTATTTTTGTTTTAAAGCTTGCATAAAAATGAAAACCTTTTGGCCTGGTGTGCTTTGTGATACATTTTCCTGCCTTTTGGGTTGTTACTTATCATGCAAACTATTTAACTGATACAGTAGCTAACATTGTCTTAGATAGACATTTGCATAATTTGTAAAAATCATCATCACATGACAAGATCCATATAGGAAAATAGATGTATATATATATATATATATATATATATATATATATATATATATATATATATATATCGAATGTTTTCATCTGTGTGCATCATAAGTTCAAAAAATATGTATGTTTCGGTTACATCCTGAGACATCATGTCTCTCAAAAAATATGCAGAAATAAAACCTAGGTGTCTACTCGATGTGACGCTCATGATAACACGTCAATGCCCGTACAAGCTGCCTCAGCAAGTGGTGAACATAGTTTGACACCCCGGCAGTGTGTCTCTGGTATGCACGAGGAACATCATCGAATCGTGCATAGTCCGGGATCCCACGGGAGATTCCCTCCAAGTTGTGTATGATTTCCTCCTCTTCACCTCCCTCACCATGAGGGGCTATGTCAAAATCACAAGGGATCCACCTCGCTATCGAGGACATACCTGTAGATCTCTCTAGGCCAACATCTACAATTACATGGATTAATGTCAGAACATGCATAACAAAAAAAAAATCATAATACTCAAAATAAAAAATGAGTGTTACCTAGTACTTCATCCCAATCCTCTCCTTTTGGGAGCAAGATATCTGCATCACCAATGAAATCTGTGCCAGAGTAGGGCCAATCCTCCACGTCGATCAACTGCCAGTGGAGCCACTCAAAGAACTCTGGTCTCCAGGACATCTGTTGACCACCCCCTACCCTTGGCATCAACATAGCCGAACAGGCCATTCATGGCTCCTTTACTGGTGGTGTCGGAACTATCACCTCCTGTCACTGAAATATTGGTATTCATTCCAAGATAAATGATACCAGAATGGACCCGTAACTGAACTACTTCCGCTTAGTTTTCTTGCACTTTTTCAGTTGACGCTTCATGTTGATAGTCATTGCCTTTGCCAAGTTGTAGAGGGTCGGTGCCATGCAATCTACAGCAATAAGTAGCTGTGTCTTTGTGGCCTTGTGCGGTGTGTGCGATCTTGCAGCTCGTGTGATGGTGTGCAGCACTACCTTTAGTGCCAAGTCTGGAATAGTTTGGATGTCCACTTTTCCACTTCTCGATCCTTTCCTTGCCCCTGGGCGCACCCTGTCAATTACCATACTCATGTTCTCCATTGAGGGTCGGATGCTGGTCAGGATTGGTACTGCTCCCCCCCACGACAATCCGGTTATGAAATAAATGTCTGAAAATTCAATCTCGATTTCTTGGTCATGAATAATGAACTTTTCCTGATCAACATCCCAGACACTAATCAAGTACTGCAACAGCTTCGGTTGAGCTCTGAGGCATGGTGTCATAAAGAATTTCTTGAGCCTGCAATCTCTGAGAGCTTCCATGCATCTTTCATTTTCCATGGCAAGTTCATATTCTTCATTGTGTTCTCGTTCTTTCCATTCAATCACCATTTTGTCGCTTCACACCTGCAAAAATATTCATATGACTGTAATTAGCCAAATTCCAAGCTTCTGAAACATTAATTGTGCCTCCTTGTCTACAGTTACAAGCTAATATTGACTGTTGTGGTTGGCGCAACTGTTTTGGAAATAGTCACGCCAACTGGCACGCCCTAGTTCAAATTTTAGGATGATTGTCGCGGGTTCGTGCCCGATACTTGCGACAACCGCCGTGCCCTAGTTTTTGCAATTTCCCCCATATGTTTCCAAGTTTGGATTTGCAGGTAATGAAATTACAATCAAAATGCAAGAAAGTATGTTGGCTCTTACCTAGAACTGAAGGATTCGAGATTGGTCTTCCGGATTGCCCGCTATCACTGCCGCAAAATCACAATGCAAAAAGGGTAACAACTGCTCACAAGAGGTAAAAGTGAAAAGTAATTTATTTTTTACCATTTGTGGCATATTAATACTTTTCAGAACCCTAATTAGGTTTTAAAGCATATTTTTCGATTGTTTCATTATGTTATTTCGATAAATGGGTTTTACATTTGTATCTTGTGCAGCGACAGGTTTTTAAAGTAACCGCGATGAAGTAGCGAGTTGTATTTTATACTTTTTCGAACTCGGTAAAAACACGAAAAAGTCATTGTTGGAGTCATATTTCAGCTCTTTTCTGACTCTCTAAAAATGAAAATATTGCCGAGAATATTGTCATTTTGAACTCGTTAAATAGCTACGAAACGATATCTACCCAGTATACGTTTACCCCTTTTTCGGGTTGGGATAGATTATTTACGAAATAGGAATACCTTAGCCTATCGCGACTAAGAGGTTCTCTCAGACACAGTTTTCTACCTTTTTTGATCTGTGAGACTATCTACGAAAAGTGACTGTTGGAGTTTTCTTTTCTGCTTCTTTTCAAACTCTCTAAACATGAAAAGATGTCGATTTCTTCCTTTGTCAGACTCGTGAAACCCTAAATGACATCGGAAATCATCATCATGACGTTCACCGAGTTCCTCCTTCCCAGGGCTCATAAAATGTACTACGATGGATTTGTATGAAGGAAAAACTTACATGAAAAGAACATGTTATCCCCTTCAAGCTTGTTTTCCAAAAATAATTGGGGTACTCGCCAGCAATGGTGGGGGAAAATGGAACCAGTTCTCAGTTGTGTCGGCAGTATGTCGCTCTTGAACATGACACTCATCTACATTCGTGTCAGGTTGGGGACATCTCATTTCATCATTATTGCCTCCATGGGTTTGGGTAATTTGTTTTGACCTCTCTTCTTCTCTTTGCCACATCATCATGACCTCAGATCCCTTGATGTCAAATACTGCCAAATCTAGAGTCGTGTCGCTGATATGTTCAAGAGAAGTTTCCGATTGCAGTTTTCAACCTCCCTTTGATCCTCTGTTAGTCATGATTCACTATCATCATGTTCCTCTGTCTCATGTCGATGATGTGGGAAACATTATGGCCCTCCTTCGATCGGGTCACTTCCTCTTGACTTCAGCTCATTATCTAGGAAGTTGATCTAGAGACTTCCTTCCGGTACCTTGGAGCTTGCATGCCTCAATGGAAAGTTCTTCGCATTCAATGACAGGTCCACATCATTGGCCTTTGATAGAGTGATTCTACGAGTGTTCGACACCAGATCACTATTCACATTCGGTGGATTGTACTTGTTGTACCTTGAGATCCATTTTCATTATTAGTGGTTTCTCTCATGCATGTTAACAGCTTTCATCATTGGCTGGTAATCAGATGACTTTCTTGCACGTTCGACTTCAACTCACACATTTTCATGCTTGAATTTGTACTTGTTCGAGTCGAGATGGAGTGCAAGACCCTAGGTTTTGTCTGATAAGATCCAGGCTGTAGGATATTTTGGTTTATCATGACTATATGCATGACTCTTTTGATTGGATGGCTACCACCATACCCGAGTCTATTTGTTGATCCTTACTGCTAGATGGCTGTGTCCATACCTCGAATCTCAGTTTTTATGTACTCTATTATGGATGGTTGCGCCCATGCCACATGTACATGTATCAAAGATATCATTTGTTTTTGTACATGCATGTCTTCCGACAACGGTGTTTAGTTCGAACGTGTTCTCGTAAAGCATTTCACCCTTCCCTCTCTCTCGAACCTCATGCTTTAGGGGGCATCTGTTACACAGCATTTTGTCACCGTCCCTACAATCCCCATCCTGCACATTGGAGGACCATTTTTGTGACTTATATGAAGTTTCATGCCTTGCAAAGAGTACCATTGCATCCCTTGCCATGAGGATAACATTTCCTCTATTGACTTTTCCTTGAGAAGACCACCAAAAACACATGCTTTTGGGTCGGCATTGGTAGTTTGTTATTCCCTCGTGCCAATAAAGGAAATTAACACTGAGCCCCGCACTCATTAGCGCTCTATCCCAATGAGCTACCCGCGCCAAGCTGTTTTTGGAATGTTTTTTAAATATAGAGGTGAATTTTCCATGTTAACTACTTCATGAGCGAGTCAGCTTGGATTGTTCGACTGCATATCCATGAACACCTTCCTTTGGCCTCTTGTTTCCACCTTTTGGGGGAACCTCCCAAAGGATAAGGCCTCCCTTCCACCATTTGAGGGATCCCAACCTCCTCCTCTCCCTCTATAAATAAACCTATCTCACATTGATGCAACTAGCTGAACGACTGTAGTTGAATAGATCAAGAGGAATTGTTGAACATTTTGGTAGCTGGTGAGATAGAGCAGAGAGAGAGACCCTTGTTGAGAGATAGCTTATTCTTTTATCTCGCTACAACTAAATTCCCTGACAAATTCTCGAGACGCACTTCGACTGGACTCGCTGAAGGAGGCTACGACATCAAAGCTCCAGTTGCAATCTCTTTCTCTCTCTTAATATATATGTGATTGATGTTCTGGTTCCCGTCTTGTGTCAATGTGATTTACAATATGCAATACGTTTAATATTCCTTGACTAATTAGCTAGTTATGAATGCAATTATTATCATGTATGTTTCTTTTTTCCTTTTATCTTTGTGCAGGCACCCAAGTACCATTGCTGAAGGATCATGATGTGTCGAGACAAGGATCGGGAGACCTCTGCTACAGCTACAACGACTGCGTTGGACTACAGGTAGGACAATCTATCCCAACTCGTTTCATTCATTAACTAGGAACCATCACATTAGCATGTCCTCTTGTTTCTAGACCCACCCTAGGGCTAGAGGGATCGTCTCTGTCCACAAAGGGGATTTACCTACACAACACTCTTGTTCTTCGTTTATATATTTCTCTTGCATTCTCTGATGTGATTTCTCAAAGGGAAACCTTATACCTCTGGATTTGAAATCCTTTATACCTTTGCTTTGAAACTACATCGCATCTGGTATTCTTATCGCATTTCAAATTTCAAAGTTGTTCTTGTGTGCTATTCCTCCTAAGCTTTGAAATTTGCGATATCCAATTGGGTCCCACGCAAGTCTTTAAATCCTTTATTCTTTGGTTTTGAAGCGTATCGCACTTCGCATTTCGGAATTTCAATGTGGTTCATGAGTGTTATCCCTTCTGAGCTTTGCGATATGCTATTTGGGATAAAAGATTCGGGTCCCACCGGGGGTGTCACATCACTTCCATGTCATCTACCACATCACCTGCCACGTCATCTACCATGTCACCTACCACGTCATCAAGATTTATTTGTGATTTGTGGGGTCAGGTCCACGTCATCTACCACGTCACTTGCGACATCATCATGTCACGACATCATATCGCACTTCACATTTTCTATGACTTCTGTGTTTGTGCGATATTCCTCCTGCTCCGATTGCGACATGCGATCCACCAACACTGTTCTGAACGTGTATTTGCACGACTCAACCCGCTCGTTCACTCCTTCACGCCTTTGACTCTTTGGTTGCACCCATTCATTTCTTCTTTGCTGCGCGTAGAACACTTGACTCATTCACGATATTATGAATGTGAATAGCCTAACTTGACCCTGCACTACAAATTTTTCTTCTTTGATGCGTGACGATGTTTTTTGCCTCTTTTGTTGCTCCTTGTTTCTTTGTTGCTCCTTTGCCTTAAGTAATAATTCTAAAGATACTCCATGCCTCTTTGTTTCTCCTCTCTGCTCCTTTGCCTTAGAAAATGATTCTAATGCTGCTCCTTGCCTCTTTCTTGCTTCTCTCCTTAGATTATACTTCTAATGTTTCTCCTTTGCCTCTTTGATGCACATTGCTGCTCCTTGCCTCCTTTTTTCATAATGATGCTCCTTTTCCTCTTTTCTGCTCCTCCACTATACTTTTTCCTTCTTTTCCTTATTTCTCCTTATACTCCAGCTAATCCTGATTTGCTCCCTTGTCCTTAATGATAATTTCTGGTGCTGCTCCTTTCTACTCCTTTTCCATCAATGAAAATATTTCCAACAATCATTTCTCCTATCCTGGAAAATTGTACAGCATCACAAGTGCCCCATTATTTGAGGATTTAAAAACAATAGCTCAAATTTAACAAGCCAAATTTGTGCGCCTTTCTCAAAGGATTTACATTTGATCTAGTCACAGATTTGAAGGAAAAAATAGATGGAGAGAAATGGTCAGTATTCCTAGGTTGCAAAGAAAGCCCATATAGCCATCAAGAGAAAATAATAATGAATTTTATGTTATTCGCTTTAATGCAGCCCAAAAGATGAACAAATTCACAAGGGAAATACTCTCAACACTAATACAAGAACTTGTCAATAGTGCATTTTAAAGATGATTTTAAGTGAAAATTTGTTGAAGACTAACCTATTCAACATTATGTAGGAGATGTTGCTTAGTTTGTGTCTAGAGCCTTAAATTTTCTAATGAGCTTTGTCGAACACTCCATGGATATAATTCATGATACAACAAGATATTTTTTCTATTATTTTTTATATTTTATTATGTTGGAACTTTTATATTTTATTATGTCGGAACATCTTATCTAGTGCCCTAATTTTTGGTTGCATGCTTGCACGAATGGATTTGGTTGGAGGACTAAGACATTACATAAATTCATAACTATGCTAAAGAGTGTCCTCACAAGAAGGATATTGCACGGGATGTTGACAACAACAACAACAATCACAAAAATTTCAAAGGCAATGGAAATCAAAGGAACAAAAATTTAAACAATAAAGAAAAGAGGAATTATCTTGTTGCTCGATATAGTAATGGTCGACCTCCCAAAAGAACGAGAAACTCTAGCTATGAGGAAAATAATGTTGTAGAAAAACAAAAAGAATTTTATCTTATTTTCACTCTCACTACTTCCTCTCCTCCAGAAACTTTGGATCATTGGTTGATTGATAGTGGTGCCTCAAGGCACTTCATTGGGTACAAGGAATCCCTCTAAAATTTGATTGAAAAGAAGACTAATTTGGAGATCATACTTGGAGACAATTCCACCTACCCTGTGAAAGGGATAGGGATTGCCAGTCTTCACTTAAATCAAGGTCAAACTCTTCATCTTCAAGAAGTATTGTATGTACTTGATTTGAAGAATAACCTGGTGTCTATCTCAGCGATGGAAGATAAATACTTCAAGGTAGAATTCATTGATGGAAATATATGTATTTGGCAAAGAAGCCCTAAAGATGCATTTACAATTGGATTTAGGGTTGAAGGTCTCTATCAAGTTAGAGGAAGTCCTTTGGGAGCTTAAACTTGTGATACTTCTCCTCAATATAAATTATAGCACCAAAGGTTTTCTCACCTTTATTACAGGGTAAGGAAGATGGTCACAAGTATGCTTGAGTTCAACATGAATCCTGAAGGTGTCTGTCAGGGTAGTGCAACTAGCAAACTTACAAGGGGACCATTCCCTTAAAGTAAAAGTAAAACTACCAACATTATTTAATTGGTCCATTCTGATCTATTTGGTATGTTTCCTATAACATCATTAGGAGGATACTTATACTATGAAATTTTGTGGATGACTTCTCTCACAAAATGTGGATCTATTTCATGAAGAAGAAGGAGGAAGTGTTCAAATGGTTTCGTTCTTTCAAATCCTTGGTGGAAAATCAAACAGGGAATAAGATAAAAATATTGAAGACCAATAATGGAACCGAATATGAATCAAATGAATTCAATGACTGTTGTAGAGAGGTTAGAATTAAGAGGGAGAACACCACTCCATATACTCGTTACCAACACTATCGTATATGTTCAAAATAGAAGCCCACATCAAGCATTGGATTTGAAGACACGCAAAGAAGTTTTCACTGTAAAGAACCTGATGTTTCTCATTTTATAATATTTGGTTGTACCATGTATTTTCATATTTCGGAAGAGAAAAGAAAAAAATTAGAAGCATCTAGAAAGAAAGGAACATTTGTGGGCTACAGTGAAAATATGAAGGCATATAGAATCTATGTGCATGGTCAAACAGAAGTGGAAATAAGCTATGATGTCACTTTTGATTAATATTCTACCCTTGGGAAAGCCATAGATCTTCCTATCCCAAGGAAGGACAATGATGATGTTGCAAGAATGCAGGATGAATCTCCGACAGATGAACTGATGCCTGATGTTGAAGGCCTGATGGATCCCATTGATCCACATCTTGGTGATCCCTCTGTTATCACTCTCCCCAACTTCCCAAGGTTGATAAAGGAGTGGAGAAAGGTAACCACAAACCAATCTTTTTGCTAGGCAGGTACCCCTACCTAGACCAGATAGGGCTCTCTCTATGTCACTTTTAAATAATCAATGAATTTTTGGTAATTGAGATGTTGGATAGAAATAAGAATCAGGGAAACTAAATCTAATTTCAAACACTGAATTGCAGAGAAAAAAGTGAGGTCAGGTAGGTAGACTATTTGAGCATACTTAAATTGTGATTGTGTATAGTGTTAGAAAAAGGCAGGGGTCTGAATGATCATTTTACTCAATTCATTCATCAAAAGAAAGACACTTATGAAAATCTTAATAAATAGAGCATAGAAATCATTATTTATTTTTATAAAACTAATAATATTAACATACAGAAATTGTAATGGAAATGGAGTAATAGAGAGGAAAACAATGCTCAAAATTAATACCACGAGAATCTCACAATATTTGTTGCAACATCTTTGATTTCATTAAAATATGTTTACGATAGCTCCACAGTAATAATCAGAGTCTAAAACTCAACTATCCAACAACTATCAACCAACCAACCACCAACCTCTTCTTTCTCTGTCTTATGTCTATTTAAAATTTTACAATAGATCTGCCAGTGATCCATGTGGATCATACAGGTCCAAGTACAATTGGCTTAAGTGCAAAGGCTCAAAAATCAAAGTCTTGGAAAGATGGAAAACTTAGTGTCAGGGTGAATATCTCGTCTTTCTGGTTCCAACGGTGCAGACGACACTCATTTCCGAGTCTGTATGACGGATTCCAGCCAGCTCCATCCAGATTCCGAGAAAAAATTTGGCCTCTTTAATTTGACTCCTACAGTCAAATTAATGAATTTTAAAAAATGCTCATTTTTGTTATTTAAACAAAAACAATTTAAAAAATGGGGTGGCAGGCCACCACCCCTGCCACCCCACGGTTAAAGCAACATCTATATATATATATATATATATATATAGGTCGGCGAGCCATGCCCCCCGTCGGCCCCCTCATATCCAAATAGCACGTAAACCAAGGATCTAATGGGTCGTGACCCCCATGGATCCCGTACCCACCGCCACATTGTATAACAAACATATATTGAAACGGGTGGGAAGGGGTGTCAACCCCACCGCCCTACCCATTTATGTTAACTCATTTAAACTGCTGACAGAGGTGAGTGGGAAGCCCCCCCCCCCCCCCCCTCACCCCACGTAAAAAAAAATTCTATTGTTTAAAAACAATACGGCACTATATTTGGAGGGGGCGGGGTTTGACTGCCCGATCCCCTCCCTCAAACTCTGGATCTCAACTATTCTGCCAAGCGGGCTCCTTGAGGAGTCCGCCCACTTTTTTTATATAAGTGTGCAGTTCAGAAGTGGGCCTAGGCAGGTCAGGAGCGGGCACAGAAATCGAGACAATGGAACTAGGATCACTGTGCAGGAGGGGGGGCAGAACCATGATCTGAGTCATTTCCAGAGGGGTCAGATTTTCACTTTGCCATATTCAGGCAAATTTTATATGGATTCTGCACCTCTTGAAGCCACGAATCCAACGGTGTTGTCCATTATTCATCAGAGGTCTTCAATTTTCGGGCACTTTTAGCCATGGAGGTATAAGGGTGTAATTTTGCATTTTATACTTGTACTTTCATTTTTTGCCACTTAATGAAAGAGGGCCTCCCCACTATTTGAGCAGGGCTCGGAGACGTAGTCGCTCCTGGACGAACTCCCATATCAATTCTGTGTCTTCTTGCATGATGTTACTTTCTTCTCTCTTCTTATGTTTATTCCTTTAAAGTTTCTTGTTTAAGCTGCAATTTACACATGTAATTTTCTTACACATATCAAGCAAAAGATTTTAGATCAAGTGATATCAGAGCAGGTGTTTGTAGATGTGAATTACATGCTTCTATGTCAACTAGAAACAGGATACAAAGAGGAGAAGGGACACTACAGTATTTTGATCCCGAAGCAGGACGTGCACATTAGAGAAGGAACATGGATGACGATGTTCAAAATGAAGAGGAGCTCAACTTCCGCAAGACCTTCTACACCATGGCAGATCAGGTCGAGAAATTGTTCTCTAGACTTGAGAAACTAGACAAATCAGGGTAGAATGCTTCAGAAGGACAAGGCTTAGGGCATGGAGATAATGGGGGAGATCCACCTCCTTCTCCTTCAGTGAGTGAAAGTTACTCCTCCTCTTCTCACCATCATCATAGGAATTCAGGAAATGCAGCTAATAAACCTTTCTTTAAGTTAGATGTCAAATTTGATCTACCCATGTATAATGGTGAAAGTAATTTAGAGAAACGTAACAACTGGATTAGGCATCTCGAATTCTACTGCAGGATTCAGCAGATTGTGGAGGATGAGGCAAAGATCCAGTTGGCTTCTCTTCGACTGAATGGCACAGCTCTCATCTAGTGGGAGAGAAAACTTCAAGGCAGCAGTAATTTGGGTAACCTTCTTTCCTCGTGGTCAAATTTTATTGTTGCAGTTAAAGATCAATTCTATCCCTTGGGTTATAAGAAAAAAGCCGTAAGGGAGTGGCAGTACCTAAGGCAAGGTAAAGGAAATAACGTGCAAAGCTTTACCGAGGAATTTAGAAAACAAGCCCTAATTTTTGGCATTTCATTAGATTCACCTGAAGTGTAACTAAGTACATTGGGTCATTACATAGTTACATAAGACATTCATTATTTTTGTTTGAGTCTCCTACCATCAATGAGGCCAGTGTGAAGGCCACGCACATAGAAAGTAGAGGAATGCATGAACAAAGTGACCACCCAAAAAGGACTGCCACATCCAAAAGAAGGGGAGAAAATCCCTCTTACACACATTGTGAGAAAGAGGGGCATGACGAAGAAAATTGTTGGAAGTTGCACCCTGAGTTGAGACCTGAGAGGGATGACAAAAAGGCGAAGCAGAAGACTGCCACCACCACACGGCCAAACCAAGATTTTGAATCTGAGGAAGATGAAAAGGTCATAGCTAGAGGATTTATGCAAGGTAGACCAATTGACCTGGGGTCCAATTCCGGTGATGAAAAGAAGCTTGCAGCCTTTGGGATCACCGCAGAAGGACCCATAGACTTGTGTTTCGATTCAGGCGATGAAACAAAAATATCAACAGATATTGTACCCATTAGGGGAATTTTGAGGTCTAAAATGGGCCTCCTAAGAAAAATGTACAAAAAAAATAAACTTTATAAGAACCAATAGGATTCAAGATGATGATGTCAACCATGGGGGACGATTCACCATTTTTTAAGAAAAAGGGTTAAAAGATAATAAAATAATAAAATTGTTTTTTCAACTCGTCTTTTCAACTTATCTCACAAAGTGTTTACTCAAATTTCAAGCGGGAGTACTCATTGGATGAAAAAATTAATTCCTCATCCAAGGAGTACCCATGTTGCATACTTCTGATGGACCCTACTACATGAAAAATGAGAAATGCATAAAAAAATGTGATTACAATCACATTTTTAACGTATTTCTAATTTTTCATGTAGCAGGACCCATCGAAATTATGCAACATGGGTACTCCTTAGATGAGGAATTAAATTTTGCATCCAACGAGTACTCCCACTCGAAATTTGAGTAAAAACTCTGGGAGATAAGTTCAAAATATGAGTTGAAAAAGTAGTTTTTTTTATTTTTTCCCTCTAAAATTTCATGATGTAATAAAATATTATTTTATTATTTCCACTATTATTTCATAATTTCCTTAGGAGGCCCATTTTATACCTCAAAATTCCCCTAATGAAAGATGAAAAGGACACTTATTGTGGCAGAGTTCCAAGAACTTGAAGAGATTAATCAAGGCATCCAAGCAGAAAATGTTGAGCTAAGAAGGTTCCTGCAGGAAGCAAGAGAAGAAAAGAAAAGGTTACTACATCGGTTACAAGCTAAGGATGAGGCCTTGGAAAAGTTGCGACATAACCAACCCAAGATAAAAATCAACCCTTCAATTTCAAGTACTTTTCATGATGATGAATTCAATGCTTTTGAAAAACATACTACAGGGATTGGGTCCAAAATGCTGAAGAAGATGGGGTATCGGGGAAAAGGCCTCAACATCCATGGCCAAGGCATCATAAACCCCATCAAATTCAAGGAATTGCCACGTCTTGCATGACTCGGATACACCAGAAAGGGAATGGGAGAAAGCTTCAATACAACCAGTGACCAGCCAACGACGGATGAGGAAATCCATTCCTCACAATCCAGCGATAGTGAGGGCTCCATGAACACTTATCGAAAGAACACCAGGGGAAAGCACCCCAAGGTGACCTGGAAAGTTTGGAGGAAAAAGAATCATTGTAGTCATTGTAACAAAGTGGGACACCAACAAGCCATGTGTCTAATGATCCATGCTCTGGAAGCATCGATAGAGGATCCGAAAGGTGAACATGTTCAACAAATGAATCCACCACATTCACAGTGGTCTGCTTTATTAAGTTGATTTTTTTAGAGGTAGTAGCTTTTTATGGCCACCATTGTAAATCATACATTGCAAGTAAATGTAAAGCGTGATGGTGTGTTCCCATCACTTCGAAACACAACGATGATGTTTTGGCCTTTCATTATGAGTAGTTGAGGTATTGATTGTTTTTATGTAATCCTTGGCTAATGAGTGTGTGTTATAAACTCTTGGCAAGGAGGAGTTGTTGATTCATGTGTAGTGTGCATGATTGAAAATTATGTATCAGTTTTGCACGCAGAAGATTAAAACTATGATTTTGTGTGTGTTAATGCTTTTGGGGTCCAAAAGCTCTTTAGTGGGGAGGAATGATCCAGATGGATCGTACAAGTCCAAGTACAAGTGGCTTAAGTGCAAAGGCTCAAAAATCAAAGTGTTGAAAAGATGGCAAACTTAGTGTCAGTGTGAAGATCGCGTCTTTCTGATTCCAACAGCGCAGACGGCACTCAATTCTGATTCTGTATGAAGGAGTTAGGAGCAATCAAAGTTGAGGATTGACTTGATGATTGGGCAGGCTCAAGGAAGGCGCAATTTCAACTAGCTCCGGCCAGCTCCAGCCAATTTTTGGGAAATTTGTGGCCTCTTTAATTTGAATCTTATGGTCAAATTAATGAATTTTAAAAAATTCTCATTTTTTTTATTTAAACAAAAATATATATATATATATATATATATATTAAAAAGGGGGTGGCAGGCCACCACCCCCGCCACCCCACAGTATATATATATATATATATATATATATATATATATATATATATATATATATATTACAGGTCAGTGGGCCATGAATCCTGTCGGCCCCCTCATATCCAAACAGCATGTAAACCAGGAGTCAGATAGGCTGTGACCCTCGCAGACCCCATACCCACCGCCACATTGTATAACAAACATATATTAAAACGGGTGGGTAGGGGTGTCAACCCCACTGCCCAACCCATTTATGTTAACTCATTTAAACCGACGGCGAAGATGAGGGGGTGGGCCACCCAATGCGGGCCCGACCCCACCCCACGTAAATTTGTTTTCCATTGTTTAAAAACAATACGATGCCATATTTGGAGGGGGTGGGGTTTGACTGCCCGACCCCCTCCCTCAAACTCTGAAACTCAACCATTCTGCCAAGCGGGCTCCTTGAGGAGTTCGCCCACTTTCTTTATATAAGTGTGCAGTTCATAAGTATGCCTAGGGAGGTCAGGAGTGGACAAGGAAATCGAGACAGTGGAACCAAGAGCATTGTGCAAGAGGGGGGAAGGAACCATGATTTGATTCATTTCCAGAGGGGTTAGATTTTCACTTTTTCAGATTCAGGAAAATTTTAGATGGATTATGCACCTCTCGACGCCACGAATCCAATGGTGTTGTCTATTTCTTCATCAGAGGTCTTCAATTTTCAGGCACTTTCATCCATGGAGGTGTAAGGGTGTAATTTTTCATTTTATACTTGTACTTTCATTTTTTGTCACTTAATGAAAGAGGGCCTCCCCACTATTTGAGCAAGGCCCAGAGACGTAGTCCCTCCTGGACGAACTCTGATATAAATTTTGTGTCTTCTTGCATGATGTTAATTGCTTCTCTCTTCTTATGTTTATGCCTTTAAATTTTCTTATTTAAGCTGTAATTTTCACATGTAATTTTCTTACACATCTCAAGAAAAATATTTTGGATCAACTAGCAAGGCTTAGACCTTCAGGTTCCCTTCATAACAACTTAACAGAAAACAAATAAGAAGGAGAAAAATAAAATTATCTATTATTCTTAGCAATTTACAATCATAAAAAAAATTTGATGGAATTAATCATATTAATTGATTGTCTTCAAGCTTTGAGGAGGCGTTGTTATTTGTTGATAGGTGTTAAATCCTTTAAAACCATGTTGCCTAAAAAACCTGTAACTTCCCCTTTAAATCTTGCATGTGCTGCTTTTAGAAATGTGCTGATATTATCTTAACTACCTAAGTAACTGCTGCTGAGGTTATTGTAATGCTTCTAACTATCTCTTGAATGTTGCCTGGTGCCTTTTTGAAACATGCTAGTGCCTGAGAGTAATGGTGGCGCGGGTTTAATGAAAATATGTTCTGGAGCAGTCTTGCCAATTTTTTCCTTCTAAATGGTGAAAACCGTTTTTCTTAAAAAAAAAAATGGAAACCTCTTAATAATGGTGGAAAACCCAAAACCTTTTGGATATGCAAGCGGTAAGTAGTTTAAATGAAGGGGGGTGCGAAATATTTCGACGAGAGGAAGACACATCGCAGTGGGGTCGGATCACAATACTGCTTATTGGACCCCCCAGTTGTGTTAAACCTAGAATGGCAGAAGGGGGCTGAAATGAAACAAGAGTCGTTGATTAAATAAGTGGGGAAGATCTTGAGGCGGAATAGGCTGCGGGCTATACTGCAATTTGGGAATCGGAGATTTTATCACATTTTTCAATCGGGGATTATCACTTATCGCATGTCAAGGCTTGGGGTAGGTAACATGAATTTTTTACTATGGGAAATGTGATATGTGAAAGCAATTCCTGAAGTGGCAGGGGATGGGTCCCACTGTTATCGGAATCGGGGATTTAAAGAAACAAAAATTTCAATATCCTGTTGTTGGATTTGTGATAGGCGATATATAAAGTAAATAAGGATTTGCGATAAAGGTAAGTAATAAAGGTTATGCGGAAAGGCGGAAAGAGTAATGAAATGTAATATATATGATATATATTACATAATATATGATATGGATTTTTGTGCGTGGATGGAGTTTTTTATTTGAATGGAGTTGAATGGTTTAAGAGGGTTTTAACAAGAATTTAAGAGTGTTGGACTTTGGATTTTAGGAAAATTGAAGGGAAAAAAGGCTTTTATATACATAAAACAGGAAATATGAATGAAATAAAATTATCTTTCCCTTCTATAAACTTTGATGACACTAACCTATTTTTCCTTTTGACACTTGAAACAATATGACTTTGAAAGTGATGATAGCCATGGATGAGATGAGGGAGCAGCAAATCAGACCTAGACTCTTTCAATGAACAAAATTTATTTTGAAAACTAGGTTGAAAAGAACAAATTTTAACCTATGACATCTAGGAAAACACCTAAAAGAGTTGTTTTTTATCACTGACATGTTGACACCAACACCCTCTACCTCAAGGAAAATACCTTTGTGGCTCAAAGACACTATCAAAGATGTTGAAAGACATATTGCTCCAAGAGGGACATTTTGAGAAAGTAATAAGTCGAATAGGTATCAAGGGTACTTAGCTGCTATGAGTACTATTGTTCAATATGAGCCATGTACATTCGAAGAAGCTATGAAACACTAATTATGGAATGATGCGATGAATTATGAGTATGAATTAATCATTAAGAATGATGTCTGGGATGTGGTTCCTAGACTCAAGGACAAGTCTGTGGTCACTTCTAAATGGCTTCAAAAAATGAAACATGGAGCTGATGGGAGTGTTGAAAAATACAAGGTCAGGTTCGTTGCTCGAGGCTTTTCTCAAAAGGAAAGAGTGGACTATGATGATATATTTTCATCGGTTGCTCGATATAACACTATATGTTCTATTATTTCTCTTGCAACCTCTCAAGGATGGAGCCTACACCAAATGGATGTTAATGTTTCTTTCTTGCATGGCTCACTTAAGGAGGAAGGCTACATAGAACAACCTAAGGGGTTCGAAGTACAATATCGCAGAACACATGTATGCAGGTTGAAGAAATCCCTATATGGGTTAAAGCAAGCCCCTAGGGCTTGGTATGAGAGGATTGATAGGTATCTTATGAAGCTAGGATTTACAAGATCCTAACCTATACTTCAAGGTTGGAAAGGACATGCCTCTCATTCCGGTCCTTTATGTAGATGATATGTTTCTAACAGGTACAGACCCTCTCATTTATCAATGCAAGAGGGAGTTGGATTTCGAGTTTGAGATGAAGGACCTAGGTTTGATTCATTACTTCCTAGGACTAGAGGTCTGGAAAAAGCCAGGTGAGATTTTTCTTTCTCAAGGAAAATATGTTATGAAGTTTCTCAAGAGATGTGAGATGGTGGATTTCAATTATGTGTTTACTCCGATATGTGGGATGGTGGATTTCAAGTATGTGTCTACTCCGATGGAACTCAACTTCAAGAAGCTATGTGGAAGTGTTGTTGGGTCCGAATTGGAAAATCCTTATGAGTATAGATAACATGTGTGGGGTCTGATGTTCTGATAACATTGAGTCAATTTATGGTTAAGCCTCATCACATACATTGGATTGATGCTAAGAATCTCTTGCATATCTTGGTGGCACAATAAACTATGGTTTGAGAGACGTTGCTAGGAATTTGAGGCTATATGGATATATTGATGTTGGTTGGGCTGGAAATGTGGTGGATCATAAAATCACATCTGAATGTTGCTTCTCATTGGGGTCAACTTCAATATCTTGGATAAGAGGGACGTATAAATTGGTTTCTTTAAGCACCGCCGAGGTCAAATACATTGCCTCTAGTATGGCCTTTTTTAAAGATGTTTGGTTGAGGAAGCTCTTTACTGAGCTATTTGAGCATGTGATGGATATCATCGTGATCTATTGCGACAACCAAAGTGGGATTCATCTTTCAAAGATCATGTTTCACAACTTCTCCAAGCACATTGATATCAGGTACCACTTTATTTGAGATATGGTACAACGGGGAGAAATAAGGCTTCAAAACATCAGGACTAATGAGTAGGTCACATACATCCTCACGAAGCCCTTATGGAAGGTCAAATTCTTAGCCTTCCAAGAAAGACTTGGAGTCATGGAAAGACCCTCCTATGAGGGTTCCGCTTCACTTGGACACTGAGCTCTGGGAGATCCTGGGGGCTTGGGGTACTTCTTGGAGCTATAAGAAACCATAGGGTGAGCGGTTCACCTTCCCCTATTGGTGCATTATGTACAGGGTGAGTGGTTCACCGTCCCTTGTGATACCCCATGATGGTTGACATGTGTGTAGGGTGAGTGGCTCACATTCCCCTACGTATGATGACACATGTTTGTAGGGTGAGTGGTTCACCTTCCCCTACGATTGATGTATGCATAGGATGAGTGGTACACCTTCCCCTATGATTGACATATGCATAGGATGAGTGTTTCACCTTCTCCTATGGCATATGAGCAGGATGAATGGTTCATCCTTTGTTGTTGATGCCCCAATATACATCCCACCCAGGTAGTTTGGGACTCATGGGAAGTACCTCTCATCTGGCGAATGAGTTAGGAAAAGTGGATAGGGACCATAACACTACTGACGTATGCATCGTGTACTTCCACACTCCCTATGTTTAGGATGCATGGTGTTCAACAACTTGATCCGGGATCAACTGAGGTTCTACCTTTGGAATTACTTTTGTTAGTGGAGAGTGGTAAGGTCTTGTGACTCACTCTCTATCAATTCTTCTTCATTATTACATCATGGTTTAGTACAGTAGAGATTATATGACAGAGATGGTACATGATGACAAGATGGAATGATGATTAATGATGATGGATTGGTAGGTGGAATTCTCCGTAGTTGAGAGGGAGTGTTAAAATTGGAAACTAGGGTTAAATTCCACATTGGGACAACTAATTTGATGGTGATGATGATTGCATTAAATTCCTTTTTTCAAGAGGACCAAAATTCATATAAATATCATCCAATTTCTACAAGCAAAAGTGAATTTTTGAATTTATGCCCACACATGTGCAAATTATTTAGGTCGGCCACATCAACATGTAGGCTCATGATGCCCAATGGACGTGACTCTTTACCCTCAAAGAAATGTATAAATACAAGTGACCTCTCACCTCATTTGGCATCTTCATCACTCACACATTCAATCTCCTTCTCTCATTCATTCATACTACAATGGGCATTAGTTTCTCTCACATGTGTGGATAAAAAAGGAAAAATTTTAGAAGTTGAATTACAGGGCCAAATTTACAAATTTTAATGAAATTTGACCAGCGTTGACCAGGACCTTCTTAGCGTCATTTGACTTCAATATTTTTGGAATATTTCTATCTCAGCAGGTGACAACATTTGACACAGAAACTGAGGTTTTATGAGCACTTTAACAATAAACTAAATTGCATTGCAGGTTGACTGCAGATTTTAGGATAGTTGTTTGATCAAGTTTGACCATTGACTTTTTCACTATTTTGGGCTGAATTTGACTTCTTGGTTAGGCCAAGTTTGACTGGTGACGACCTCACTGTTTTGAGTACATTCTATCATTGCTTTGACCAGTGTTTAATTTTTGGTTAGGGTTGAAGTTTGTTGAGATTGCAACAAGATGACGAGCTTAGTGAAAAGAGTCGCCTTCACTAAGTGGGCCCGCAGGCTATTTTTGGCGCAAGTCTATTTTTAGACTATGTCTATTTTTGGACATGTCGATCATATTCTATGAGTTGCAGGATGCTATTTGTGGATGGTTAGTCAAGATGGAAAAATAGATGGACTTCTATTTTTAGACATATTGGGCGGAATCTATTTTTAAATTGCCAGTCTAAAAATACGTATGTCGAATATTATTAGCTCTTAATAATATTTGGACTATAAAAATTATCTTATTCTCTTGGAGCACTTAAGTGAAAAAATGTGGCACAGGAGCTGACAGAAGGAATTACACTATTCCTGAGGGTTAAGTGGAGCTATTGCATGGAGAATTCAAATAGAACCTGCGTGAAGTTTGGTGAGTAATCATAGTTGATGGAGTTGTCTTCATTAACTCATGCTTTGGATACTAGCTGAGCTAGTTGTATTCATTCAACCGATTGATACAATTAGTGAGGAGGAAAATTACTAATACTCATTCACCAATATTAACTCATTAACTGGGAATCGAATAATACACGCTAACCAGCAAAGGACAAGCTTAGTGGAGACCAAAGGGAGAGATAGGGAAAGGGCAAGTTGACTACTGGGCCTACAGACTATAGTACATGATTTTGCACCACACATTGATGGAGATGCCAATGAGGATTGCATGAGAAAGGCTGGACCAATTCGAGTTCATTCAGAGCCATTATTTAGCAGGGATTGCGCCGTAGAGGCAGGCTAGCAGGTGACAGAGATCGGTGCATGGATTTGCAAGATCTAGCCTGATTAGTGTGTAGCGATTGGATTGTACTGAGAGCTTGTGAGAAGATTTGTATGAGGATTGTTACATGATCTCTATGAAATATATTATATATAGATAGTTGGGGTTTTTAGCTTCAGGCTTTCCCGTAAATCACCGTGTTAATGTATGTGAATTTTTATGGTTTTAATGTGTGCATGCAATTGACTTAATTTCCGCATATGATGATCAATGGTGGAATAGATTCTGTATTGTGCATGAAGTAAAATAGTGTATGATCAGGAGAATATTAGACATATAACATATCAGTTATATAATTTCTACATGGTATCAGAGCATTGATCATTGGAGAAATTGCAAAGCATTGAAGCGGTTGAGTTTTGTGCTGGTGGAATTCGAATTTGCAGTAGTGTTTTCTTGGTGTCGAAGTTGAGATGTCTTTAAATGGATTGCGATTGGAGTATTCCCTTGAGGGAAGCTCGAATTATATTTCATGGAAGGATAGGATGGAGGTGGTGTTGGAGGATAATGGGTTGAAGGAGTTCATAGATGCAGAAACTCCAAAACCTGCTTCTAGTGATGCTGCCGCACTTGATGCATGGCAAAAGAAGACACCAAAATGTCGAAGGATTCTGTTGGAAGGTGTGAAGGATCACATAGTGTCTAGCCTTCATAATAAAGCTTCTCCATTCTTGATGTGGAAAGCTTTGACAGACTTGTTCCAAAGCAAGAGCGACCAGAGGAAGTTGGCGCTCAAAGATAAACTCAGGAAAATAAAAATGGAGAAGGGAAAAAGTATACCCAAGTACCTCACGAAGTTAGTCCAGTGAAAGGATGAGATGGGAAGTGTGGGGGTTACTGTAGATGAAGAGGACTTGGTGAGCTTGTCTCTCCTTGGGCTTCCGAAGAGTTTGCATTCCTATGAGGACTCTTTCAATGGTCAGGAGAAACTACCGGGATGGGAGTGACTTTGGTCGGATCTTGTGTAGGAGGAGATAAGGCGGAGTACCAGGGATGGATCTTCATCGAAGAATGAAGATGAATAAAATTGCACTTTGGCTGCCAAAGCAAGGAAGGGGAAGGGCAAGAAAAATACTTCTCAATCCGGTGCGAAATGCAAGAAGCAGGACATGTCCAAGGTGAAGTGCTTCAATGTCACCAACACGGACATTACGCCACTAATTGTCCACAGAAGAAGAAAAATAAGCAGGCTGTTGGATCTGCATCTAGAGAGGCCTTAACCTCGCAGTTTGAGCTATATTTTTCGCTGATCGCATGCTTGGTCTCAATTGTGATGGGTTCAGTGTGGTTTCTTGACAGTGGCATGTCTTTCCATATGACTGGAGACAAAGATTTGTTTACTGATCTGGATGAGAAGGATCTTGGAGTGCACATCGAGATGGGCGATGATGGTAGATACAGTGCGACTGGTATCGGGACCATTTCCTTTGAGAGGGATTCTAGCAAACCTTTCATCTTGAAGGATTTCATGCATGTTCCAGGATTGAAGAAGAATCTTATCTCTGTGGCAATGTTGGAAGACAAGGGATATGATGTTGTCTTTAGCGAGGGAAAGGCTTTCCTGCGCAGTAAGGCAACTAGTGAAACCCGGAGGATAGGGGTTCGAGTTAAGAACCTTTATCAATTGCAGGTAGATGGCTGCGCAGAAATGGCAGGCAAAGTAGAAGGAGTGGTGAGCCGGGATGAGGGTGAACTATGGCACAGGAGATTGGGCCATCTTCACCATGGCACTTTGAAAATTTTGCAGCAGATTTCTACCGGGCTTCCCAAAGGTACACTTGCGCAGTCAGATCAGTGCAAGGGATGTACTTTGGGAAAATTTGTGAAAGCCACTTTTCATGAGAAGGATAGTCACGCCACAACGATCCTTGATAGAATTCACACAGACGTGTGTGGACCTTTATCAGTAGCTTCGACAGCAAAGCACAGGTATTATGTGATATTTGTTGATGAATTTTCTCATAAGTGTTGGATCTTCTTCATGCAGAAGAAGAGAGAGACATACTCGAAGTTCTGTGAGTTTAAGGCACTGGTTGAGAAAGAGTCGGGGAAGTAGGTGAAGGCTCTTAGGAGCGATAATGGTGGTGAATTCATCTCTGGAAAATTTAAATACTTTTGCAGCGCAGAAGGAATTCGAAGAGAGCTCATAGCGCCTCATAACCCACAGCAGAATGGGGTCACGGAGTGAAAGAACAGAATGATTGTGGGTGTTGCACGGGCGATGTTTTATGATCAGGGCCTTCCCATACACTTGTGGGATGAAGCTTGCAACTCTGCGGTTTATGTGAAAAACCATTGTCCTCGTAGAGTACTTGGCATGAGTACACCTGAAGAGGCATTTTCTGGTAAGAAGCCAGATATTTCTCATTTGAAGATTTTTGGCTCACTTGTTTACATTCATGTGACGAAGGATGCCAGGAAGAAGTTGGAGCTGACCACAAAGGTTGGTATATTTTTGAGGTACACAGAAACACCCCACAACTATCGTGTGTATTTTCTATACAGTCGAAAGACTGTTGTGCGACGGGATATCAAATTTCATAAGGAGAAATCCATGAAGTGTTCGCTTAAGAGGGAGCCACACTTGCATGCAGATGAGGAGCTATGAGTTCCTAAGGATGAGCCTCAGGATGTGGATTAGCCACAAGATAAGTTTCATGGAGTGGAAGAAACCACTCATGCAGTGTTGAGATTGCAACAAGATGATGAGCTTAGTGAAAAGAGTCGCCTTCACTAAGTGGGCCCGCGGGCTATTTTTGGCGCAAGTCTATTTTTAGACTATGTCTATTTTTAGACATGTCGATCATATTCTATGAGTTGCAGGATGCTATTTGTGGATGGTTGGTCAAGTTGGAAAAATAGATGGACTTCTATTTTTAGACATATTGGGTAGAATCTACTTTTAGATTGCCAGTCTAAAAATAGATATGTCGAATATTATTAGCTCTTAATAATATTTGGACTCTAAACATTATCTTATTCTCTTGGAGCACTTCAGTTAAGTGCACAGATGTGGCACAGGAGCTGACAGAAGGAATTATGCTATTCCCGAGGGTTAAGTGGAGCTATTGCATGGATACTTCAGTTAGAACTCATGTGACAGAGTTTGGTGGAGTTGATTGAGGAAGTTAGTGGAGTTGTATTCAGTTTAACTCAGTTAAACATAGTTGAGCTAGTTGTATCTAGTCTAACCGATTGATACACTAGTGAGAGTGGTGTGAATTAATTATTAATTAATTCACTAATTATTAACTCATTAATCAACTAAAGAATACATCAGTTAACTACAGTGCATGGACAGTTTCAGTGGAGACCAGTGAAGAGGTAGGTGAAAGAGCAGTGTGACTATCAGTTGTGACTATAGTGTTGCATGATTTGTAACACACAGTGATTGGAGATGCCAATGAGGATTGTGTGAGCAAGGCTGGACCAATTCGAGTTCATTCAGAGCCATTCTTCAGCAGGGATTGTGCAGTAGAGGCAGGCTAGCAGGTGGCAGAGATCAATGCATGGATTTGCTAGATCGGGCCTGATTAGTGTGTAGCGATTGTATTGTACTGAGAGCTTGACATGATCCATGATCAGCTTTGTATGAGGATTGCTACATGATCTCTATGACATATATTATATACAGATAGTTGGAGTTTTTAGCTTCAGGCTTTCCCGTTAAAACATTGTGTTCATATGTGTGAATTTTTATGGTTTCAATGTGTGCATGGAATTGATTTAATTTCTGCAAGTAATGATCAATAGTAGAAGAGATTTTGTATTATGCATGAAGTCAAATAGTGTGTGATCAGGAGAATATTGGATGTATAACGCATTATTTATATAATTTCTACATGGTGTCAGAGCTATATTGATCATTGGAGCAATTGCAAAACATTGAAGCGATTGAGTTTTGTCCTGGTGGAATTCGAATTTGCAGTAGTGTTTTCTTGGTGTTGAATTTGAGATGTCTTTCAACGGATTGCGATTGGAGTATGCCCTTGAGGGCAGCTTGAATTATATTGCATGGAAGGATAGGATGGAGGTGGTGCTGGAGGATAATGGGTTGAAGGAATTCATAGATGCAGAAATTCCAAAACCTGCTTCTAGCGATGCTGCCGCACTTGACGCATGGCAAAAGAAGACAGAAAAATGTTGAAGGATTCTGTTGGAAGGTGTGAAGGATCACATAGTGTCCTGCCTTCATGGTAAATCTTCTCCATTCTTGAAGTGGAAAGCTTTGACAGACTTGTTCCAAAGCAAGAACGACCAGAGGAAGTTGGCGCTCAAGGATAAACTCAGGAAAATAAAAATGGAGAAAGGCGACAGTATACCCAAGTACCTCGCGAAGTTTTTCCAGTGCAGGGATGAGCTAGGAAGTGTGGGGGTTACTGTAGATGAAGAGGACTTGGTGAGCTTGGCTGTCCTTGGGCTTCCGAAGAGTTGGCATTCCTATGAGGACTCTGTCAATGGTCGGGAGAAACTTCCAGGATGGGAGCGACTTTGGTCGGATCTTGTGCAGGAGGAGATAAGGCAGAGTACCAGGGATGGATCTTCATCGAAGAATGAAGATGAAGAAAATTACACTTTGGCTGCCAAAGAAAGGAAGGGGAAGAGCAAGAAGAATACTTCTCAATCCAATGCGAAAGGCAAGAAGCAGGACATGTCCAAGGTGAAGTGCTTTCACTGTCGCCAACATGGACATTATGCCACTAATTGTCCACAGAAGAAGAAAACTAAGAAGGCTGCTGGATCTGCAGCTGGAGAGGCCTTAACCTCACAGTTTGAGCTGGATTTTTCGCTAATCGCATGCTTGGTCTCAAGTGTGATGGGTTCAATGTGGTTCCTTGACAGTGGTGTGTATTTCCATATGACTGGAGACAAAGATTTGTTTACTGATCTGGATGAGAAGGATCTTGGAGTGCACATCGAGATGGGCGATGATGGTAGATACAGTGCAACTGGTATTGGGACCATTTCCTTTGAGAGGGAATCTGGCAAACCTTTCATCTTAAAGGATGTCATGCATGTTCTAGGGTTGAAGAAGAATTTGATCTCTGTGGCGATGTTGGAAGACAAGGGCTATGATGTTGTCCTTAGCGAGGGAAAGGCTTTCCTGCGCAGTAAGGCAACTAGTGAAACCCAGAGGATAGGGGTTCGAGTTAATAACCTTTATCAGTTGCAGGTAGATGTTTGCGCAACAATGGTAGGCAAGGCAAAAGGAGTGGGGATTCGGGATGAGGGCGAGCCATGGCACAGGAGATTGGGCCATCTTCACCATGGTGCTTTGAAAATTTTGCAGCAGATTTCTATCGGGCTTCCCAAAGGTACACTTGCGCAGTCAGATCAGTGCAAGGGATGTACTTTGGTAAAATTTGTGAAATCCACCTTTCATGAGAAGTATAGTCATGCCACGACGATCCTTGAGAGAATTCACACAGACGTGTGTGGACATTTCTCAGTAGCTTCGACAGCAAAGCACAGGTATTATGTGATATTTGTTGATGATTTTTCTCATAAGTGTTGGATCTTCTTCATGCAGAAGAAGAGTGAGACATTCTCTAAGTTATGTGAGTTTAAGGCACTGGTTGAGAAAGAATCAGGGAAGCAGGTGAAGGCTCTTAGGATCAATAATGGTGGTGAATTCATCTCTATAGAATTCAAATACTTTTGCAGCGCAGAAGGAATTCAAAGAGAGCTCATAGCGCCTCATAACCCACAGCAGAATGGGGTCGCGGAGCGAAAGAACAAAATGATCGTGGGTGTTGCATGGGCGATGTTTCATGATCAGGGCCTTCCCATACATCTGTGGGCTGAGGCATGCAATATTGCAGTTTATGTGCAAAATCGTTGTCCTCATAGAGTACTTGGCATGAGTACACCCAAAGAGGTGTTTTCTGGTAAGAAGCCTAATATTTCTCATTTGAAGATTTTTGGCTCACCTGTTTACATTCATGTGACGAAGGATGCCAGGAAGAAGCTGGAGCCGACCGCAGAGGTTGGGATATTTGTGGGGTACACAGAAACACCCCACAACTATCGTGTGTATTTTCCAGACAGTCGGAAGACTGTTGTGCGACGAGATATAAAATTTCATGAGGAGAAAGCCATGAAGTGTTCACTTGAGAGGGAACCACACTTGCATGCAGATGAGGAGCTATTAGTTCCTAAGGATGTGGATCAGTCACAAGAGGAGGTCCATGGAGTGGAATAAACCACTCATGCAGCGCCAACCATCAGAGGGCAGAAGCGCACTACAGAACCTGAGCGACTGAATCTTAATGCAGAGAAGATTGTAGGAGCACCTACATCACAGTGCAGATAGAGACAGTCACCTGATCGATATGCTGGATACATGACTCTGATGAGCAAGTGTATCGTGACAGAACGATCCTCTTTCGAGGAAGTTGTGGAGGACCCTACATGGGTAGATGCCATGGTGGAAGAGTATGATTCGATTGTCAGAAACAGTGCATGGGAGATTGTCCCAAGGCGGGAAGGGAAATCAGTGGTAGGTTCGAGATGGATCTACAAAGTGAAGCAAGCAGTTGACGGGAGCGTCGAGAAGTACAAGGCAAGATTTGTTGCCCGGGGCTTCTCACAGATTGAGGGGATCGACTATGAGGAAACTTTTGCACCTTCCGCAAGGTATTCTTCCATACGGAGCATCCTAGCTCTCTCAGCACAGATGGGATGGCACATTCATTAGATGGATGTGAAGACTGCATTCCTCAATGGAGTCATTGAGGAGGAGGTGTACATAGAGCAGCTCGAAGGTTTCGAGATCTTCAGCAGCAAGTTGCATGTGTGCAGGCTCAAAAGAGCATTGTATGGGTTGAAACAAGCACCTCGTGCTTGGTACACACGGATAGACAGTTATCTCACCAGTCTTGGATTCAGCAAGAGTGAGGCGGATCTGAACCTATACCAGATTGTGGTGGAGGGTAAGTTGCTGATCATTGTACTTTATGTAGATGATTTGATTTTGATGGGTGATGAACAGTTGATACTCTCATGCAATGTTGATCTTGCAAAAGAGTTTGAGATGAAGGACTTGGGCCTCCTTCATTATTTCTTGGGATTGGAAATTTGGCAGTGCAGTGATGGATTGTTTGTGTCTCAAGGCAAGTATGCTCGGGAGATACTGGAGAAGTTCAACTTGCAAGGCTCCAAGCCTATCGACACTCCTCTTCCTGGTGGTTGGAGGAAAGAGGATGCTACATCAGCAGAGGTAGTGGATGCCACTGTTTACTGACAGTTGGTTGGTTCGCTCATGTACCTAGTCAATACACGACCGGACATATGCTATGTTGTTAACCAACTTTCACAAGCTATGGTTAAGCCTACCAAGCTCTTTTGGAAGGTGGGGAAGCATGTATTGAGATATCTCAGAGGCACATCGGGATATGGATCTTGGTACAGACAGGAGGATGAGTTGAGGCTGCATGGCCTCACGGACCGGTATCATCATATCAGAGATTTTGTGCAACAGAAGATCATGTTACTTTCTTACATTCCTACGGAGGATCAGGATGTTGATATCTTGACGAAGGCACTCACCAGGAGCAAATTAGAATACCATAGAGGTAGGATCAGGGTGGAAGATAATCCCTATCTTGTTGAGAGGGAGTGTTGAGATTGCAACAAGATGATGAGCTTAGTGAAAAGAGTCACCTTCACTAAGTGGGCCCACAGGCTATTTTTGGCGCAAGTCTATTTTTAGACTATGTATATTTTTAGACATGTCGATCATATTCTATGAGTTGCAGGATGCTATTTGTGGATGGTTGGTCAAGTTGGAAAAATATATGGACTTATATTTTTAGAAATATTGGGCGGAATCTATTTTTAGATTGCCAGTCTAAAAATAGATATGTCGAATATTATTATCTCTTAATAATATTTGGACTATAAACATTATCTTATTCTCTTAGAGCACTTCAGTTAAGTGCACAGATGTGGCACAGAAGCTGACAGGAGGAATTACACTATTCCTGAGGGTTAAGTGGAGCTATTGCATGGAGACTTCCATTAGAACACATGTGACAGAGTTTGGTGGAGTTATTGAGGTAGTTGGTGGAGTTGTGTTCAATTTAACTCAGTTAGACACAGTTGAGCTAGTTGTATCTAGTCTAACTGATTGATACACTAGTGAGAGTGGTGTGAATTAATTATTAATTAATTCACTAAATATTAAATCATTAATCAACTGAAGAATACATCAGTGAACTACAGTGCATGGACAGTTTCAGTGGAGACTAGTGGAGAGGTAGGTGAAAGAGCAGGTTGACTATTAGTTGTGACTACAGTGTTGCATGATTTGCAACACACAGTGATTGGAGATGCCAATGAGGATTGCGTGAGCAATTTTGGACCAATTCGAGTTAATTCAGAGCCATTCTTCAGCAGGGATTGCGCAGTAGAGGCAGTCTAGCAGGTGGCAGAGATCGGTGCATGGATTTGCTAGATCGAGCCTAATTAGTGGGTAGCGATTGTATTGTACTGAGAGCTTGACAAGATCAGCTTTGTATGAATATTTTTACATGATATCTATGACATATATTATATACAGATAGTTGGGGTTTTTAGCTTCAGGATTTCCCGTTAAAACACTGCTTTCATATGTGTGAATTTTTATGGTTTCAATGTGTGCATGCAATTGATTTAATTTCCACAAGTAATGATCAATAGTAGAAGAGATTTTGTATTATGCATGAAGTCAAATAGTGTGTGATCAGGAGAATCTTGGATGTATAACGCATTAGTTATACAATTTCTACATGCAACACCAAATATCAGAGGGAGGAAGCGCACTACAGAAGCTGAGCGACTGAATCTTGATGCAGAGAAGAATGTAGGAGCACCTACATCACAGCACAGACAGAGATAGTCGCCTGATCGTTATACTGGATATATGGCTCTGATGAGAAAGTGTATCGTGACGGAACCATCCTCTTTCGAGGAAGCTGTGGAGGACCCTGCATGGGTAGATGCCATGGTGGAAGAGTATGATTCGATTGTCAGAAACAGTGCATGGGAGATTGTCCCAAGGCCAAAAGGGAAATCAGTGGTAGGTTTGAGATGGATCTACAAAGTGAAGCAAGCTGCTGACGGGAGCGTCGAGAAGTATAAGGAAATATTTGTTGCCCGGGGCTTCTCACAGATCGAGGGGATCGACAATGAAGAAACCTTTGCACCTATGGCAAGGTATTCTTCCATACGGAGCATCCTAGCTCTCTCAGCACAGATGGGTTGGCACATTCATCAGATGGATGTGAAGACTGCATTCCTCAATGGAGTCATTGAGGAGGAGGTGTACATAGAGCAGCCCAAAGGTTTCGAGATCTTCAGCAGCGAGTCGCATGTGTGCAGGCTCAAAAGAGCGTTGTATGGGTTGAAACAAGCACCTCGTGCTTGGTGCACACAGATAGACAGTTATTTCACCGGTCTTGGATTCACCAAGAGTGAGGCGGATCCGAACCTATATTAGATTGTGGTGGAGGGTAAGTTGTTGATCATTGTACTTTATGTAGATGATTTGATTTTGATGGGTGATGAACAGTTGATACTCTCATGAAAGGTTGATCTTGCAAAAGAGTTTGAGATGAAGGACCTGGGAATCCTTCATTATTTCTTGGGATTTGAAATTTGGCAGTGCAGTGATGGACTATTTGTGTCTCAAGGCAAGTATGCCCGGGAGATACTGGAGAAATTCAACATGCAAGGCTGCAAGCCTATTGACACTCCTTTTCCTAGTGGTTGGAGGAAAGAGGATGCTACATCGGCAGGATGCCACTATTTACTGATATTTGGTTGGTTCGCTCATGTATCTAGTCAATACACGACCGGAAATATGCTATGCTGTTGACCAGCTTTCACAAGCTATGGTTAAGCCTACCAAGCTCTTTTGGAAGGCGGGGAAGGATGTATTGAGATATCTCAGAGGCACATCGGGATATGGATCTTGGTACAGACAGGAGGATGAGTTGAGGCTGCATGGCTTCACGGACCGGTATCATCATATCAGAGATTGTGTGCAGCGGAAGATCATGTTACTTTCTTACATTCCTACGAAGGATCAGGATGCTGATATCTTGACGAAGGCGCTCACCAGGAGAAAATTCGAATACCATAGAGGCAGGATCGGGGTGGCAAACAATCCTTATCTTGTTGAGAGGGAGTGTTGGGATTGCAACAAGATGATGAACTTAGTGAAAAGAGTCGCCTTCACTAAGTGAGCCCGCGGGCTATTTTTGGCGCAAGTCTATTTTTAGACTATGTCTATTTTTAGACATGTCGATCATATTCTATGAGTTGTAGGATGCTATTTGTGGATGGTTGGTCAAGTTTGAAAAATAGATGGACTTCTATTTTTAGACATATTGGGCGGAATCTATTTTTAGATTGCCAGTCTAAAAATAGATATGTCAAATATTATTAGCTCTTAATAATATTTGGACTATAAACATTAACTTATTCTCTTGGAGCACTTCAGTTAAGTGCACAGATGTGGCACAGGAGCTGACAGAAGGAATTACGCTATTCCTAAGGGTTAAGTGGAGCTATTGCATGGAGACTTTAGTTAGAACTCATGTGACAGAGTTTGGTGGAGTTATTAAGGTAGTTGATGGAGTTGTGTTCATTTTAACTCAGTTAGACACAGTTGAGCTAGTTGTATCTAGTCTAATTGATTGATACACTAGTGAGAGTGGTGTGAATTAATTAATAATTAATTCACTAAATATTAACTCATTAATCAACTGAAGAATACATCAGTTAACTACAGTGCATGGACCGTTTCAGTGGAGACCAGTGGAGAGGTAGGTGAAAGAGCAAGTTGACTATCAGTTGTGACTATAGTGTTGCATGATTTTGCACCACACATTGATGGAGATGCCAATGAGGATTTCGTGAGCAAGGCTGGACCAATTCGAGTTCATTCAGAGCCATTCTTCAGCAGGGATTGCACAGTAGAGGCAGGCTAGCAGGTGGCAAAGATCGGTGCATGGATTTGCAAGATCTAGCCTGATTAGTGTGTAGCGATTGGATTTTACTGAGAGCTTGTGAGAAGCTTTGTATGAGGATTGTTACATGATCTCTATGAAATATATTATATACAGATATTTGGGGTTTTTAGCTTCAGGATTTCCCATAAATCATTGTGTTAATGTGTGTGATTTTTTATGGTTTTAATGTGTGCATGCAATTGATTTAATTTCCGCATATGATGATCAATGGTGGAATAGATTCTGTATTGTGCATGAAGTCAAATAGTGTATGATCAGGAGAATCTTAGACATATAACATATCAGTTATATAATTTCTACAAAGTTTGACTACATAAATTGACAGGGTTGTTTTGAATTTGAATTGGGCAAGTCAAATTGAATATTGTACTCTCCCTATATGATGAACATTTTGATATAATAATAAGAATAATTGATCAAAGGGTTTTCCCCACATTGGCGTTTTTCCTTGGCATCCACCAAATTTGGTGTCCTCTTGTCTTGTCTTGTCTTCTGCATTTTGTTTTATGTTCTATCAACCTTTATTGTCAATGTGATTGCTACTAGAAATCTAAATTATAAATTTTCATTGGGATGCTAAAGGAACATAGAAGTAATTGTGTTAAAGCATAGAACATACCATTATTAACTAAAATTAAAAAATATAAACCTTCCAAAAGTTCATTAGATAAATTTTGAGGTAAAAACTGAGTCTCAAAACAAAAATGTATAACAAAAATCAACTTTATAAGAACCAATAGGATTCAATATGATGATGTCAACCATGGGGGTTGATTCACCATTTTTGGAGTAAAAATGTTAAAATATTAAAAAAATAAAAAAATAAACTAGTTTTTCAACTCGTATTTCAACTTATCTCCCTACGATTTTACTCAAATTTCAAGCAAGAGTACTTGTTGGATGCGGAATTTAATTTTGCATCCAAGGAGTACACATGTTACATACTTTTGATGGACCCTACTACGTGAAAAATGTGATTGGAATCACTTTTTTCATGTATTTCACATATTTCATGTAGTATGGTCGATTGAAAGTATGGAACATGGGTACTCCTTGGATGCAAAATTAAATTCTACATCCAACAAGTGCTCCCACTTGAAATTTGAGTAAAATCATAGCAGGATAAGTTGAAAATATGAGTTGAAAATTTTGTTTTTTCTTTTTTCCCTCCAAAATTTGATGAGTTAATCTAATCTTATTTTATAATTTCCATTATTATTTTATAATGTTCCTTAGGAGTTCCATTTTAGACCTCAAAATTCCTCTAATAGAAGTTGATATCATTCAAAGGTCGAAATTACTAGAAATCAAATAAAACCTCGTGTTATGGCACCAAATCTTTTTGATACTCTTTGACACATTAGAAATGTTATTTTATGTAAATATTGAAACGATAAAAGTAGTCTAAGAGTCATTTAGAATTTAAAAGTTTTGAGAGTATAATGAGCAATGAGGGAATTTGAAAAGTCATGGGACAGGGGAACAATCACCCACCAATTTGTATAAAATACCATTATTCCTCATTGGTTAAAGGGGCTTTTGGCACTTGAATACTTTAGCATAGTTGTATCATTCTAGGCTTTGAGTGCTTATGCTCTTGGTAGATTATAGGCTGAGTATTTGTGAGGCTAGGGTTTGTGGTTTTTAAAATGATATGAACTGCTATGATCCCAATATTGGGTGTTGATGAGCTTGTGGTAGATGTATTTAAATGTGTAACAGTGTTAATCAAAAGCTTTTCACTTCATGTATTGATTCTGGTGCATTCCTTTACTGGTTATATTAGCTAACTGGTATTCCAATCATGTAAGCATGTGTGCTTACATATTGGTTATATGTTAAGTAACTAATTTTATGCATGCAACTTGTGTTGGGTGCGTGTTGTATTCTTTCCACAATTAGAAGTGGGGGGTGCGAGGGGGGCGGGAGCCCCCTTTCGCTTGTGTCATGTGCAGCAGGGGATCACAGGTCCCCCCTGTTGGAGGGTTCGCAGGGGGAAATAGCCCCCTTGCACAGGGTCTGAGGCAGTGTCCTGGGAAAAAAAAAATTGGACCCTATATTAAATGGGATAACCCACATATGGTTTTGTGCATGGGTTTGCACATGGTTTTGGGCATGATGGTTTTCTGCTCCTGGTATTTTGTAGATCTAGTCAAGGGAACTACGGTTATCTTCTAATACGGGGTTAATGGATTGGGGTTTATGAATGCTTCAGCATGTATATATATGTGTTGTAACACTAAAAGTAATATAATGAAAAATCAAGGCGGTAGTCCCTCTTTGGGATCCAAGGGAAAATCTCTGTGTATATATGTTTTATATTTTATGCTCTCGCAATTGTTTATATTCAATTTTTAAGAATTCGTTAGCAGATAATTTTGTACAAGTTTAAAACCTACAACTTGTATGTTTGCTTTGAATCTCTGCTCTTCATTCCATGTAAATGTTAGCAATTGATTGTGAGCTAATTTGCAGTTAGTTTCTAGCACTTTTATGCTTGTGTATTGTAAAAATTATGGTGTATATTTGCAACTACTCGTGAAATTTTAAACTAAATCACAAGACACAAACCTACTTCACTTCTCTTTGGAATTCAATTCACAATTTAGAACATCAATCACAAACATGTTGTTACACAGCAATTTGTCACCGTCCCTGTAGTCCCCTGTCCCGCACATTGGAGGGCTTATTCCGTGACCTGTGAGCAGTGACATCACCTGAAACCACTTTCATGGCATCCCCCTAGAGAAGGAAATTCATTCCCCTGAAGACAATTCCTTGTGAAAAACTCTGAAAATATCCTTTTTTTCCTTGGCGCGACTAGTCAGTTTAGCCCTCACACCAATGAGGGAAATCCTCTAAAGAGGGTGCGCCAGCTGGTGCATTGTCTCAGTGTTGTACCCGCGCCAGGCTTATTAAGGAGTGTTTTTAAAAAATAAATGGTCGAAGATTGACTCCAACCAATTCCTGAACTGGTCTCTAAATTGAGTTGGGAGGTTTGGCTCCGGATCTCCATGTGGAGGAAGTGGTTTTCCACCTCTCATGGAAGATTCCTTGAGGATAGGGCCAATCCCATGATTATAGGGATCCCAACTCCCCTTCCACCATCTATATAAGCTTGCCATTTTCCTTTGCAATCTAGCCTTCAAGAACCTTCATAGCCTAGAAAATGCTGCAAGAGCCTTGATAGTCCTCATAGAGCCAAATCAGTAGCAAGGAGATTATTATCAAGACAACCGAAGAGAGAGGCTTGTCCCATTCCTGACGAGCTTTACAGAGACGTATTCCTCTGTCGACCCACTGAAGGAAGATTCAGCGTCAGAGCCAGGTTGTATCTTTCTTTGTATTGATTAATGATAAGCGACTTTGGTTATGGTTCCACTCGTGTCGTTCATACATTGTAATCATGAGTTGTGTCTTCTTTGACTGATACATAATTGCATATATTGGGTTTTACGCTTGTGTTTGTCGTGTTTCTTGTATGTGCAGGTGTTTGATCGCGACAAGCGAGAGAATTTTGATCTACTGGAATGAGGAAACAGGAGCGCTATCTTCTCTGCAAACAATAGCGTTGGAATTAAGGTAGGCCTTCTTCACAATTTGGTCTATTGCAATTAGGAACTTGTGCTTTAGCATGATACGATTGTTGCTAGACCCGATCTGGGCTAGTAGGGATCGCCTCTGCCTGCAGAGGGGATTTACCTCTCCAAAAAATTGGTGACTCCACTGGGGAGACGTTGATTTGGAGTAGTGTCTTGTCTTTTCGGTCGATTCTTGACTTTGCTTGCTTGATCAACTCTTTTGGCTGGCTCTTTTCGTGTGTTTGGCTTGTGTTTAGCCCCACCATCACTGGTCTGTTTCTTAGATTTCTCTTTTTTATTTTTGCATAGTAAACTCGACTGGCACGCTTATTAGCCTGATAGTCGCGCTAATTGGCACATGTTGCCAGTGTATTACCCACGCCAATGTTGTTCTGGCGCTAGTTGTAGCCTAATAGTCGCGCCAATTCTGTAAGGTGCTAGGGTTTGCTTGGGCTTGAGCTTTCTGAGCTTGATCTGTGATTTTGGTTTCATTTTTACGTCTTCCTGAGTGTTCTAGATCCGTGTTTGACTGACTGTAGCCTTCATCCTTTGGTTGTTTTCCCTCTTCTATCGATTTTTCATTCTAGCCCTAGGGCATCTAGGTGCTATAGTGTGTCGAGCCTCCCGTGGGAGTTTTTGGTTTCTATCTGTTCAGTCAACTTTGTGATTGCTTCTCTGCATTCGTTTGGTGGTTGTCTATCATTTTGTTGCGTTATTTGAGTGATTGGTTTCTTCCTCATTCGAATTCCACCTTGTCTCGTTTTGGGCCTAGATTATATGGTTCATTTGAGTCTTTGGGATTATTTTGGTTTTGAAGGATTGTTTTGTCAATTTGAGGTCTGATTGTGTGCTTGCATTGAGTGAAACTCGCTTGTTTTTACTCTTTTGCTATCACTTCTCAAATTGTTCATTTCATTATTTTTCATTTTGTTTAGTGCACTTTGCTCTTAAACACTGAAAATACAAAAAAAAAAAAAAAAATTCTCTTGATTAAGTTAATGCAAATTGAATCTTTTCTGTGTTATTAGTGATTTGTAACTCTGAAAGAAAAGCTTTTTAGTTTTCATTAGCTTGCATTAGAGACATTAGTGATTGTTTTCTGGTCATTTTGTTATTATATGAAAATCTCTTAACTCTCTCGTAATTAGCTTTCATCGAATGAAATGATATATTGTGGCATATAGTGTGCATTTAGGAGATTTTGAGACATTACACTCGCTAGGGCCTGAAAATTGAAACATAATTGAAGATTAACATTAAAATTTATTCAATTTACACTAAGGCAACATTGAAACATTAATGAAACATTTAGAGGTCTAGGTTAGAGATGTGTTCCGGTGTCATTAAACCTAATAGCTGTCATTCGCCTCTTGGCTTTAGACGGCGCTAGTATGAACTTGTGCTCCCCATACCGTCACGTATATAAAGGGAGACCCCACTAGGTTTCTATCCTTTATCCATAGGAAGTCGAGTCTGCCGCCCTATACCCATGATACACCAGACACAGCATTCGGGGAGATTGCCTGCACGTACGTTAAGTCCTTGGTTGATTTCTCTTTCATTTTGAAACCAAGGTGTATATTGAAGTTCACAGTTATTTGGTACACCCTTTGCCTATAGTTCTAGAGTAGTCAGTTTGATCTTTACTATCTCCCTAAATTTGAAAAGATCATCAAGCGCTTGTCCTTTCACGCTTGTTTCCAAATTGAAAGAGATAGAGTCACCTTTTACTCGTTTCTTGACTCTTAAAACATGAAACGGTAGAGTTTTGTTTCAATGTCATAAAAATTAATTGCCCACGAAATATTCTTGGTTAAAATTAGTTTCCTTAGGGTGTTGTTCTAAAGTTGTTTCTAATGGCAACTTTTCCAGAGTTCACCAACCAAGGAATCCCCTCTTATGGGAATCCGGGTCCTTTTCCTCCTTTTGGGAATGTTGGTGCTCCTTATATGGCGACGTTGTCCCTTCCTGGGTTAACTGTTGGGTTGCCTGTTTGGTTGTTTTCAACCTCTGTGGTCCCGAATGTCTCGGATACTGTTCAATCAATTCCTCCGCCTGAACAACTTCATGTTGATTCCAAGGTGGACCTCTCCCCTTCTTCGCCTGTTTCTGCGTCCTCCTCTTCTACTTCGCCTGGTGAAAGTCTGGATTCGAGTAACCAGGTGGCTAAGAAGATTAAGAAGAAGACAAAGAAGAAGAAGTCTGATAAGAGAGAGGCTAAGGCTGTAGCTACTGCTTCTAAAATTTCCGTTCTTGATAAACCTTCCAACCCTCCGCGGAAAGTCAAGTTCCCTTGCATGTTGTGCACGGGAGACCATATTCTTCGAGATTGCCCTGGCATTCCCAAGGTGCTTGAAGTATGGTCCAACGGTCGCCCGTCGTTGCCTGTGGCTTCCGGGAGTCAGGTTGGGGGCACCTCTTCAGCTTGTGCTGGTAAATCTCTTAAGAAGCAGGGTAATCTTACCAATCCCTGTAAGTTGTGTGAAGGGCACCATGCCATTCACCTTTGTCTGTATATGGATGAAGCCAAGCGATTTTTGGACAACTCGGTTGTTTCTGCGGCGTGCCTTCCGGCTGGTTACCAACAGCTTTCTTTGAGTCCTCCACCAGTTGATCCTACGATTGGTCAAGAGTCATCCTTGGTCAATCCCGCTCCCCCAGAAATTCAAATTCAGGAATCCATTCTCGACCAACCATTGGTCGTGGGATCGGTTGAGCTGGCCCCATCTGCGGTGTGCCAAGTCTTTTCTGTTGAGAGTGGACCTCACATCCCTCAGGTTCTTCTTGTTTCTTCAGATTCCTCTGACTTGGAGAAAGATTCTCCTGTCCCTATATCTCAAGAAGTTGCTCCTCCGCCTCCCGTGATGGAGGTCCTGGAGGATACTCCTCCTGCCTTCGAGATGGAGGTTGTGGAGGATGCTCCTTCTTCTTCCGTAACACCAGGGAAAGACCATCTCAGTTCGATGGTAGCCCATCCAAGTAGTTTGTTCGCTTCCTTCGATTGGAGTCGATTTGCACGATACTTCCTTCCGTCTTATGTGCCTTTTGAGATAATGGTGCAAACCTCTGGTCTGGTCGTACCTAGCACTGTTATAGATGAAGGCACGTTTTTTAGTGTTCTATCCTCAACTACTTGTAAAGCTTTCGGTTCGCTGCCGCTTGTGCCTGTTACGCAGAATCTGTTGGCATTAACAGAAGAACTAGTCAATCGTTAGGGATCCTTCCAAGGTTACCTGTTACATTGGGAGGTAAAACTGTCCATATGGACGTGATGGTTGTTCCAGGCCCCTTGGATTTCAATATACTCTTGGGGCGTGATTACACCTATGCCATGGGAGCGCTTTTCTCCTCCCTTTTTCGTGTGGCCTGTTTTCCACATGAAGGATGGATTGTGACCATTGATCAACTTTCGTTCTTTGGTCCTAATGTGGCAGCTGGCCCGCCATCATCCCTTCCTAGTTTTTATCCACCCATTGTATCTGCCCCACCACAGGTCAACTATGTGGCTACCTACCCCTTGCCTATACTCAGTGATACTGTCGTTGTGCATCAGGTGCTGGGGGCATTGGGTCCTGACTTCCAGGATGTTTTCCTTCCATCGAGAGTGGAACTCTTGGAAGCGATGACTTCTTGTTCATTATGATGAGGTCAGTCGGAGCATGGTTCTTTTCCTGTGTCAAGCTCCTTAAAAAATGAAACTAGGTCTGGTCGAAGCAGATTTCGTTTCCTTGTGTCAAGCTCCTTAAAAAATGAAACAAGGTCCATTGGAGCAGAGTTCCTTATCTTGTGTCAAGCTCCTTAAAAAATGAAACAAGGTTGTCGGAGCAGAGTTCCTTGTCTTATGCCAAGCTCCTTAAACCATGAAACAAGGTGTCCTGAGGATAATTCTTTTAATGTGTCAACCTCGTTAAAATAATGAAACACGTTCTTGTTCAATTCGAGTCTTTGATCAGATCTCGTAAAATCCCAGTCGAGTCTTTCTTAGATCTCTTAACTTGAACCTTCACTCCCTCCATCTGTTTACTCAGGTGCATGGACTGAAGCTTGGGGGGCATGTACCTCGAATTGAGTCACCATGCTGGGGGCATGCTTAATTTTTCAAGCATAGTTTGTTTCCGTTTCAAGCTTGTGTAAAAATGAAACTGGTTTCAAGCATAGTTTATCTTTGTTTCAAGATTTTGTAAAAATGAAACCAACTTCAAGCAGAGTTTCCTGATTTCAAGCTTGTGTAAAAATAAAACCTTTCCCATTTTACCTCTTGTGATTTCCATCTTATCAGCCTATCTTTGCCAGATGAGCCTTGGTTTTCTCACTCCATTGTCACTATCTGCTTGGCTGATCATATGCCTTCACTTGGTTGTTTCACCCATTCCCGAGGAATTGCTGCGATGAGTGGTCTTTGTTACCTATCCTCTTAACCTTTATTTGTTCTGAGCAGTTCCACCATTACCGGAACCAATTGCTACCTTTACACCACTTGTTCCTCCAGGAGGAGTAAACTTTCAGCTCTTTTCTGACTCTCTAAACATGAAAAGATTGTCGAGTCGCTTGTCGTTTTGATCTCATTAAAGTGGTTGCGAAACGACATCTACCCAGTATACGTTTACCCCTTTTCGGGCTGGGATAGATTATTTACGAAAAAGGAATACCCTAGCCTATCGCGACTAGGAGGTTTTCTCAGAAATAGTTTTCTACCTTTTTGGATCTAAGGAACTATTTACGAAAAGGGAATGTTGGAGTTTACTTTGCTGCTGTCTTTTCAAACTCTCTAAACATGAAAATAAACCAAGTTTTTCCTTTGTTAGACTCGTTAAACTCTGATGACATCGGATCCAGTCATAATGAAGATATTCGAGTTCCTCCTTCCTAGGGCTCGTTAAATGTACTAGGATGGATTCGTCCAAAGGACGGACTTATATTACAAGCATATGATATCCCCTTCAAGCTTGTCTTCAAACATAATTGGGGTACTTGCCAGAAATGGGGGGAAAATGGAACCAGTATCATCGTCGTGTCGGCAGTATGTCACTCTTGAGCATGGCACTTGTCTGCATTTGTGTCGGGTTGGGGACATCTCATCTCGTTTTCTGCTTGCCTCCGTGGGTTTGGGTAATCCCTTTTGACCTCTCATCTGCTCTTTGCCTCGTCATCATGACCTCTGATATTTTGATGTCAAATACTACCAAATCCACTGTCGTGCCGCCAATATGTTCAAGAGAATTTGACCTCTGCAAGTTTCAACCCTCCTCTGATTCTCATCTGATCCTAATTCACAAAACATTATGTTTCTCTGTCTCGCGTCGATGATGTGGGAAACACTATGGCCCACCTTCGATCAAGGTCACTTCCTATCAACTTCTGCTCATTATCCAGGAAGCTGATCTAGAGACTCCCTTTTGGTATCTTGGAGCCTGCATGCCTCAATGGCAGGTTCTTCGCATTCGATGAAAGGTTTTCATCATTAACCTTCGATCGAATGATTCTGCGGGTGTTCGACGCCGGCTCACTAATTCACATACCGTAGATTGTACCTATAGTACCTTGAGGGCCATTGTCATTATTGGTGGTTCCTCTCGCGTCTGTTAATAGCTTTCATCATTGGCTAGTAATCAGACAATGTTCGACTTCAGCTCACTTATTCACATGATTGAACTTGTACTTTGTTCAGGTCGAGATGGAGCGCAAGACCCTGGATTTTGTCTGTTAAGAATCCAGGCTGCGATTTTGTGGATTATTATGATTGGTTACATGACTCATTTATTGGATGGCTGCGACCATGCCTAAGTCTATTTATCGATCCTTACTAGATGGATGCGACCATACCTTGGATCTTGATTATTGTATACTCTGTTACGAATGGCTGCGCCCATACCACATATATATCATGTATTTGAGATATCAGTTGTACTTCTTTACGCAGGTTTTCCGACGGCAGTGTTTTCAGTTGGACACAATCTCGTAAAGCATTTCACCCCTCTCTCTCCCTCGGGCCTCATGCTTTAGGGGGCATCTGTTAAACAGCAATTTTTCACCATCCCTGCAGTCCCCTGTCCCGCACATTAGAGGGCTTATTCCGTGAACTGTGAGAAGTGACATCACCTGAAACCACTTTCATGGCATCCCCCTGGACAAGGAAATTCATTCCCCTGAAGACAATTCCTTGTGAAAACCCCTAAAAATAGCCTTTTTTTCCTTGGCGCGACTAGTCAGTTTAGCCCTTGCGCCAATGGGGGAAATCCTCTAAACAGGGCGCGCCAGCTGGCGCACTATCTCAGTGTTGTACCCGCGCCAGGCTTATTAAGGAGTGTTTTTTAAAAATAAATTGTGGAAGATTGACTCCAACCAATTCCTGAACTGGTCTCTAAATTGAGTTGGGAGGTTTGGCTCCGGATCTCCATGTGGAGGAAGTGGTTTTCCACCTCTCATGGAAGCTTCCTTGAGGATAGGGCCAATCCCATAATTATAGGGATCCCAACTCCCCTTCCACCATCTATATAAGCTTGCCATTTTCCTTTGCAAGCTAGCCTTCAAGAGCCTTCATAGCCTAGAGAATGTTGCAAGAGCCTTGATAGTCCTCATAGAGCCAAATCAGTAGCAAGGAGATTATTGTCAAGACAACCGAAGAGAGAGGCTTGTCCCATTCCCGACGAGCTTTACCGAGACGTATTCCTCTGTCGACCCGCTAAAGGAAGATTCAACATCAGAGCCAGGTTGTATCTTTCTTTGTATTGATTAATGATAAGCGACTTTGGTTATGGTTCCACTCATGTCGTTCATACATTGTAATCATGAGTTGTGTCTTCTCTGACTGATACATAATTGCATATATTGGGTTTTACAATTGTGTTTTTCATGTTTCTTGTATGTGCAGGTGTTTGATCGTGACAAGCAAGATATTTTTGATCTGCCGGAACGAGGAAACGAGAGCGCTATCTTCTCTGCAAACAACAGTGTTGGACTTAAGGTAGGCGTTCTTCGCAATTTGTTCTATTGCAATTAGGAACTTGCGCTTTAACGTGATACGATTGTTGCTAGACCCAATCTGGGCTAGTAGGGATCGCCTCTGCCCGCAGAGGGGATTTACCTCTCCAACACATGTAATGGGAAATAACATAACCTCTCTCTTTGCTCACTAAGAAGCTCTGACACATACTTAGTCAATTTATGTCTCTGCTTGAGCCCCTATTTCAATGTGTTATTCCTTAAGTACTTAGGCCCCTACTAAATAGGAAATTCCTCTAACTCATTGCGCAATCACCAAGTATGGTCCACCTGACCTCATGCAACATTTGTACACTCAACTAGTTTACAACTATTGGTTAACTGCCATGAAAAATCCACCACAACTGGGAAATTAAAATTCTTTTCATGCATGAGCTAATTATTAGATGATTGATGAGTTAACTAGATGATCTCTGAGTTAGACTAATGTCCCACTACTTAAATCACCACCAAATAGTTATATTAAAAGTTAGAACTAGTTTAATTGATTACAACTTAAATTAACTCAACCTAGGATCCTAAAATTTAGTAATCACTTTATATAACTGAAATTCATGCCCTTAACTCGAATTAATTGAGCTAAACCCCTATAAAATATGAATCAACCCAAGAAAAATGAAATTGAACACATTAACTCAAATTATGGGTTCTTAAATAAGTGATAAGTTCCATGCCACCTCAGTTAACTCCTCCAAGTTGTGTGCTAATGCGGGATTTCGAATTTCCTCAATTTGATTAAGGAAAATTGAATTGAGACTTTCTTGCTGCATTTTCAACATGTATGTCTTAGTTATTTTTATCTATCTAATTCTTTCTTAATACATACCCATGCCCGTCATTTTTTTGTTACCTTCTTATATTATGTTATATAAGCCATCAATTGAAGGTTGCGTAACATCCTCCTCCCACATTAACCCAAGCTAACCAGTCCACTGGGGTAACCATGTGAGGAGAGGCTACTATGATGTGATTCAACCTCTTCGGTTAACTTAAGGAAGTGGAACCGACATAACATAGCCAATCTTACCTTTCACACATACTATAGAACCTTCAGGATCCAACCAACCCTCTAAGGTAGTCAACCCCCTCAGACAACTCATCATTTGACTGACCTAGACCCTAAGTTTCTCCCATAAAAATTCCTACACACGACTGGGGACTTTCAGTCACTCCCACAGCAAGGCATGCCAACGACTGAGGAATTTCTTAGCTAGTTCTGTGCCAACGACCCTGGATTATATGCAAATTTTTCAGTGCCAGGACTTGAGCCACTACCCAGAACATCATGAAAACTTCAGAAATGATAAATAACATAGGAGCAAAGATACTAATGAAAATTTTGATATAAATACTTGATCTGGCCCCTACTATCCATGACGGGAATTTCTTCAAACATGTCACAAGTATGTAATCTATAGATCATAAAATCATATCTGAGCATAGGGGTCACATACTTATCTGAGATTTATAAAGGAGCATTATTGCCTTATCGCAATAGTTGCATTATCATCTATTAGGACATATGTGCATTTTATATTAATTTTCTAATCAAAACATGATGAAAACCATACTTCAAGTCTACCATAAATCATACTTATAACCAACATGTAACCAAATGAAATAGCAAGGATATAACAGTTGTAAAATCCACATATAAACCAACACATTTACAAATCAAATACCAAGGAGAAGATGCTCTTATTAGTGAATGCAAAATTCAACCTGGTATGGGACTTCCACGAACCACCCAACCATATATTAGTTGAACCAAATATTTCTTTCAATACAATCACCCTTGTGCCATATTCCAAGCATGAATGTGGGACTCACAACCAAACCAAACCAAACTAGGTTTCCTCGGGATTTACCACAATCCCCAGTGGATCACTAGGCCCTAAACAAGCATGGATGCCACCGGATTTCTCCACTTACACCATGAGGAAATTTCCTGCCTCTTAGTCTCTAGTTTTTACCATATATCTTGTCATTCTTTGGATGAGGATTCCTAGGCCAAATTGAGACTCTGCCCTCCAAGATTTACTGTATATCCTACCATACACCGGTCGAGGATTCCAAGGCATGATCGAGGGCACACACCTCTAGGCTTTATCATATATCCCTCCATTCAATAGTTGATGATTCCTAGGCCTATCGAGGCACACAAAATTCATCTTTACCACAATCTCAATCTGGTTCAAGGATTCCAAGGCCATTTTTTCTTTCTTCATAGACCACCTCACTCAGTTTCGGAACCATCCAGCAATCCAGCTTAACCAAATACAATAGAACCCATCACACCATGGCTATCCAGAAATGGAAAGGCTAGGTTGAAGAACACTATCGCACCTGGAAAATCCCATGCCAATGACAAAAAGAGAACCAAATACACACATGCATGTACCATGCATGCCAAATCTAGCAAGGAAATCGCACATGCAAATCAATACCTGCAAGTAAAACTGGTGTAATCGCTTGATCCTGCTCCTCCTTTCTTGATATTTTATTTCCTTTTCCTTCTTGGTCCTTCCTTTTCTTTCCTTGATCCAATGCTAGAGTGCTCTAAGAGAACTTTAAGTGTTCAAGAGTGTGAGAGAGATAATAGAGAGAGAGCTCCAAAACTGAACTAACAAAAGGTACACCTTGATCCTCAGAAGCCTTTTTATTAATGATGCCTATAATTTCTTCAATTTTCCATTATTTTCCTTCATTATCCTCCTCACATGCAACCTGTAACCTTTCACCTTCCTTATCTCTTATTTTCCATTATTTTCATAAATAAAATGTCAATTAATGGCTCTTGCCTTTCCAAAGCCTTTGTCATTTCCTTTGCCAATTTCGTTAGCCATAATAAAACAAATGAACACCCATGCTAAGATGTTTTTCCTAACGTTCAACTTGGAATATGTGTCCCATGACCATGGTTATTATTTTTCCTTTATTAATTTTATTTACATGAATTTTTAACCAAGGTTGTTACAGAACCCTCCACCTTGGGGGAACACCTTCCTCAGTGTTCAATGACACCTACGACCAACAATACTGTTGAAGCAAAACATATTGCCCATGGAGCTTTATAACTTAGCTTGCTTCAATATTTACAATGATCAACCTACCAAAAAGCAAACAAACATGATGTAACATCCCTATTTTTCAGCTTTTATAAACAGTTAAAAATACTAAAGGTCAAGTGGACCTAAAGGGAAAACTATATGTGGACATATTATTTTGGAAATAAATAAATGAATGTGAAATTTTATTATTTTGTAAAGACTAGAGTAAATTGGAGACCGAGATTTCAAATCCATGAGGATGGAATAGAATCTTAAGACTTTCCCAAAATTCTCCAAAAATTCTTGGATAAAAATAAAATTAAATTAAAATTTTTAGATTCAAAATTCGGAATCTCCACAGTCCTCATTTTTCAGTCTAAATTAAAATTATTAGACGGGAGAAAATAATCTAATAAAAGCCTCAGTAAAGTGGAAAGTTACTGAGAAGAGGTGAGAATAAAACTAGAAAGATGAAAAGCTAGTTTAAAGGAGCTTTTGTGGAAAAAACAAAAGTAAAGCCTAGGCTAAGGGAAACAACATCCCTAAATAACTGGACGCAGTTATGGAAACATGTTGAGGGAAAGCAAGTTTAAATAAGTTATTCCTAGTAATACAAGGGGGTTGTCTACACTAAGGAAGAATTGGTCTCTACTCGAGGGAGAGATATGGAATAGGCTCAAGGTTGGGAGGCAAATAGTCTTTACAAGAGTAGTATGCACATTCTATGAAGTTTTTATCTTTTATATTGTTGTTAATATCTATCTAATTCTGACGTGGAATTTAGAAAATTTAGTATTTTTATAAATTCTGGCTTGAAGTTATGTAGATCAAATTATATAAATTATGTATATGATATTGTTTTTAATTCTGAAAAATTAAGTGTCATATGTATTTGACAGAGATTAACCATAGAGGAGTACAGTTAACCTTTCTTTGTTGTAACAGAGACTAAATTGAATTTAAGGACAAACAAAGAGAATCTCTAAACCCTGAGTAAGGGTCTAAATCCGTTGTTTAAGTCCATCCAAATTTTCATTGAGAAATTACAGTATACGTACTATGAAACCAAATACAATTCAGTTATAGTAATAGCAGAAAATATTTAATAGAAATGAAATTATAAACAAAATATAGTTTAAATATACATCATGAATATAAATACATATCTGAATGATGAACATACAATTCAGATTTAAACTTTAAATAGAATTATAGGTTGTTGTCTGATAGAAATTATCTTATATTCTATGCATATTGAGATTCATTCACACAGTTATAAACATGTAATGTAGAAAAAGGTATTAAAATCCTTAATTACATGTAGCATTCCTTTTAATAAAATCCTTTAGTGGAGATGAGGATAAAACCAATTTAAAAACCTCCAAAGATAAATTTATTATACAACAAATTAATTACAAATTACTGTGGGTCATCCATCAAAATTCAAAGTACAGTGTATGAAGATGAATTTTGTAAAATGGATAGAATGGTGTTGGAGTCTCCAATTTTCGAATGACCAACATGAAAGAGGTGAAATTGATCGTCAGACCTTCTGACAGTTGATCTCAAAGAATGGTATCAGAGAAAGAAATAAATGAGACAAACTTGAAACAAACATAGAGATCAAAGTTAGAATAATAAACGTACTAAAATGAAAAAGAAAAACATAGAAATTGTACAGGTAATAATAATACCTGTGAAATTAGCTTCATGTTGGACGTTTCTTCCTGTATATACAATAAAAATAATTGTGAGTGCAAGAAGATAAAAAGAACAAAATTAATTATGTGACTGTAAATAAAACCAAAATTGGGAAAATTCGATACTAACCTGAGGGAAGAGGTGTACTGAAACGAAATAGTAATTGACATAGTTGCAGAAGACTATGAGAATTTGGAAAATGGATTCCAAATTAGTTACAGAAATATTTTTTTATAAACTAAGTTAATAAATGAATTCTTGAAGAATTTGTTCATTGTCAATTACTCTAAATGTACTGAGTAATAAGACTATAAAAATAGAAATTTGGAAATGTAAGTAGAGGTAACTTACATTCTAAAATGATACTATATGAAATATTCAACACTCTAAATTACAGAGTTAAATTGAATATCAGTGAAACAATTAAATATTCTGTATAGTCCTATAGTAAAATATTAAATTTTACTAATTCTCTTTTATATAGAGAATTAAATAGAAAATAAAGATTTCCGTCTAACATTAACAACTGATTATAATTATAAATCCTACGAAGGATATTTATGAAATGAATATTTAAATCAAGGATTTAATTAAGAAACATAATGAAATTTAATAGAATTTCATAGTCAAAATCTACGACATACCCAAAAGACTAGAAGTCTTATAATCGTATTACAGAGATTTTAAAATTGGTACCTATGTCAAAACCAAACGCAGAAGCTAGAAATCGTATGAACAGTACGACATACCAGTGTTGAGGGAAAATTATTCTTTGGTGGAGCACACAGTACTAATCTCATTATGACATAAATTTCATTGTCATATAAAATCAAAATCGAATCTATGTAAAAAGAAAATTGATACATGTTTGAAATAAAAGGTGATATGACAGAGGGATACACTTTTAATTACAGTGAAATCCATATATACATATGTAATTCTATTATATATCAATTCCACAGTGTACTAGAAAAATTGAGGCTTCGTAGAACAGGAAATTCAATTGCAAAGTATAATATGATGAGGAAAAATAATAATAACAACAAGGGGTTGTAAATATATCAAATTTTCTTAGGACATCTATGTATGCTAAAATAATTAAAAGGAAGTCCTATGTAGATCAATGAAGTAGATAATTGAAAAGGTCATGGAAATGAATGTATCTTATCAATTAACATAAGGAATAATGATAAGGAAAAGGAATTGTAAATAAAAATAAATACATAGAATAGTATGAATGTTAATTTACTTAAGAGGGCCCCTTTGTGGTTAAAATAAGTAGGGCGCTTAAGATGTAAATTTTAAATGAAGTTGTGGCATAAACCAACATTTTAATATAGAAATTGAGGATGAGAAAAATAAAATAAAGACAGTCTTTAAGGTTTCACTATTATTGTGAAATCATCAATGACGAAATGTCGGAAAAGACCAGTGATCATGACCAGAATTACTATAAAAAGAAAAAGAAAAATTGAGTTAGTTGGAGTTGTTACACATGACAAACATAAAAACATGATAATCATAATGACATGACATCCATACCACTTATTGGAGCTTCATAACACAACTCATGGTGGTATTTACATCCCTATACATATGTACATATACCAAAACATCACACCAAAACATATACCAAAGCATATACTGAAAAAATTCTCTCAACCAGCGAATAGATAAGGATACATAGCCTGTATCTGATCTATTATCTCCCATGTAGCTTCATCGGGCCCAAAGTGCTTCCAATGCACTTAAACTTGCTCGATTTCTCAGTTCCGGAGCATGAGCATCTTTATCTACAAAATACATTGCGGTTCTAGTTGGAATTCTCCTTCTGGCTGCACCTGTAATACAAACCAGTCAATCACATGATCAATATATTTAACATACTTCTTAAGTAATTACCATGGAAAAAATCATGGAATTTCACTGTTAGAGGCAATGCAAGTCGATAGGATAGTTATCCAATCCTTTCAGGAATCTTGAAAGGTCCACAAAATTGAGGTGCCAACTTGGCACATGATCCAATCCTCAAGGAGATATTCTTGGGCTTGATGTGAAAGTACACTTGTTCCCCAACACAAAAATCCTTAGACATCATGTTTTGATTTGTATAACTTTCTACATGTCCTATGTTGCCTTTATATTCTTCTTGATTGCCTTCATTTCGTGTTCCATCTCTTCCAACATGTCTGGTCCTATGAACACCTTGTTCATTGGATCACTCCAAGTGATGGGAGTATTACAGATCTGCCCATAAAGTGCCTCAAAAAAACTCATCCTCAGTGACTCCTAGTAACCATTATTATAAGTGAATTCAACCAACGAAAGGTACTCCTCCCATCTCCTCTGTTGTTGCATCACATACATCCTCAACATGTCCTCCAAAATCCTGTTGACCCTCTTTGTCTGTCCATCTGTCTTCAGATGATAAGTTGTGTTGAAGGCCAAATTTATCCCTAAACCTACAAACAACTCCTTCCAAAACTTGGAATTGAACTTAGCATCCCTGTCTGACACAATCTTCCACGGAACACCATGTAATCTTACCACATCTCTGATGAAGACCCATGCTACATCACTACTTGAATATGTAGACTTAACTGGAATGAAGCGTGTTATCTTTATCAACCTGTCTACCACAACCATGATGGAATCATGTTGTCTAGATGTCCTCGGAAAACCTATGATGAAGTCCATGGAATTTACCTCCCATTTCCACTCTGGAATAAACATCAATTGTAGTAGTCAACCTGGATGCTTACATTCTGATTTTACCTGCTGACAGCCCAAACATCTAGCCACAAACTATGCCATGTATTTCTTTAGATTTGGCCAATGATAAAATTTCTTCACTTCTGTCAGTGTCTTCTGATATCTTGGGTGACTTGAATATTATTTTGCTTGAAAATCTTGCAAGACAACCTTATTGAGATCATTGTTGTCTGACACATATATCATGTCCCTAAATCTTATCAAACCATATGTTGTAAGACAATAATCCACATCCTGATCACCTATACCCTATTGTAACTTGTGCCTAAGCTCCATGTACCTACCATCCTACTGTCCTGCCTATAAGATCTGATCATGTAAGTCTATCCCATAAGAACTAATAGATGTTATATGATTCACATGCATCCTCATGCCAAGAGAATATGAAACCATGTTCTCTTTACCCTTGATGTACCTAATCTCAAATTCAAACTCACTAATCATGACCAACCGTCTAGATTACTTGGAATTCCTATTCGGCTGGTCAAACAATTATCTCAATCCACTATGATCACTCATCAATATAAACTTCATGCCAAGGATATATTGCCTCCACATCTTCAGTGTATGAATGATCATTGCCAACTCAAGATCATGTGTAGGATAATTATTCTTATGCTCATTCAGTTTTCATGACGCATAGCATACTCCCTCTCCTTCCTGCATAAGGACTCCACCAAATCCTCTCTTGCAAGCATCTGTACACACCACAAACTCTTTGTCTGGATTTGCAGTCTTTAACACTGGAGCATTTTTCAAAAACTACTTCAATTGTTCAAAACTTGTTGCACATTCCTCTGTCCATTCGAATTTCTTACCTTTCCTTTGCAACGATGTAATAGGATATGGAATCCAAGATAAGTTACTAATGAACCTCCTATAGTAACCTGCTATTCCCATGAATGATCTTACCTCATACACATTTCTAATAGATTCCCACTCCATGATATCCCTTATATTTTCTTAGATCCACTGTTATGCCTTCCTTAGAGACAACATGCATGTACCTTTATCTGAAAGAAATTGCATTTACTGAGCTTAGCATACAAATGATGCTCTCTTAGTAAACTCAATATTGTTTCTAAGTGTTCAGCATGGTCCTCCTCATTCTTGGAATATTTCAAGATGTCATCAATGAATGTAATAAAAAATTTGTCCAAATAAGGACACAACACACTATTCATAAAGCACATAAAGGTAGTTGGATTAGTCAAACCGAATGTAATTACCACAAAATCATAATGCCCATACCTAGTCCGAAAATTTGTCTTGTAAATATCCTCTTCTTTGATGTGTACCTGATGATATCATGATCTAAGAGCAATATTTGAAAACATTGTTTCTCCCTTCAATTGATCAAACAAGTCATCAATCCTCAACAACGGATACCTTTTCTTGATTTTTACCTTATTCAACTTATTGTAATCAATTCATATCCTGAGAGTACCAACCTTCTTCTTCACAAACAACACTGGTGCACTCCATAGTGATACACTTGGCCTAATGTATCCTTTTTCAAGCATTTCCTTAAACTGCAACTTTAGATCTACTAACTCTGGAGTGCTCATCCTATACAGTTCCTTTAATGTCGATGTTGCCTCTCGTACCAACTCAATGGAAAATTATACTTCCCTATGAGGCGGCAACTCTGAAATATTTGTTGGAAACACATCATGAAATTGTTATAATATCGGGTACCTACTTAATATCTCTACATTGTCATCCTTCTTACCTTCATCACTAGAAATATGCATTGAAAATAACACACATCCTTTTTTTCAACTACGCTTTGATTGCATAATTGTCACCATTCTGACCGATGTTGTTTTCTTCTTACCCTGTAAGATTATTTGTTCTTCATTATCATGCAAAAACTCGATAACCTTATCATAGCAGTCTACCTTAGTCTTGTGAAGGTATATCCAGTCCATACCCAAAAGCATATTATATGATCCCAACGACAATACATTAAAATGTGCTAATGTAGACATACCATTCTACTCGAACACACAAGCTCTTAATTACCCAATGATTAACTCTTTTCTTTCTACATGTAACCAACTGCACCAACCAAGATTTTGCATGCACTTATTTATTCAAGCCACACTTATCCACCAGGTTAGGGTTAATATAACTATAATTAGATCTAGGTTCAATCAAAATAGAAACAACTTGATCACAAAGCTTATTTTCCATCTCAATGATAGATGTTTGGTGATATTCCTTCCTATTATCCAATGTCGCATAGATCTGAGGAATGCTTTGCCAAACATCCCCAATAGTCTGTACTTCCTGTGCACTATAAATATGAGGCCTACCACCTTCATTCTATAGATAATCTCTCTTAAGATTCTCCTTACCACATGTCCAACACTGGAACCGGCTTGTACCATCACCTATATTATGCTATTGTTATCCATGTCCCTGTCTAACTACGTTGAACTTATTGTTAGGTGAAAATTTTTATTTCTCTCTTGCATCTTGAGGTCTTGTTATTTTCGGCTGTAATTTACGTTTAGATTTGTTTGTCCCTTTCCAAACTTGTTGAGATTTTGTCTTACGCTTTGACTGCTCTTAAAAGTGCTTCAATTTCCTAATAAATTTCTCATGTTACCGAGGATCATCATACTCAATATGATCTATAACTTTTAATGGTAATCCATTGAAAAACCTCTAAATTTTAGCCTTTTCATCCTTAAGATATGGTACATACCTCAATAGCTCCAGGAATTTCGTCGTATACTCATCATCTGTCATTGATCCCATCTTTAGCTCATAGAATTCCTTAGCTTTTTTTTTGTAGTACCTTTCTGACAAGTATTTCTTCCTTAAGAGTCTCTTGAATTCATGCCAACTCAAGTCTTTTGTCCTGATTTCTCTAACCCACTTCACATCTTCCCACTAGATGTCTAATTTCCCTTTGAGGATGAAGATAGCTATTATGGCCTTCATGTTCTTTGTGTACTCATGCAACTCAACAAATTTCTTCATCCCAAGGAACCATGACTCAAAATCTTCCAGTTTCTTCAAGTCTCCATCAAAGGTAGGTGGATTTTCTTTCTTGAACTCTTCTTGCAAATATCCCCTTCCACTCCTCATGTAAGGATGATAATGATGACGAACATAGTACCTATCAGAATTAGAACTAAAATAAATCTATGTCCATCACCTCTCCTGTCCGGAGTATTCGAGAGACTACCATTTTAAATCATGTCATCTTTATTCGACTTGTGCCCACCATGAGATATACAACCATATGCCCCATTAGTCTTATCCTCCTGTCCATGGCTGATCAGAAGTGGTCCCTGTCTCTATAATTCTGAAAAACTCTAGAGGATTATTACATTAACTTCTTCTTGTTTCTCCTATGCATGCATGATTATATCATTATATGATTTACAAATCCTTATTTCTGTCTTCAAGCTTGAATTACCACCACCACGCTTATCATCATATCGATAGGGAGAATCTCGTGAACTATATTCTACCATATTTTTAGTCATCTTTGATATTCTTCCTGCAAGTATACCATATCAGCTAAACCAAACATAACATAATCAACATACTTAAGTATAGTTTAGGGGAGGATATCTCATCTACAAGACCAACCAGATTAGCATGATACATGCATAATCATAATAGTAACAATAATAAACATAATTTCAACCATTATCCAGTTACCAATGCATTACCATATCGACCAAATACCATGACCTCATGCACGACAATTATCACCATGTCAACATATGCATAACAACATACAAACATTAACATGCATAACCAATGCATAATTGACATAGAATCATGATAAACATATAAAATCATCAACACCATCAACTTCCACATGGCGACACAACTACAACCATGACCATCACCATGCACACAACAAACACATAGACCACGAGCATACAAAACACGTACGCAATCGACATGTATGCCTTACCAACACACCACGCATCCATTCCAAGGGATGAACCATGCTCTGATACCACTTTTTAACACCCTCCTCCAAAATTTACCCAAGCTAATTGATCAACTGGGGTAAATATGTGACCATAGGCTACTATGATGCAATTCAACCTCCTAGGTCACCTTAAGCAAGTGGAACTGACATACTGCAGCCAATATGACCTTCCACACATACTACAAAACCTGCAGGAGCCAACCAACTCTCCTAGGTGGTCAAATCATGAGACAAATCATCATTTAACTGACCTGGACCCTCAACCACTGCCTTTCCATGAGGCCTTCCAGTCGCTCTCATGGCAAGGCATGTCAATGACTATGGACTTTCCCAATTAGTTATGTGCCAGCGACCCCAAATTTTGTGCCAATTTTTCAGTGCCACGACTCAAGCCACTCCCCAAAACTTCATTTAAACTTTAGAAATGATAAATAACATGGGAAAAAATATACTAATGCAAAATTTGATACAAATACTTGATCTTACCCCTACTATCCATGACATAAATTTCGTAAAATATATCACAAATATGTAATCTATAGGTCATAAAATTAGATCTGAGGGATCTCATACTTATCTAAGATTCGTAAAGGAGCATCGTTGCCTTATCTCAATAGCTACATTAGCATATATTAGGACATATATACATTCATTATTCATTTTCTAATCGAAACATGATGAGAACCATACATCAAGTCTGTCATAAATAATACTCATAACCAACATGTAACCAACATAAATAGAAAGGATATAACAACCATAAAATCCACATATAAACTAATATATTTACACATAAAATACCAAGGAGAATAATCTCTTATGAATGAATTCAAAATCCAACCAAGTATGGGACTTCCACGAACCACCCGACCATATATTGTCTGAACCAATTTTTTCTTTCATCTAATCGCCCTCGTGCCATATTCCAAGCATGAATGTGGGACTCAAAACCAAACCAAACCAGTTTTCCTTAGGCTTTACCACAATCCCCACTAGATCACTAGGCCCTAAAAAAGCATGGATGCTGCTGGATTTCCCCACCTACACCGTGAGGAATTTTCCTGCCTCATAGTCTTTTGGATTTACTGTATATCCCATCATTCACCAGTAGAGGATTCTTAGGCTTAATCGAGACTCCACCCTCCAATATTTACCATATATCCCATCATACACCGATCAAGGATTCTTATGCCTAATCGAGGGCACACACCTCTAATATTTACCATATATCTCACCATACACTGATCAAGGATTCCTAAGCATGCTCGAGTGAACACACCTCTAGGGTTTACTATATATCCCTCCATTTATCGATCGAGGGTTCCTAGGCCTACCGAGAACACAAAATTAAGCTTTACCACAATCCCAGTCTGGTTCCGGGATTCCTAGGCCATGTGTTCTTTCTTTCAGATACCACCTAACTTAGTTTTGAAACCATCTAGTAATCCAACTTGTCCAAATACATGTGAACTCATCACACTATGGCTATCTGGAAATGGAAAGGCTAGGTTGAAGAACACTGCCAGACTTGGAAAATCCCATGCCAATGACAACAAGAGAACCAAATACACACATGCATGCCAAATATAGCAATGAAATCACTCATGCAAATCGATATTGTTAGCACTCTGTAGCTTTCCTAGGTTGAAAATCGAAATTGCAAAGGTAACCACAAACCAATTTTAAAGATGAGATCTAGCCCTTCCAGTTTCAGAGAGGGCTCTCTCTGTATGATTTTAATTTTGATTTTTAGATCTTAGGCTAGATATGAAAGGTCAAGGTAGATTTTTTCAAATTTTTGGTTGTATAATAAAAGAAAAGTCCATTGGGAATGGAGTCATGAAAATCTTCAAAAATCAATAACAAATAAATAGAGCAGTTGAACAGGGTGAGGTAGGAAAACTCTTGGATCTCATGAATTATGTTTGGTATGGATAGGATGAATATAAGGTGAGAATCAATTAAATATAAAGCATACTTAAATGAATTTTATATATAATCTTATAAGGAAAACATTAAGATTGTTTAAACAAGCCATAGCGGAGGACTGTAAGTGAATTCAGCTCTTAATCTTCTTGTAACAATAGAGACAGAACATCCATGTGAAAACTTACAAGGAAAAAACAAATTTACAGATAGGAAAACATCACCATTTATTTGACACAATTTGAAACAGTACCGCCTCTGTATTTATGAATTGATTACTTCAAAGTAAAGTTCACAACTTACAATAAAAAATATATTCTTCTCTTACATAATCCAACCCTTTCTAATACTTTTTACAAAATACTTATAGAGCATGTCTCAAACTAATTTGGACTTCAAATAAAATAAATTATAAAATAATATCTACCAGAGGATGTAGATATTTCAAAACTAGAACTAAATTATAGCAATCTTGGACTAATTCAGATGTTTTGTTCACCCTTTGAGGAGTGTTGTTGCTGACTGTAGATATATTTTTTCTTCTTTTTTTTGACCGCTCCCAATCTGTAGGATTTCTATTTGATTTCACTCAACAAGCTCCAACATTTTATCCCATCGTTCTTCACTAGAAATAGAGAAATTTACCATACTTCGGAATCTTTCATCTACTTCTGTGTATGTTTGAAAATTTGGCTTATTGAGAAACAAATGATGGACTTCATGTTGAATGTAGAGGTCATATTGTTGGCCTTCCAGGAAAGCTTCTCCACTTATTGTTCCTCTAAATTTGGTGAATTTTGATGTATCTACAGCTATATTGCACAACTTGTCTTGATAGTTCTTTAATGGAATAAATTTTCCATTAGAGGCTTTCAAAGTTGTGTTAGGGCTCCTTAGTTTCCCAAGGTTGAGAAAGGAAACCAAAGAGGTAACCACTGACCAATATTTCGATTTGGTATCTAGCCCTACCAAATAAGAGAGGGCTCTCTCTATATCAATCTCAAAATTGATGGAAATGACTGGAGAATAAGGATCTTAGGCTAGTTATAAATTCAATAGGGTTTAATTAGGGTTTTTTGGACAAAGAAGCACTAGGTTTAGAAACTAGGCTAGATATCCCAAAAGATCAGCTCCAGACATAGTATGAGGCAAGATAGGTGTGATCAATGACACAATTGGTTTGTCATTGTAGTGTAGTAAGGAGGAAATCATATAAGAAGTTGAGTGAGCATATTGAATTCACTTATTTAGAGGATGAAACATTTATATGCTTATCTTAAACAAAAACAAAGCATAAAAGAATGATTTATGTTTCAAAACTTAAAAAATAAAGCATAGGAAGGAAGTAGATGGTTGCTTGAACAACTTGATCATCAAATGCATGAGAAAAATGGAAAAACATTGTCACTAACCACATTACAAGAATCCCATAAAAATAGTTGCAACTTCCTGTAATTAATTCTGCAAATAGTCAAGTACACTAGTGCCAAAAGAGTGTGAACTTCAAATATCCAACCCTCTCAATGACTTGATTTTTAGAACATATGGAAAATAAAACGATATTCCACCTCTAGGGGTCTAATCATGATCCATAGCAACTAATTAATGAACCTAATGACTCATTTCCTAATCCTAGGGAAGTTAGAAACAACTTTCCCCTTTTTTAGCTAACTAGTTGAGCTTTTCTCTCAAGGCATTAATCATAAGGTTCTTTACAAAGATTACCATTAATAAGCCTATTAATCATCAAAAAACTCATTATCCAGTTTTTACATCAACCAAGTTTACCTTTGACCTCCACATGTCATGAAAAACCTTCAAATCCATCAACGCAGCAACATTAGCAGAAACGCAAAAAAAAATTGGAGGATTATTTGGAGGCCTTACCAAATGATTTTTTTGCTGAAAAAGGTATGGTTTGAAAGCTAAAGATGTATATTAAATAATGGATTCATCAATCACTGCAAAAAACAGCTCCAAACCCCTAAAAATTGACTTGAAGTCAAACTATCCAAAAATGCAGCAAGTGCCCTTAAAAAGTGGCAGAAAGGTGAAAATTGGCACTTTTTGACCATTTACTAAAAATTTATGAATCTCTAAGTGGACCCATGTAATTTTCTGATATCCTTATGCCATAAGCTATCTCCACATGCTTGAAATTATGCATTTACACCTATTTTTGAGCCTAGGTATTTCACCAAGAGTGCTGCAACTCCTAGGGGCTGCCCTACGTTACTTTATCAACTCGGGATTCGTACAAAATTTGAGGTGACAGTGCTATATACACATCAGATGCATTATGTTCATGTCATCCTCTTTTTCTTTACGAAAGGGTGATATTTCTTAAATTATGAGAACAACTGGAAAGTAAATTACTGGAAGGAAATGATAGAAAGGAAATTAAACTAAAGTGCTGAAAAGAAATGACAAGAAATAAACTAATTTAATTGTCAGAAAGGGAAATGACTGAAAATAAACTAATCTAACTTGCTGAAAATAAATGGAAGAAAGGAAAATAATTCTAAACCACACTTAACTTGGCCAAACGGTTAAATGCATTCTACTTATCCTATGATCTATCTGCCATGCTCTTATCCATGCAACTAAACTATCCATGACTTAATTCTAACTAAAATGAGTTAATTTGCAGCTTAGAGGTAGAAAAAGGGCTAAAAGAGGCTAATGGGGGGTCTAACATATGAAATGAGGTTTGGAAGCGGAAAGAGGGGGTAAACCCTTAGAAAAAATTAGTATAATGTGAGAAATTAATTTGGAGTGTGATGGAGGACAAAAGATGCGATGTGCGATGTCGCAATCGCAAATTTGTAAGTTTAAATGGATAGCGATAAGGACTTAATGGAATAAACTAAATTTTGCGAAGTGCGAAGTGCGATGAGTGACGTGGCGGATCGCAAATCGCAATATCACAAGTTTAAATGGATAGCAGTAAGGACTTAACAGAATGAACTAAAATATGCGAAGTGCGATTTGCGATGCAGTAAAGGTTGCGGGTTGCGATCTGCGATGTGGTAAGTTTAGTGAAGTGCGATTTGTGATACGATAAAGGTTGCAGGTTGTGATTTGCGATGCAAATGATGTGAAGGTGAAAAGAAGAAAGGGAAAAGTTGAGATTTGCGATATGCGATGTCGCAATATCGCAATCACAAGAACAAGAGGTAAGAGTTAAAGGTAAAAGCTAAGAGTTACGAAGTGTGATTTGAGATTTCATAATATCGCAATCGCAAGGAACGAGCGGTAAGTGTTAAATTAAACGTTAAATATTGTGATTTGCGAAGTGTGACTTACGGTGGCAAGAGTCTCGAGGAGGAAGGCGAAGGTCGGGTTTTTGATGGTTTTCAAGCGTTTTTGCGTTAAAACGAGTCCAACGATGGTGATCGATAGAAAAAATGAATAAGGAAGGCAATCGGTGAAGGAGAGCGGTAAGTCTTCAAGGAAAAATGTAAGCAGTGCGAAGTGCGATTTGTGATTTCACAATATCGCAATCGCAAGGAACAAGCGGTAAGTGTTAAAGGTAAAAGTTAAATGTTGCGATTTGTGAAGTGCGACGTGTGGTGGTGGGAGTCTCGAGGAGAAAAGGCAGAGGTCGGGTTTTCTTGAAAATACAGGCACTGATCTAATCTATTTCCAAGAAATCATAAGTGAGAAAGCATTTTTGGTCTGTGGGGAAAGTTCCACCCTCCTCGAGCTCTATTGACAGAGTTGAGAGGGGAAGGATGGCCTCACAACTTTATGGATTTTATCAACTATTCTACCATTCGATAAGAAGATTAAATCTATAGCAAAAGACAACGGGAAGAAAACAAAAACATCAATAAAAATATCAACAAACTAGCTAAATGCTCAGAAGAAAAACTAGTTAAATGACATGAAACAAAAGCATGAAACATCAGAGAAGCTGAGGCACATGGGTTGGGCCCTAACCCACAAGCCCAACTCTCTGGAATTAAATCAGTAAAATGGCATCTCTCTACTCATTTCATAAAAAAGGAACAGCATGTTACATCCATAAAAGCTTTAACAGAGCCTAATGGCTTTACAACAAAAATTCAAATCCAATGGAATGGAATGGAAGTCAACTAGAATAAACTCACTGGATAACTAACTAACTCCTTCCTAGCTCTAGCTCTGCTCTATTTAGTCTACAGGGTGGCTACCAACAACTCCCTTGAAAAAAAGGTGAGTAAACATAGATTGAGAGCCCTTCGTCTTCAGTTGCTTGCCTGTCTCTTGGAATTCAATTTGCTGGAGACTCCAAGTGAATTATGGCTTGAGTGCACTTGGTCTTGAGTTGCTTGGCTATCTCTGGAATTCGAATTGCTGGAGGGGGATCTCATGAGGATCCTTTGGCTGCATTTGAGAGTTAAGTAGGGTGGAAAATCCCCTTGAATCTCTCCAATATTTCTCCCTAATTTCCTAATGTTGTGCTCATTTATTCTCCAATCCTGATCTTCCAGTGGCAGGGAGCAAGTCCCTAAACCATCTCCTTCTCAAAATATTTATAATCTGCCAAATATTCTCACAATATTATACAAAAAGAACCAATATTAGGCACAAATATGCAATTACCTTTAAACCTTCCTAAGAAAATATTAAAGCATAAGAAAACATTATCAAGTGTAGGAGAGATTTGATATATCATTCTATGTGCATAAGGAAGGTAGATGGGCTTAAGAAAGGTTAGATGGGCCTTATTTTATGTCTAATTTAGAGGCCCATCATCACCCCCCTACTGGAACTGTTGCTCATCCTCTGAGCTACCTATTCATCCTCCCTGCCTTATGTTTCTTCCTGCATGCTGGCTTATTTCATTTTCTGTTTTATTGGCCCATGCACTACTCCCCTTGCTTAATCTTCTTGTTATTCTACTTGCATTTCTTTTTGTAGGGGTTGCATGGAGGTCATTAGGTGCCTTAAGAAAACATTTTTTCATGCTAAGAGGTGGTGGGTCCACCTTTTATTCTCTTTTTCTTATTTTTCTGTTTCTCTTTTTTTTTTTTTTCTTCTTTTCCTTTTTTTTTCAAACTTTTTTATTACATGCAAAATAAACTCAGAGTTCTTTTTTTTTTGTTAACTGAGTTCACCCTTGGTTACCCCTATGGCACTCGTCTTTTATTACACTGAACTGCTTACTGCCCACTTTCTCAAGTACTTTTTACTTTTGTCTTGTTTCTTTTCTTGGTGGAAAAAGTGAGGCTAGTTGCTAAATAATGTTGCGGTTGCTCTGCTACTGATTTTGGTTATAAAAAAAAATTCCTTCTCACTCTTTTTAATGTTTTATTAAGCTAAAATAGATTCGAATAAAGGGTTAGATGATTGAATACCTGAGCCTTACCATCAATTTGTTTTTGCATGTGATATTGAAGCTACTGATATGGTTGTTGAAGCTGTCTTTGGTGGTTCTGACGCTGCATTTGATAATTTGCTTGAGGTCCTTTTGGAGCTTCTAAGCACAGGAGGAGGAAGTCCAAGTTTGACTACCTTTGACCTAAGTGTTGACCAAATTTTCTTTTTGTGCCAACTTGCTATTTTATGCTTGCAAAGGTTGGAGATCACCTACATTCATTAGAGAGAGATACATGGAGAAATACATATTTTTTTTTGAAGGCCTACTAGCTGCCCCAATGAGGTTTTCAACTAGAAGGTCTTCCTAGGCGCCTCAAAGGAGGTTTTCACCTAGGATATTTTATTTACCTCTCTTTTCTTCAACCCAATGATCGCCTCATGGAGGTTTTCAATTAGTGAGCCAATCTCGAACGCCTCAAAAGAGGTTTTCACCTGAGATTTTATTCTTTTTCCCTTTTTTTCTTCTTCTTTTTTTTTTTTTTTAATCAGTTTCCTACTCTACTTGAAAAAAACAAAACCTTTTTCAAGTATAGGAATACTTCCAATTGAGCCATGTGCACATCAATATGACAGATAAAATCAGGTGCACACTTGGAATACATGTTCTGACATGTACCTGAATATAAGAGATGAATTGCTTTGACTGGGATTGTATCAAGCATTGTTGGAGAAGAGTGTGTTGTTGTGACCTAATGAATGTTTGGAACCATATGTCAATATAGTTGTGATGCCCCTAGTTCACTTGCTGAGTTGGATCACCTTGGATGTCCTCTTCTATTATGGCAATCAAATCTTCCTCTTTTTGTTGATTTTTCTCTTGAACACTTAGAGGAAATGCTCGTAAACATGAGGGAACTCTCTCAACATTTGATTCTTATATTGCTCTTTATCAAGTGCAGCACTTGATATTTTGATCTCCGCATTTGGATCTTCTTCTTCTTAATGTTGTCCTTCAATGACATTGAGAAAATCTCTTCTTTTCAATACCTTTCTTGAACTAAGATGCAGACCATTTAGATAAAGAGGATATGTTTGGTAGTGTTGTAGCTCAGCATTGTAAGTGGGCTGAGATACTTCATGGTATGGGTTTGGAAATGGTGGTACAGGCAGTTGAGTGGGGGTGGATATATGAGATGGAGGTGTTTGAGGTTGTGGTTGTGGTGGAGGTGGATGGTAGGGATCGCATGGAGTTGGGTATGGAGGATATTGAGGGAAATATTGAGGATGTTGAGGATTTTCCCAATAAGGTCCTTTCCAATCATGTTGCCAAGATTGGGTTTGAGGTTGATATGGCCAAGGTTTCCAAGGACGAAGTGTGTCGCCATTAGTTTGAGATGGATGTGAATAAGCTTGACATTGTGAAGTAGGTCTTTGCATCATATCAAGTTGACTAGGCTGCCAGGGTCTCCTTGGAGGTACATAACATAGCTTCTTTGGTGATTTCATTGCTCTATTGTCTTCTTGGTAAAATTATTTAAACCTAGGGAATGATGAACAACATTTAGTAGCATATGGTTCTGCATGGATAACAAAAATATCAACATATTATTTTTTCTCATTTTGCATTCTTAACATTTCTACTTGTACACTTAGATTGCTAAGAATTTATGTTTTAAAGTTATCAAGCAAATTTCCAAGTTCATCTTCACTTACCAATGTTGATGTTGATCTACTTACTCTTTCCCTTCCTCTAGATATGTGCTTGCATGTTTCACAAATTTCTTCAAATGACAATTGGTATACATCTCCTCTACTCATGAGATTAAGGAGATCAATCCACCCATCCCTAATTGTTCTAAGTAAGAGGTTTTTAGTGTGTCAAATCCTAGATGATGAATTTTTTCCCTCTTAATATTATAAATGAATCTCTCTATTATATCCTTAAGGCTCTCATCTTCTTCTTGGTTCATTCTAAAAATTTCTTCTCTAAGATCACAATCTTTATATTTTTCTCTGAATATATTTTGCATATCATTCCATGATCTTATTGAATTAGTACCTAGACTCATGAACCATTTAAGAGATTTATCCTTCAATTTTGCAGGAAACAATCTCAGTTTTTCAGTGTGTGATAAGTAGCCATAAGACCTACAAAGTATCTCAAATTCAAAGAGAAATGTTTCTGGGTCCTCTGTCCTCATACCATGGAAGTTGGGAAGGAAAGATGGATGGATGTTCTTCATAGGTACACTGATGTCCACATCTTGAATGGGAAACCCAATAAGATCTTCCTCATTATCAGCATATCCATCCATCTCTTCTTCCTTCAAAAGTGTATGGTGATGTGGTTCTTACTGCACCATGCGGTCAAGTGCGAGGGTTGGTGTTGGAGAAGTATTTAAAATATATATATATTTTGAGTATCCCTACTCCTATGAAAATCATATTTTTTTTATTTTTCAATATTTCAGAAACAACATGAAAAAGTAAAGCATAAAAGAATGCTCAAACAAAATCAAAGCATCTACTAGACACCTCCCCGGAAACGATGCCAAAAATTGGTGAGCCCTGGTATTGCACCAAGAGTGTGGCAACTCCTAGGGGCTACCCTACTTTACTTTATCAACCCAGGGTTCGTAAAAACTTTAAGGTGACAGTGCTATATACACAACAGATGCATTTTTTTCATGTCATCCTCTTATGCTTTATGAAAGGGTGCTATTTCTTAAATTATGAGAACAACTGGAAAGTAAATTACTAGAAGGAAATGACAGAAAGGAAATTAAACTAATGTGTTGAAATTAAATGACAAGAATAAAACTAATTTAATTGGGAGAAAGGGAAATGACTAAAAATAAACTAAGCTAACTTGCTGAAAATAAATGGCAGAAAGGAAACTAATTATAAACCACACTTAACTTGGCTAAACGGTTAAATGCATTATACTTATCCTATGATCTATCTACCATGGTCTAATCCATGCAACTAAACTATCCATGACTTCAATCTAACTAAAAAGAGTTCATTTGCAGCTTAGAGGGAAAAAAAGGGCTAAAAGAGGCTAATGGGGGGTTTAACACATGAAATCAGGTTTGGAAACGGAAATAATGGGTTAAACCCTTAGAAAACTTTATTATAACATGATAAATGACTTTGGAGTGGAAAGAACTCAAAAGTGCGATGGCAGAGTGTGAGGGAGGACAAAAGTCGTGATGTGTGATGTTGCAATCACAACTTCACAAGTTTAAATGGATAGTGATAAGGACTTAATGGAATAAACTAAATTGTGCAAAGTACGACAAGTGACGTGGCGGGTCGCAAATCGCAATATCACATGTTTCAATGGATAGAAGTAAGGACTTAACGGAATGAAATAAAATGCACAAAGTGTTATTTGCAATGCGGTAAAGGTTGTGGGCTGCGATCTGTGATGTGGTAAGTTCAACGAAGTGCGATTTGTGATACGGTAAAGGTTGCAGGCTACGATTTCCGATGCAGATGATGTGGCAGTGAAAAGAAGAAAGGGCAAAGTTTCGATTTGCGATATGTGATGTCACAAAATGAAATTGCAAGAACTAGCGGTAAGAGTTAAAGGTAAAAGCTAAGAGTTGCGAAGTGCGATTTGCGATTTCGCAATATCGCAATCGCAACAAATGAGTGGTAAGTGTTAAAGTAAATGTAAATGTTGCGATTTGCGAAGTGCAAGATACAGTGGCGGGAGTCTCGAGGAGGAAGGAGGAGGTCGGGTTTTCGATGGTTTTCAAGAATTTTTGCAATAAAACAAGTCCGGCAACAGTGACCGATAGAACGAAGGAATAAGGCAAGCAATCGAGGGAGAGCGGTAAGTCTTCAAGGCAAAAGGTAAGCGGTGCGAAGTGCGATTTGTGATTTCGCAGTATCGCAATCACAAGGAACGAGCGGTAAGTGTTAAAGGTAAAAGTTAAATGTTAGGATTTGCAAAGTGCGATGTACGGTGGTGGGAGTCTTGAGGAGAAAAGGCGGAGGTCAGGTTTTCGTTGGTTTTGAATGGTTTTCATGTGTTTTTTATAAAAAGGGGAAGGCATTGAGAATAAGTGGTAAAAAGCAAAGTGTAACAATAGTGCACAGAGCGTAACATTAGAGATGGAAGGAAGATGGAAGATGAAGAGGGAGGTGCTGGAAAACTTCTACTGGGCTATGTTTCCCGTACCTGCAATCAACCTACCTATTTATGCAGGAAAATCAGACAATATTTTCTTGAAAATATAGGCACTAATCTAATCTATTTCCAAGAAATCATAAGCGATAAATATTTTTTGGTCTATGGGGAAAGTTCTACCCTCCTCGAGTTCTATTGACAGAGTTGAGAGGGGAAGGTTGGCCTCACAGCTTTATGGAGTTTATCAACTATTCTACCATTCGGTAAGCAGATTGAATCTACAGCAAAAGAAAATGGGAAGAAAACTAAAACATGAATAAAAATACCAGCAAACTAGCTAAATGCTCAGAAGAAAAACTAGCTAAATGACATGAAAGAAAAGCATGAAACAACAGAGAAGTTGAGGCACATGGGTTGGGCCCTAACCCACAAGCCCAAATCTATGGAATTAAACCATTAAAATGGCATCTCTATACTCATTTCATAAAAAGGAACATTCTATTACATCCATAAAAGCTTTAATAGATCCTAATGCCTTTACAGCAAAAATTTGAATCCAATGGAATGGAATGGAAGTGGGATGGAATGGAAGTCGACTAGAATCAACTCACTGGATAACTAACTAACTCCTTCCTAGCTCTAGCTCTGATCTATTTATTCTACAGGGTAGCTACCAACAGCTCCCTTGAAAAAATGGTGATTAAGTCCACTTTGACTCCAAGTAAACATAGATTGAGTGCCCTTCGTCTTCAGTTGCTTGGATGCCTCTTGGAATTCGATTTGCTGGAGAATCCAAGTGAATTATGGCTTGAGTGCACTTGGTCTTGAGTTGCTTGGCTACCTCTAGAATTCGAATTGCTAGAGGGGGATCTCATGAGGATCCCTTAGCTGCCTTTGAGACTTAAGCAGGGTGGACAATCCCCTTGAATCTCTCTAAGATTTCTCCCTAATTTCCTGATGTTGTGCTCATTTATTCTCCAATCCTGATCTTCTAGTGGCAGGGATCAAGTCCCTAAATCATCTCCTTCTACAAATCTGTATAATCTACCAAATATTCTCACAATATTCTACAAAAATAACCAATATTAGGCACAAATATGCAATTACCTTTAAACCTTCCTAAGAAAATATTAAAGCATAAGAAAACATTATTAAGTGTATAAGGAGAGATTTAATGTATACTTTTATGTGCATAAGGAAGGTAGATGGGCTTAAGAAAGGTTAGATGGACCTTATTTTATGTCTAATTTAGAGTCCCATCACCTACTGAGAAAAAGTGCACCAAATACTTGCTATGTGTCTGTAGGGTCGAATTTCTGCATTTTTTTGTAAAACTAGGGGTCACTGTGGAGTGATATATCTTTAACCATAACACTTTTACAAAACTAGGAGAGGTGTCTATAGATAAGGTCTTTTTGAAGAAAAACCTCTCTCATTTTTTTTAAATGCATTCCTACATTCTCGGAATTCGTGCCACAAAAGAATGGCTAAAACAGGGAATTAAATTGGAGAATTTGATTTTCTGAAAAATAGGCTTCAAACTTTGTTGAATCTATCCAAAATCATAACATGTGTGCATAAACTGAATGAGGTTTTTTTTCTTTTGTTTTTTATTGACAAAAACCTCTTTCACTTTTGTAAAATTCATCTCCATTACTTAGTAAACGACCTCAATACCCTAAAAATTATGACAATCACCTCCTTCTTCTGACACCTGAAATCTCACCCCTGCAATTGTGACATGATATCTTATGAAATTGAGGGCAAATAAACTTGTTAGATCATGATTATAACCCACCTCTTTCACTTTCCTACAAAACCCTAGGCAACCTACCTGCTCAAATGACCTTCTTATAAAATCTGATGAATTGACCTCTTTCATATGAATGGGCTCTTATATTGAGATATTTCCTCCTTTTAATTTCATCTTTTCACTGGTCTCTACCATGTTTTACTTTTCTTCTAACAAGAAACCCTTGTTTCACACAAGAATAGGTAAGGGGACTTGAGCTGCAAAACAGGGGGTGAAAATGCAACAAGTTGAGAGTATGGAATGGAGGGGGTGGAGGGCAAGAAAAAATCTGAAAATTTAATGGGGAGGAGGGAAGTGTTTTAGGAAGACAATGAAAGTTAATTTATTCAATTTGAGTGATGGAAAGGGAGTGAAAAAGGAAAAACAAGGTCCTAGTCTAGAAGCGCAGCAACTAGCTAAGGTAGTGATAGAAAATGATAAAATGGTTGAATTTAAGTGTGGGAATGGTGGGAAATGTCTTAGGAGGGATATTTGGGATGTGTAGGCTTAGAAAATGTGAAATTTATCTTGAAAAGAAGCCAAAGATAAGGAAATTTCAAAAACGTGGCAAAAACGCAGCAGAAGCCCTAGGCAAATGATTTTCATCAATTCTCTGAGGAAATTTACTAAAGAATGGGTTTGAAGGCTCCACTTACTTGATTAAAGATGTTTGAAGCATTGAGATGAAGTTTGGAACCTATTCTTTCCTCCTTATGACTCAAAAAAAAAAGTGCAGCAACCCTCCAAAAGCGCAACAGACTGATGAAACTAGCAATTGGTGATGAATTTCGAAGTTCTGATGGTTGTGGCAAGTCTCTCAATGGAAGAGAGGCACTCTTGGAGATTTGGAAGGATAGAATTAAGTTTCAAAGTGTTTTATTTATTAAAAGGAAATGTTACTTTGATTTATTTTGTTCCCTAATTTCTAACTCCCATGATGGTGACAAAAATGGATGACATGACTCCCTTGTTTGCTTTTGATGACTGATATGATGATGACCATCAAATGTGAATCCTATACCATGACCTATATGATGACCCACTGACTCTTTTGATGACCTAGGACAGGGGAAAAATGAGATGACCGTGATGGATCATGGTGACCTTGAACAAGTGGAGGGAGTAGCAATGACACCTAGACAATGACTTGGAACCTTTTTGCCATGTGAGTTGGAAAATTTTGCTACTATAGACCAAAATTTGACTTTTGACTCTGATGACTAGACTGACAGGTTGAAAAAATTTGATAACTATGGACATAGGACTCTAACAAGCTGGAAACTCTTTCTCCTGCGATAAATTAAACTTTTTGTTAAATCTTTTCACCTGTAGTTCTAACTCTGTGCATTCGTTTTCCAACTGTATCATGAAGATCTTATTTGTTAGAACTATTTCTACTTCCATGACTATGCTTGTTCTATCTTGAATATAGAGTTCTTCACCCTCATCTTTAGTCTTGGATTTTAGCATCTTGATAATTCTGTGTGCTTCTGTTGGCTTGTGTTCAATTTCGAATTTTGTTTGCTCAATTGTTGCTTTGACATTTTGTACTAGTTCCTTCTGCTCAAATATAATTTGAAATGATGGCCACAACTCTGTAATATTGACATTAATGTTATGCCATATAATTGTTTTAGCCTCTCCCAACATTTGTGTTGTCAAAGACTGATTTTCATACATTGCAATTTCTTGAGTCAGCTTGAAAACTTTCTACAGTTCTATTAAATATGCATTGTCACCCTTGATTTTATTTTTCTCCATTCTTCTAAATGATGTTATCAATCTCTCATTTTCTTGGTTATTTAATGATAAATCTACCAAATCTTTCGCTAACTTTTTATAATAATCTGCAGTAGATAGTTTTTCCCTTTCTGTTGAAGTTCTTGCTGTTATTTTCTATGTTGATGTCCTGTAACTGCCAACATCACCTTTTCTTTCAAGAGTGCCTCCATCTATATTTCCATTTTTTGAATTTGAACGTTCTGTTCAACTATCAATATGAACAGATTTTCCTTCTTTGTCTCTAGTTGTGTGATTTATTTGGTTTGTGGATGCTTTGTGGTTGGAAGTTTGAGTTGCTTTCTTAGAGCTTGAATATCAACATTTTTTATTTTTGATCATCTCCTCAGTTGCTTTGATGTCACTAGGATCATTTCCTAGTTTAATTACCAAATATACAAGAGCTTTGGTTCGAGTGTATCTGGCCAAGGATGACATTCTCTCTATATTTAGCTGTGAATATGTGTTATTTGAAGAGGCATGCAGCTTGGAGGCTTCCATGGCTAAACTTGTTAACGTTGAGTATATCATTTCACCAGCCTGTTTGTGAAAATTAACCTGGTTAATTGCATGAATTTTATTGGTATCAAAAGAAAAGACAGAGGCTTTGTAGTCTTCTGCACCTTTAGGTATTGGAACTGTAGGTTCCAAGAAAGCTAATTGGAATTTTCCCTTCTCTATATGAAGTGCAGACAACAACCGCCGTTGAGTAGTAGAATTCTGCTTCCAAAATTCTGTGTATGTTGTAGCCTTCAATGCTTCATTCTTCTTCTTAATTTCCTTGTAACTAGAAAAAATGTTTTGTTGTGTTGCAATTTGGGATGTAGAAGACACATGTGTCTCCATTATCTCTTCAATGTATGAGAAGGAGGTAGTGGGGAAACCTATCAAAACAACCATAGTTTTCCCAAGTGAGCCCTTTTCTTCTAATGATTCCTCTTGAGCAGTTATTTGAGTATCATTATTCGCATCAATTTTAGTAATTTTCTTAGGATCTATCTTCTTTCTTATATTGAAAACACGAAAATCTGCAGCTTGCAACCCTGGAGTCTGTAGGAGACATACTTTCCCTTGATCTCTTAGCTTCTTTTTCCTTTAGAATAGGTGTTTGTATGGATTTCTGGCTAACAATTTACTCTTCGGCCTCTTGCAATGTATTCTTTTTCCACTCCTCTTGATTGGAATATTGCTTTATTTCCAATCTAGGTGTATGTGCATAAGGGGTGGTCTTTTGCTCAACTCTTAATTTTGAAATTATCCCTAATGGATCATAAACTCAGCTTGAATTTCATCTGCTTTATTAACTCATATTCTTCCTTTGTTGTTTCTCTAGTGTTGATGATGTAAGGACCAATATGTGCCTTCAGTTTAAATTGCGCCTTCTATTTTCTTGACAAAAAATGCATGTCGTCCATATTCAACATTTGCATGATATATTTCAAGGCAAAGATTCTTATTGGTACAAAAAATGACAACCTATACGGAGGGAGTTCACATCCATAGATTCAAATTTCTGTATAATTTTGGTACATATACCAGTCTCCAACATTGTGTTTTTTTGTAAGATCTAAAATTGTTTTGATTTCTGGTGAAATCCTTAGTATAATATTGTTGCTAAGAAGACATAAGGATACATGCAAATACTGATCAACAAAATTACTAAATGAATATTCCTCTAAAATATTTCTCACGAATGAAGTCCATTGAATGGTTGATAGTGGTCTTCTATACACATCCAACTTCTGTAATTGAAATTTTAACATGTCTTCTTGATAAAACAACATTAAATATACAAGGACTGACTGGTGTTTGAATGCACCTTTAGTAGTAAATTTCAAAAACTGATCATGAATAGCATCTAATAGATATTGACTATAGTTGAAAATGAGTGAGGGCTTTTGACCACCTAAGAATACTTACAAAAATCCTAATACTATTTCATCTACCCATTGATCTGTGGGATACCCTAATAAGCAAGTAACCATAGAGATCACTTTCCTTGAGATTTCAGGGAAAATAGAAGCAGAATATGGGGATCATTTCTGGGTAACTCAGAATTCTCAAGCAGAAAAGACTCAAAGATGTGGGCTCGTTGAGAGAAAGTAAGATTCTGGTATATTTCCATGAGTGAATCAATTGAAAATGGGTGTAAGGGAGCTTGAGGATTAATCTAAATAGCACGACAGATAGATTTTGGTGTTATTGAGAATAAGATTTCATCATTTTGGGCAATCACAACCTCCTGATTAGGGAGATACGTAATATGACACCATGTAACAAATCCTTGGAAGATATGAGCTTGGGGGGAAATAAATTGGGGTAAGAATGACTCTCAGCAAGTCAACTCATCATTCTTATGTAATTTTTTTTTATTTTCTCAACTATGAAGCTCGTACAAGTCGAACTCACATTGGATTTCTGCTAGTTTATATTGAGTGTCAACCAAATGAAATTCATCTAAATTGTGAACAGGAGGTAATATGGGACTCTCAATAACCACCTTTTCTTTTCCTTTATGAGAAGACATTTTCAACTATAATGGAGGTTCGATAAATAGTATTACCATAGTGCAATTGATTGATTACAAAAGGGGAATGCTACCATAGAAGGCGCTGGTACACCTGAAAACCTTCAGGTCTAAACCTGCATAGATCAAACAAATGGAAAAAGGGATTGATGTGGGGTGATACAATATTTTCAAAGCGAGAGGGGAGGGGTGATTAACGGAAACAATATCATTTTGAAGTGTCACTTTAAAGAAATTAAACGTTGGAGGATTTAATGGTCAACGTCCATATGAATTTTGGCGAGAATATTTAATAACTAATGGTAACGTGAAGTGGATAGTAAGGTGACATGGATGGATGAATGGCAGAAGGGTGGCGTACTATGGATGGAGCAGGAGTGAGCGGTTGTAGGCGGGGGGGCGGCGAACATTGTCCTCTGTTGTTGTTCCAGGTGGGGACGATCTCAGACAATCAAACTTACAAACACTTTATTAAAAGTAACAAAACATCACATCTGCCTTTATTTAGAACTTTAAACAAAATCTTTTTCTAATTAATCAACATTATCCATAATAAAAAAACTTAAGACAACATTTTAATTAGCATGCTCACTTTGGGGATTTTTATTTTCGTTTATTTTTCACATGTTTCCTTTTATTCCCCTTTTATTTTCTTTTTTCTTTTTCTTTTCAAAAGCTAAAAAATAAAAAATAAAATCTTAAAGTGAAAAAATGAGCTACAACATCCCATTGGGAGAAATAGCTAGATAATCATACTCTGATCATTATATTTATAGGACCCTAATAGATACCTACAAGTAAACCCGTTGTAGCCACTTGATCTTGGTCTTCCTTACTTGATATTTTCTTTCCTTTTCCTTCTTGGTCCTTCCTTTTCTTTCCTTGATCCAATTCTAGAGTGCTCCAAGAAAACTCTAAATGTCCAAGAGTGTGAGAGAGAGAATAGAGAGAGATCTCTAAAACTAAACTAAGAAAAGGTACCGACTGATCCTTAAAATCATTTTTATTAATGAGGCCTCTAATTTCTTCAATTTTCCATTATTTTCCTTCATTTTCCTCCTCACATGCAACCTATGATCTTTCACCTTCCTTTTCTCCTATTTTCCATTATTTTCATAAATAAGAATTTCAATTAATGCCTCTTGACTTTCCAAAGCCTTTTCCAATTTCCTTAGCCATAATAAACCAAATGAACACCCACACTAGGATGTTTTTCCCAACATTCAGCTTGGAACATGTGTCCCATGACAATGGTTATTATTTTATCTTTATTAACTTTATTTACATGAAATTTTGACCAGGGTTGTAACAAGTTAATTTTTTCCTCATTCTTGAGGCATTTTACACTTGGTCTCACTTATTTCTCTACATTTGAAAGCCAAGAACAAAACACACACATGGTGGTGGTTGGGCCCACATATTAGATGGGACTCATATTCCAAATGATGTGAGTTCTAATTGGGACTTCACACCGTGGAGACACCCTACTATTGGTGATTCATTTTGGCCCATCAAAATAAGGATTTTCATTACATACAAATTTGCACATGATTTCATATTTCCACCTGGGTTTTTATACTTAAAATTTTGCAAAATATGAAATAACCACCAATGTTTTGTATGCCCTCCCAACTTTTGTGCAAGTAATCCTTTATGCGAACAGAAACGATCCCTCTAGTTCTAATGGGAGGATCTAGCAACAAACTAGACAAATATATGCAACCTTTCCTGACTGATGCTAGAAAAACAAAAAGTAGGATAGGTTCCCTACCTCTTTCTGATGCTATTGTCTTTCATTGGTGTCAGCCTTGATTCTCTCGCTTCCACGCTCGTGATCTTCTCCGTTGGTGAAGATAAATGCCTACAAGGAGGAGAAAGTGGAGACAACAAATGAATACAAAACATAATAATCTCTAGCACAAGTTATGCAGTAGATCAAGGAACACTACAAAAAATAGGCAATACTTGACATATTTATGGAAAGGAAACACATAATGTATTATTAACATAATGATAAAGGATAAATACAACTAGAAGCCTTGATGTTTAATGCCTCCTTCAGATGAGACTACAAGTTCTAGCCTCGACTCTTCAAACAACTTCCTCCTTCACAAATGGGCAGCAATTGGGCATGGTTCACCTCATAGGATGGCAACCAACATTAGTGGAAGGTAGGGGTTTCATTTATAGGAAAGGAGAGGGAGTTGAGGATCCATAAAATGTGGGAGAATTTCCACATCCTAAGGGAAATATCCATGGCAAGGGGATCCAATACCATGAATCATAAGTTTCGCTCCTATCATTAACTACCTGAAATTGCGTCATCGTTCTCGAGCCTTCTAGTAAGGGAAGCTTCTCCTCCATTTTTGGAAAAACTACCTGAAAAGGGTGAATGCATATTTTCCTAACAAAATTTTCACTACCAGCACTAGACACATGTTTTTAAAAAGGTGACAAACACGGGTCATTAGTGATGTAGAGCGCGTTGGGCTTGTAAAACAAGGTTTTTGACAATATTTTCATAATAATTTTCAAGTAAACTTTTTTTCCACTTCTTCAGGTATGTTTTAGATATGTTTCATGGAGAACATATTTTGTGACACTGGTGTCATGATGACACAAAGTGGATTTTGACAAAATATTGTATAACAGATGACCCCTAAAGCATGAAGTTAGAATGGGAAGTGATGGTTGAAGTGCTTTACAAGTAAAGGCAAGGAATTTAAAGAAACACTATCAGGAGACCTGCAAATCAAACATGATACAATATATACAACATCTCTGATGTAAGTGTTCCTAACAATACATCTCTGAGAAGGAATATAACAATACATGGATCCACGGCATGGGTGCATCCATCCGACTGAAAAGGATCATGAATATAACTATGGATACATGAACCCATGGCATGGGCGCAACCATCCGATTAGAAAGGATCATGTGTACAATCATGAATATTGAATAATTCCACGAAGCTTGGATTTATCAAAGGAAACCCAGGGTCTTCACCTCTGTATCGACCTGACCAAAGTACGAATTTAACCATGTGAATAGATGTGTTGAAGTTGAACATGGCAGAAACCACATGATTACCAGTTGATGTTGTAAACTATTAACAGGCACAAGAGAAACCACTAATAATAATGATGGCTCTCGAGGTACAACAACACAATCTACGAGTGTGAACAATGAATTTGAAGGCGAGCACCTGCAGAATCATTCAATCAAAGGCCATTGATGTGAGCCTATCGTCGAATGTGAAGAACCTGTCATTGAGGCATGCGAGCTCAAAGGTATTGAAAGAGGATTTCTAGATCATTTTCCTGGGTAATGAGCTGGAGTCAACAAGAAGTGATCTGTCGAAGGAGGTCCATAATGTTTCCCACATCATCGACACAACACATAGGATTTTAGAAAGTTGGCAAGAGTGATTCAAGATTGATGCAGATAAAGTAAAACAAGGTATAAGTAGCGGTTTGAAGTTGCGGACATGGAATTCTCTTGAACATATCAGCAACACGACTCTGAAATTTGGCATAATTTGACTCAAAGTATGATTAGAGGTCATGATGACAACAAAATATAGTCAAATTAGAGGCAAATGGATTTCATAAAACCTGGTAAGACAAGTGGAAAATTTAGGATGTCACAAAGCTGACATGAGATACAGATAAGTGTCATGTTCAAGAGTGACATGCTGCCTTCCACAAAGAATACATGTTATATTGTTGCTTCCATTTTCCCCATTATTTATAGCAAGTACCTCTTTATTTTTTATCGCAATCTTGAAGAGGATACAATATGTTTGACGTATAAGTTCACCCTTCAGATGAATCCATCCTAGTAAGTTTAACGAGCCCTGTGAAGGAGTAACTCGGTCTCGTCATGGTGACAAGTCCTTCATCGTTTATGTTTGATGAGTCCGACTGAGGGGTAACTTGAAATATTTTTCATTTTTAGGGAGTTTCAAAAAAAAATCAAAAAAGAAAACTCCATATGTCCCTTTTCATAAATAGTCTCTTGAATCCGAAAAGGTGGAAAACAATATCCAAGAGAACCTCTTAGTCATTTTTACTAAGGTATTTGTTTTTCGTAATTAGTCTATCTCATTCCGGAAAAGGGTTAAAATTGTATTGAGTGTTTCATTTACTTTAATGAGCTCAAAATGACAAGAGCTCGACAATATTTTCATTTTTCACGAGTCATAAAAAAGTTGAAAGATGACTCCAAGGGTGTTCCTTTTTCATTTATTTTCCACGAATCCAAAAATTTGATAAAACAAAACATGATAGTTTACCAAAATCATTTATTTTCGCCAATTGTTAACAACCTGTTGCTTCACATGTGAACAAACATTACCCAGTTTGAGAAAAATATAATAATATAAGTAAAAATACATTTTAAATGGTAAAAATAATTTAAAAAGTTTAAATAAACTCAAAAAGTAAAAAATAAAATTACCATTTGTAACTTGTGAATTTTGAGATCATTTTTACCCAAAATTACCCCGATATTCAGGCGAGGAGTGTGATCAAACCAGGGCACCATTCAAAGAGTTGTCAGTCACAGGTAAGATTTCTTTACTTTTCCTGCATTTTGATAGTAATTTCAAGTGTTTTCATCCATATAGTAGGTGTCTATGGAATTGAATAAAATAGGGCTCGTGGGCGGCCAACGCAGGATTTACCCATCGGGACCTCGTCGTTCGCCTTGAGATCCAAAGGACCGGTGCGATGAAAGCGCAAGAAAATTCATAAAGATTTGCGCTAGCACCGATAAGAAAATGTTTTCATCAAATTTCTCAAATTACTAGCTATTTTACAATTTTTCCTCCATGAAAGCTAACTAAATTTTTTTAATAATGTTTTCTAGGTGAATTGTTGGAGAAAATTGGCCATTGAGTGGAAGGAAACACGTCATGAAATATATGACCACCAAGTAGCATATAACCCAGATTGCATAAGGGCTCTTCGCGAATGCAGATTGCTCAATTTCTTTCGTACCCCTAGGATCAGAGCCTAGGTAGATTTATTGCAGCGCTTGGTGAGATGGTGGAATGTAGGTCGCTAAATGTTTGTGATATGGGACCAGGAGCTGGATATTGAGGTGTCATGCATATAATTCATTATTGGGTTGTCTAAGTGGGGACAACAAGTTCATTTTTTGGGTGCTCGTGCAGGAGGAGAGAGCATTGATATTGATCGATATGTATTGTACCCACGGTTTTCGCAAGACTAAAAGCAGGAAAATTGACATCAAGGATATCAGGGAGCTTCCTTTGAGAATAGTTCTCTTTACCATTCCTCGAGTGGATGGATTATAAGCTCTCCACAAGGTGAGAAAGTGTCACCTCCAATATGTAGTGGAATTCTTAAACCCTACCATATTCAACTGGAGTGAGGGGCTACTAGCCAATATGAAGGACCAGCTCACCAAATGAAAGTGTCAAAGGAAAAGGCGTCATTTCCAAATGTCAAGATAACTTGTCTTGTTTTAAAAAAGTCATTTCAAGTGAAAAAGGTTTAAAGAGGTCATATCAATCTTATAAAAGGCAAAAGTAAACTCAATTTCATTCATTATTACCCTTTGATGTGTGGAAGAGGACATATTTACCTCACTTGCACTCCAAAGGTGTTCCAACTCCAAAATCCAAGGCTCAAATTCACTTAAAAATCCATTTTCTACCCTTCAAACAATTGTCGTTACGCTTCTAGGAAACATTGTTACACTTTTGGGCACCATTGTTATGCTTTTTCCAGTGCTACACAACCGTTTTTTGATGCTTATGAGCACTACATAGATGTTGCATAGCCAATAGTGTAACGATTTTACCCACAGTTGTTACGCTTTTGCCCTTAGTTGTTACACTTTTGTAGATACTTGTTACGCTTCTGGAGAAGAAGCAGCTTTCGGTTTTTGGCTTGAAAAAATTCCAAACAAACTCAAAGCTTGGCTCATTTACCTTGTGAAGCCTTCATTAAAGGTAACTCATCACTCTTATGCCCTCTTGTGGTTAAATTTGTGAGTTTTAACACATTTTCATGCTCATTTTATTTTTCTCCATATTTTCACTTGTCCATGGTGTAAAAAAAATTTCATTTGACAAATCCTAACCTATCCCACCTACCTAAACCATAACCCTATTACCTAAACCCTAATTCATGCATCTCATACACTTTATACCGACATTTCCTATCATCTACACCATCCCAAACATGTCAAATTCAAGCAAACCCTAAATTCTAGCTATTTCACAGTGAAAAAACCTTGAAATTTCCTATGTTTTCTAGATTTAACCATCCTCCACACATTCATTTTTTCGCATTCCAATTTCAGTATGGAGCTAAGATGCCACCCTATGCACTGGATTTTTCTTAGAATTTTTTCTCAACTCCATGGCCCTCATTTCACCTTCTAAATCTACACCACTTCTACACTAGCACTTCTCACAGTCAAACATTGGGAATTTCCTATGTTTTTATCATTTTGCCACCTTCCTCACACTCATTTTCCCTCGTTCCACCCAAAAATTGAATCTAACACACAACTCAACCCACTCAATTTTTTCCAGAATTCTTCTTGGCTCCATTATCCTTCATCTTATCCTCTAAACTCACAATTTCCTACACTCTATTTTTCCAGATTTCCATACATTCACCTATCTCGTCAACACACTAGGGTTTTCATCATTTCGGTGATAAACACAATGGAAAGTGAAGAGAAGAGGTTCAAGGGAGGGTGCCACCTTAGGCTAAAACCCTTCATAATGCATGAAATAAAAGCCTCGCCGTTGGCCAAAAGATGTTTTGAGAGATCTCAGTGTTTGAGATTTTTTGAAAGGCTCATGGAAGAGGGGTAACATTTTCAATTGACCAGCCTATTTGCTACAAGCTATAGCATGGAAAAGGTCACTATTGCATGTCTAGATATAAACCTATCAGTAGACCTAATTTCTTTAGCAACATGTATTCCTTGTCATGGAGAGCAGTGGTTCAAAGGCATGGAGTTAGACATTGAAAATTACAAACAGTTTCTCAAGCCTCATGCGGGAGAGGAGCCATATTACCTATTTCCTTTAGACACCTCAGAAACAAGTATGCTCCTTTGATGATGTTCATAATGAATTGCTTCACATGCGAAGGAATATTCTCCACGTTGTATAATCAGAATGTTGATGCATTTCACCTCAGTCAAAACACTTGATTTGCCATTTTATTTGTACAGGAGTTTGATTATGATGACTCAGAAGGTTAAAAGCAGAAAACAAGATCATCACACTAGTATTTTTCATCATGGTCTAATCAAGCTCATTGTGTTGCATCACCTTTCCTCCATCAACATGACTTGGGAAAATTTCTTGGAGAGATTGTCAGCATCGCCTATCATTAGACCTTCTATCTTGATTAGTACATCATCAACAGAACCAATGGAGGTTGGCTCTTCTATCATGCCCACTCAATTTTCAAATGCTCCTAGGGTTGTTGATTTTACTCACACCTATGATAAAGGGAAGATACAAGTATTTGCACCCAAGTCTACCACGAATGTTCTTACACTTGACACCATTGTGCGACAATTTGAGATAGACGAGAGACCTCTTTTACATCAAAATATTGAATCGACTTCATTGGAGGTTGAGCTAACAGAGCAGGTGGATGTCAGATCAATTGAAGGGATCATCAGAGAAAAAGATGAGGAAATAGCATAATTGAAGAAGATGTTTTCTATTTCTAACTCTCAAATCACTTTCTTACAACAAGAAAATTTTCAATTGAAAGTGAATCAAATCCTACAAAGCAAGGCCAAGTCAGACCTAGAGGCAGTCAAAGGTAAAGGTTAGGAGGTTATTTTTGTTGAAAAAATGCAATACATGGAGGTAGAAACACAAACAATAATACCAAAAACAAGAGGCCTCGAAAGGGCGTTGGAGTTAGAAAGATAGTCAACTCATCCACCTGAAGAGTTGACCTTTCATGAGCTTATAGCCATGGAGATTAATGAAGATAGAGAGATTTGGTTATCAAGATTAAATGAGAATTTGGAGAATCTCTTGAAGATGGCTAAGAGGGACAATAAGCGGCAAAGGCATATGCCAAACCACTATCGCACCAAGAACACAATTTCTCAAATAAAGTTGAAACAATTGAAGAAAAAATTAAAAGAAGCAGAAATGAAGCTTAAAGAGAAGGATAGCTTGGACTTATTGGCTGAAGATTCTTTGGATATTTAGCCCATCACTTACAGGTGCCATAGAACCAATTTTGAGAATTTTTGATCAATTTTGGTATTTTTTGTGACTTTTGCACAATTCTGGAAATTCCTCATTGCAGAAGGGTAACAAAGTTTTGTTACTCTTATTTTGGGGGCATCCAAATGATGATTTATTTACATGGGTGGATGTATTTTGATGAGTACATCACAGATCAAGAACCCTCATGGAATTAAAAGCTATAATTTTGGAGAAAAAGCTAAAAAACCACTCATTTTTCATGTTTCTGCCATCTTTTTGGACCCTCTGTTGCGCTTTTGGAGTAACCTTGGGAGAATGGATTTTTGAAGGCCTTCCCATGGGTCATTTTGCAAAATTCAAGATGTTCTGGAAACTAGAAACATAGGGATAGTTGACCGTTCTTTCATAAGTTTATTTGGACACCTAAAAGTGCCTCAAAAGTTCCTCCAAAATTATATTATGCTTCTACAAATTTTTGTTACCCTTCTATCAGAAATGTCACAAATCAGCATTGGATTCCTCAGGACACTTTTCAAGCTCAGAAATTGTCACAATTTCGAGGTTTTGTTGTCCTATGAGTTAGAATTAGAATTATTGAGTTGGTTTTGGCCTGATATCGTGAGGGAATATGTAATTTAATGTAAGGGACAAACACTCCTAGTTCATAGCTAAAATTCATGGAATGGTTTCTAACCTCCCTAGAATCTAGGAAATGACTCATCTTGTGTATTTATGACCCATTTTGGATGGGATTTCGATCTGATGAGTTGTCATATTCCATATTTTATACAATTAGACTCTCTTTAGTCTTTTTTTGGGTTGGATATTATCATATTGCAATGGATATTTTGTAATCAGCAATTTGGAATGAAATTAGAGACAGATTTGTAGGAATTGTGTTGAGATACTAGTATGCATTGGAGAATTTGTTCTTCTTATGTATGTTTATAATTTCATGCTTATGATCTAGGTGGATATTGGTGGCCACTCACCTATTCCACTTTGGGCCCCACCAGTGTTTCTTTCAGTATTTCAATTTCCTTAATCATAGCACAATTTACTATTTTTAGTAGTTTTTCGGTTCTTGAACTTCTGGAGCCGTTTTGAGGCCCTAAATGACGTTTTTTTGGGAAAACGGGGAGCATCGTGGAATTTTATTTGATGTTTCTCACATTAAAAGTTGTATTACTCTGATAGATATTTCTAACGAGGTATGGTGCACGCCAAACGAAGATTGTATGCCAAAGTTACATCCCCAGGAAATTGATGTACCAATTTACCCAAACGAGGCCCATATTTTTGGTGCTTCATCTCCTAGGGTTAAGTTTTTAGATGTTTAGGGTTTTCCATTATTTCTCAATAATAATCGACCCTCGAGTCTCATTGTAACACAATTCAGAGGCCTGTATCCACCACATCTCTTCTGAGAGATAAGCTACCAACGCCTTAGCTAGTTTATTTCCATTATGTCTGTAAAAAAATTTCAGTTCTTTGATATTAATGAAATGAAGTGTTATTTTTGCTACATATTTATATTTATGGTTATATGTGTATTCAATTGTGTTCCTTCATAAATCTTTATCAATGGTATCAGAGTGGTATGATCTTTCTCGATCCTTCTTTGCATGTCCCTAACAAGGTCCGGGGTATAAGGAGTTAAAGCTAGATCTGGTTGAACCTTTGCAAGATCAGCCTCGCAAACCTCGACGACCGCCCAAGGGGGATGAAAAGAAATATGGGGGAGTAGGATATCCTATCAAAATATTGCTCGAGGAGGCCCTCGAAAAACAAAGGAACGCGATGATGGATAAATTTGCCCAGATCCTTCAACGATTGCCCACGAGTGGTGCATCTGCATCCAACATCCACTCCGGAGGCATAACTCCTTTTAAGGTACAATCAAAATTTGAAATTACCATATTTGAAGGAAAAATAGATGCAGATGTCGTAGATATATGTTTGAATAATTTAGAAGGATATTTTTCGGTTCATGACTTTTCCGATCGGGAGAAGATTATTTTTGCACTCCTCAAAGCTACCCCCAATGTCAAGGACTAGTGGGAAGCCTACTGTGATAAAAAGGATGAGGGGGAACCCTCTCTATTCTCGGACGTACCCACTTGGAATTATTTCTTAGATGCCATCAAGGAAAAATATTATCCCCTATAGAGCTATGAGGACAAGTACATACAATCGATAACGTTGCGGCAACAAAGGGATAAAGATGTGCATGAGTTGACGAATCTGTTCCATACCCTGTGCACAAAGTTGGGTATCAAATATTCATAGAAACATTGGGTTGAAGTGTTGCAGTTGTCTACACAGATACATTCAGGAGGAAATCGAGTTCCTAGACATCTCCTCGCTTGATACAGCATACCAGTATACTGCCAAGTTTGAGCAGAAATTCAAACAAAAGAAGCGAGACTTTGGATCTGCGAATAAAAAGTAAGGGAAAGGTGCCCCCAAACCATGGAATAAAGGATAAAGCCAAGGCATGGCATCCCAAGACAACCTGCCAAAGCCGAAATCAAAGAACAACACCGTGAAGCCAAAAAGGGACACGGGAAAGTGGTGTGAGTTCCATAAGAGATCCACTCACAACAAAAGTGAGTGTCGGGCCAAGCAGTCATTGGTGGCCGAGATGAGGGATTTTGAATCAGATGCATGCTTTGACTTTGAATCAGAACATGACAAGGGGAATGATAAAGGGAAGCAAGTTATTGATGCGGAGCCCAACGCCACTTGTTGTCACTACGAAGATCCAGAAGGAGGAACCAGAAGATCCATAGGAGGAGGAGCATCTCTTCCATTACCAGATGTGGGTAAAGGGTTCCTCGCTATAATTCATTGTCGACAGTGGGAGCCAAAAGAACCTCATTTCAGTAGAGGTTATGAAGCAGTTGGGCTTGCCGACCATAGCACACCCACAGTCGTACACCATCAGGTGACTTCACCAAGGACGAGATCTCCGCATCAACTAGCAGTGCCACCTTCCCTACAACTTCAAGCCCTTCACAGATGAGGCATTATGTGACATTGCTCCTCTTGATGTTTGTGATGTATTATTAGGCCAACCATACTTGTGGAAGCGACATGCTATGTAGGAGTCTCGGCCTCACGCTGTTATTTTTATTTTGGGAAATAAGTTGTACAGGATACCAAAGGTACCACTGCCTACCGCTATCTCTTTGGTTGTTGTAAAACAATGCAGTAAGCTCATTTCCAAAACCAGGAAATTTTTTTTCCTGTTGATCCGCCCCCGGGGCAAGAAGAAGATTGTGGCCACGACCTCCATACAATGCTCCTCCACATGAAAACAACAAACGAACAATGTCGTGGAGGAGTACGAGGACATCTTCACCTCACCCACAGGGGTGCCTCTACACTGTCAGGTCAAGCACCCCATCGATATGACCCCAGGTGTGTCGTTGCCAAATGGACTGATCTATTAGAGCTCTTTTCTCAGGAACAATGAAATCAAGAGTAAAATTCATGAGCTATTGCAGAAAGGTCACATCTGACCGAGTTCATCGCCCTGTGGGAGCCCTATCATGTTAGTGCACAAGAATAATGGGACTTGGAGACTATGTATTGAATATCAGGCGTTGAACAAGATCAATATCCGGAACAGGTACCCAATCCCACAGATTGATGACCTTCTGGACCAAATCAAAGGGGTGAAATATTTCAGCAAGATAGACTTGAAGTCTGGGTATCACCAAGTACCAATAGAACCCTCCGATGTGTGGAAGACTACCTTCAAGGCCAAGGAGGGACTTTTCGAATGGTTGGTCATGCCTTTCGGGTTGACGAATGCTCCTGCAACCTTCATGAGGCCGATGGACAACATCTTGCAACCATTCACCAACTCATTTGTAGTTTTATACATGGATGACATCCTAATCTTCAGCCAAACTTGAGAAGAGCTCCTCCACCACATCTGATAGGTCCTCCAAACACTGTGACAGCACAAGTTGTGTGCCAATTTCTAGAAGTGCACTTTTGGCATGACCTAGGCTCAGTATTTGGGATACATTATTGATGAACGGGTGGTGCATGTGGATCCAACCAAGATCCAAGTAATTCGGGATTGGCCAACCCCTACCACTCTAACAAAGCTTCGCAGCTTTCTAGGTCTTTCTAATTTCTACTACAGGTTCGTGTTTCGATTCTCTCATATCACTTTGCCCTTAAGCCCAGTCACCAAGGGAGTAACGAAAGAAAATTTATTTTGGTCAGAATCTCAATAGAAGGCGTTTGTAGAATTGAAACATTGCCTCTGCTCCGCCCCAGTGCTCACATTACCAGACTTGCAAAAACCATTTGAGATCAAGATAGATGCCTCTGACTATGCTATTGGGGCAGTTCTTACTTAACAGGGGCATCTAATGGCATATCACAATGAGACATTTTCTGACACGGTCTGCAAGTATCCCACTTATGAAAAATAAATTTATTCCATTGTGAAGGCTTGCCGACAATGGAAGCATTACATTTTGGGGAAGGAAACGGTCATCCACACAGACCACCGACCCCTACAGTTCATACAAACACAAGGGAAGTTGTAGAATGATCGCAATCATAAGTGGTCCACATATCTGCAACAATTTCATTTGAACATCAAGTATAAGAAGGGCAGCACCACTAATATTGTAGACTGCCATAGCCAACCACCGATTGTGGCATTAACCACCATTCTTAACTCTTGTGGGCATGAGACTTCTGATTTTCCGCTTCTCTACAAGAGCGATCCGGAATTTGGCCACACATACAAGACACTCCTGGAGGGTACGCAAGTTCCAAATTTTCACCTCCAGGATGCACTGTTATGTCACCTGGGACACCTTTGTGTTCCTTCAAGCAAGCATGCCAAGATGATTTTGGAAGCGCACTATAGTCGAGTCATTGGGAATTTCGGGGTCGAGAAAACAATGGAATTATTGCAGAAGTATTTCTATTGGCCGAACCTTCGACAAGATGTCGGGAAGTACATCAAATCCTGCACTGCTTGCGACATTTCCAAACCAACCATCAAGAAGAAAAGCCTCTATACTTTGCTACCTACCCTTAGTCTACCTTGGGAATCCATATCCATGGATTACATGTCGAGCCTTCCTTCTACTAAGCATGGAAACTACTTTTTTTTCATGGTCGTCAATAGATTCTCGAAGATGGCCATTATGGCGACCTGCAAGAAGAATATCATAGCAGAAGCCACTGCTAAACTCTTCTTTGAACGAGTGTGGGTGCACTTTGGGATCCCACAGTATATGATCTCAGATCGAGATAGCAAGTTTCTCAGCACATTTTGGTCCAGCCTCTGATCAATGCTAGACACCAACCTCACCAAGTCCACAAATTTCCATCCCCAAACTGATGGCCAGACAGAGGTCGTCAACCCGATGATTGTACACATTTTACGCATGTAAAATTAAAATCATCCATGCACATGGGATCAAAGCCTTCCATATTTACAACACAGTTATAACCGGGCTCTCCACAGCTCAACCGGCCACAACCCCTTTCAGGCGGGCTTGGGATTCCATCCACTATGTCCCATTGACGTAGCCATGCCATTTGCGGCTACTCATGCTGATTTAGCTCATGTCCAGTCTGAAGCTGATAAAGCGAACAAATTTATTGAGCACATTCAGCACATCTGCCAACAGGTTCATAATATATTGTACAGAGCCAATGCTAAGTATGAGCAATGACATGATCAACATCAGGTACCACATAACTTCCAGGTGGGTGAGAAAGTGTGGCTATATTTTCAAAAAGAGCGCCTCACTAGACCCCACCGCAAGTGATCTGTATTTATGAAAGAATGCAATAGAATACACATATAACCATAAATACAAAAATGCAGTGGATATAACACTTCATTTCATTAATATCAAAGAAATGAAATTTGTTTCCAAACAAAATGGAAATAATCTAGGTAGGGCGTTGGTAGCTTCTCTCTAAGAAGAGATGTGGTGGCTACAAGATTTTGAGTTATGTTACATTGAGGCTCAAGGGCCTATTAATTATTGAGAAACAATGGAAAACCATAAACATCCAAAAACCTAACCCTAGGAGATGAAGCGCCAAAACTATGGGCCCCGTTTGGGTAAATTGGTACATCAACTTCCCAGGGACATAACTTTGGCATACGATCTTCATTTGATGCACTCAATATCTCGTTAGAACGATATATATGAGGAATCCAACTTTTGAGTGAGAAAAATTAGTCTATGGGCCCTTGGTCCTCCTGGTTTTCGTAAAAAATCTCGTTTAGGGCCTCAAAATGAATCCGGAAGTTCAGGACCCAAAAAACTGCTAAAAATAGTAAATTGTGCTATACTTAAGGAAAATGAAAAACTAAAAGAAACAATGGTGGCACCCCAAGTAGAATAGGTGGGTGGTCACCAAAATCCACCTAGATCATTCCTCCCCCCTTGTGAAGAAATGGTCCCCATTTTGTTGAGTTCCTCCATGAGATGAGGAAACTTCTGCTGAACTTGGTCCCTGGTGGACCACTTGCCTTGGTGCAAGAGTTGGCTGGCTTTAACAACCTGATACAGTTGGATATTATGCTAGCGAGTGTTCTTGATTTTCATATCCATGATATAATCTGTGGTGGCATGTTCCATGCAGTCTGGGTTTAATTATGTTGGTGTGAGTTGTTCTGCAATGTCGGCGGTGTCCAGAAGAGGTGGGAAGTAGGGCCGAAGGTGGTCCACATTGAATACTGGATACAGACCAAGGAATGGTGTAATGCTGATATCAAAGGCATTGTTCCCTACAACCTTGATGATGGTGTACGACCCATATCGGAGCGGGTGAAGCTTCCGGTGGGGTCTAGTGAGGCGCTCCTTATGCAAATGTAGCCACAGTTTGTCGCCCACCTGGAAGTTGTGCGGCACCCAATGTTGATCATGTCGGTTCTTGTACTTAGTATTGGCTCTGTCCAATATTTCATGAACCTGCTGGAGAATATGCTCAATGACATTGTTCGCTTTGTTAGCTTCATACTGGACATGAGCCGAATCGGCCTGAGTAGCCACAAATGGCATGGCTACGTCAATGGGACATAGTGGCTGGAACCCCAGGCCCACCTGAAAGGGGTTGTGACCAGTTGAGTTGTGGAGATCCCGGTTATAACTATGTTATACACAGGGAAGGCTCTCATCCCATGTGCATGGATTCTTTGAATTGTACATGTGCAGAATGTGTAAAATCATCTTGTTGACGACCTTTGTCTCGCCATTAGTTTGGGGATGGAAATTTGTGGACTTGGTGAGCTTGGTGTCCAGCATTTACCAGAAGCTGTACCAAAATGTGGTGAGGAACTTGTTGTCCCAATCTGATATGATAGACTGTGGGATCCCAAAGTGCACCCACACTCGTTCAAAGAAGAGTTTAACAGTGGCTTCTACTGTGATATTCTTCTTGTAGGCCAACATAATGGCCATATTTGAGAATTTTTCTACAAAGTCGTTTCCATACTTAGTAGAAGGAAGGCCCGACATTTAATCCATGGAGATGGATTCCTAAGGTCAACTAGGGGTAGGCTTCTTGATGGTCAGTTTGGCAATCGCGCAAGCAGTGCAAGATATGATGTACTTCCCAACATCCTGTCGAGGGTTCGACCAATTGAAATACTTCTGCAGTACTGCCACTGTTTTCTCGACCCTGAAATTCCGAATGACTCGACTGTAGTGTGCTTCCAAAATATTCTTGGCACGCTTGCTTGAAGGAACACAAAGGTGTCCCAGGTGACATAGCAGTGCATCCTGGAGGTGAAAATTTTGAACTTGTGTACCCTCCATGAGTGTCTTGTATGTGTGGCTAAATTCTGAATCGCTCTTGTAGAGAAGCGGCCAATCTGAAGTCTCGTGCCCACAAGAGTTGAGAACAGTGGTTAGTGCCATGATCAATGGTCGGCTGAGGCAGTCTGCAACATTATTGGTGTTGCCCTTCTTATACTCTATGTTCAAATGAAATTGTTGCAGATATTAGGACCACTTTTGATGGTGATCGTTCTGCAACTTCCCTTGTGTCTGTATGAACTGTAGGGTGTTGGACCCTTGGTTAAACTGAGAGGGGGGGTGAATCGGTTTAGTGCAATCATGTTCTTATTATACTTTCTTTTAATAGTAATATAATATTTCTTCTTTATATACAAGGGAACAACAATCTTAATAAATGAGAAATAGGTATTAAGCAGAATAAATACAGAGTATCAACACATCATATCATCATGCACATGGACAAAAGATATAAGTGGAAACCCATAAGGGAGAAAACCACATCTTATTATTGTTGTGATGCAAAGGCAAGCTCCAACTCCCTCTCACCACTGATTTTCTGTAGGCTCCAACCCACAGGAGGCTCCTACCTCAATTCTGCAAGCTACAACTTGCAAGGAAGCTCCAAATCCCATCAATTTTATGTAGGCACCAACCTATAGGAGGCTCCAACCTCAGCCAGCTACAACTGACTTATATCAAGCTACAACTTGATATGGAAGCACCAAATTCCTCTATTTTCTACAGGTTACAACCTACAGGAGGCTCCTACCTTAGTCATCTACAACTGACATCTATCAAGCTACAACTTGATAGGGAAGCTCCAACTTTCTCACTCTTTCAAAAGAAAACACTTGTTGATTTACCTTGGATACCAGCTCTATTTTGTACCTTCTTCACTGCTGTCCTCCAGCTTTCTTATCTATCTTATATCGTCTCTGACTTTTCACAACATCTCTTTCTGCCCCTCCTTCTTCTTATCTTCTCTGCCTCAATTCTGCATTCTCTCTCCTCTCTATGCATATCTATGAGATATCATTTATAGAGTTCGCCTCTTGACTGTTTGTATTCTATAGAGAATTTGGAGTGAACAGCCATGACTCTTTGACTTCTGCCTTCTCATTCCTTTGTCCAACTCGTTCATAAAAAATCTAGCAATATGTACAAATTTCAATATTACAGTGGGATATTTCTTTTCCTCTGGAGACTTGCCTTTGCATCACAAACAATATAAAATAAATAAACTTTACACTTTCAGTTACAGTAAGAATTTCTATTTAGCCCATTCATTTTTGGTTCACTGTGAGCTTGACTTTTCTGTTGTTGTAGTGTAACAAACTCACATTTTCATTCCCGTGCATTTCACATTCTGATTCTGCAATTCTGAATCCCTTCACTGCACACCTCTTCAACTCTGCAATCTCTGTTTACCTCTATCAGACCCACATTATCCAAGCTCACTGTAATTGTGTATCTGCTACATATATAATTGCTTTACCAATTTAGCCCCAAAGAAATCTCAAAGTCTTATGCATATAAAAATTCCTCTCCATTCATTTTCCCTGTGCTGGCAATTTGAATAAATGTATGCAGTAGCTTTTCCATCCAAGGTTAAAATCTCTACTTTTAAAAACTTACAATAAGCCTCATGTGCGGAAGATAAATTCCTGTGTTTAACACTATGGTTAGAACCCACATATTACCAATATACACGGGAGCATTTCTTTTCTTTAACACCCTGCGGTTATAACTCATAAAAATGGCAACTAATTGTGAAAGTTTCTTATTTCAGAATCTATGGTTAAAACCATAGAAATAAACCCACAACGCATGTAAATGCTCTTCCCTTTTTATACACCAACCAACCTTTATATCCAGAGTCACATTTATAATCGACGCCTTTCCTTCTATCGGACCTTTGGTTAAAACCATAATCAATACATTGTTTTGTATTGCTAACTTTGGAATAAAACTCAATGTATTCAGGCCCACAGTAACAATATAACGTACCTTTTACCACCGCATTCACCTTTGAATGCTAAAATACATATATTAGAACGAAATGTCTCGGGCCCATAATATGCATAGTTTGCCTTTGATATTAACATGTAACGCCAACAAACATAAATGTCTGGACACAACAGTTGTTACCATATATCGAACCCGACCTTGGTTAAAACCCAGACTTCAATATATATAAACATAATACCTTGATATATCACATCCTCCAGCCAAGGGTTGATATATTATATATGGCCCTCGATGTTAGATTTAAAACCTCTATATAACCCAACAATAAGACTTAGCCCCGCCATATTAAACCTCGGGCCCACACAAACACATGAATTTATTTTTCGTATCCTTTGCGCATTATTTAACGCCACCATAATATAACATTTGGGGCCCACGCTGTCCTTACCTTGGCTAAATGTCGAGAGGATCCGACGGCCCAACTTTTGTCGCGCTCCAAGTCCAAATCCGACGATCCTCGCGCAATATCGTGCAATTTAACTGCACGAGGGTTAATCCTCCAAATTTGTGCGATATGAATGGTTTTCGAAAACAACTTATGGCCACGTGTCGACCAAAGACATATATCGCGCTTTTTTTTACAATTCTACTTAACACTTTTAAAAAATGCGAGACTGTTGGTTTTGATTTTCCAAACCGTTGTTACTGTTCACAGGTCATGGTTCCATTTATCTTATTTTCTCCAAGTTCCGTTCCTAAACTTCGCGCAATGTTCCTTTGCATAGTTCTATCGAAAACCCACCTTTTTCTTCATAACTCCGCCTTCAACTTCGTTTTATTAACCAGCTCGGTCTTACCCTTCACCACAACATTTCTTCAGTTCTTCAATGCTACATTGTTTCTTCCCTTCACGATTCTGCATCCTAGTTAAAACCTTCCAACATACTTACTCTCTGTTCATGGTGATGTTGCACTTCAGTTCAGAGTTTTGCCTTATTTATTCCGACCTTTCTACAATTAAGTTATCCTTTGATGTGCCATTTCTGTAAAACTCCAATCTTCATCTGAAATCACACAATCCACCATATAATCAACCATATAATTAGATCTCTCTGTCCCATCAATTCGTTTGTACATTTACTCAGTCTTTCCAAGGATATATAAACAACCCCTTCAACTTAAATGGCCTTTTCACAGCTGCTCGACCCTGTCTCAACAATTATGTGCAGAACATCATTTGAAACCCTTGCCACAGGGTTTATTCAACTCTTTTTATAAACCTTGATAAACTCACAATCATCAATGCACAGATAATTGCACATAGGATCCATTTATACTCCCAATTACAGAGTCTCATCGTACTCATGTAATGTTGAACAATTCCTCCCATAGATACAAATGAATCCACTTGCAAAAACTTCTTATTGTCTTGGTAGAACTTCTTCTTCTCTAACTCTTCCCCTTTTTCAAAATCAATGGCCCTCCTTCTGTCCTCACTACTTTGCACCTTGAATAGCTCTCTGCTTCTTTGCTATCTTTGTTGCTCTCTTTTGCTGCCTTTGCTACCTCTCTGCTGCTTTGCTTCTCTCTTTTCCATCAATGACAACATTTCCAACAGTCTCCCCCTTTGGCATTGATGGCAATACACTTCCTCTGCTTGCCTTTTAGAAGACCCTTTCTTCTGTTGCTTGCTTTTCCTCCCCCTTTGACATCTATGGCAAAGGGTTGCACATTTCCTAGTGTGGTTTCCAAATCTTGTCCATTATACACTGATCTTGAGGACCTGTTTCATGCACTACTCACTTGCTCTGGCTCCTTTTTGACACTCTTTGTTGACTGATCTCCCCCTGGAATGATGTTTTCTTTTCTGTTCTCCCCCTTGGAATGATGCTTTCTTTTCATGTCAGAGAGTAGCATCTGCAAACACTACCCCTAGTTTGTCTCTTAGATATTCGAATGGTTCTTTAGCAAGAGGTTTTGTGAATATGTCTGCTGTTTGTTCCTTTGTTGGCACATATTCTAGCTTCACTACTTTCTGTGCTACTTGTTCTCTAAGGAAGTGGTACTTGATTGGGATGTGCTTTGTTTTTGAATGAAGTACAGGATTTTTTGATATACTTATTGCACTTGTATTGTCACATTTGATAGAAATAGGTTCATAAAATGTTTACCTTCATGTCTTGGAGAGTTTGCTTCATCCACATTACTTGTGTGCAACATGCTGCTGCTACTATGTATTCTACTTCTGCTGTAGATAGAGAGATAGAAGTTTGCTTCTTGCTTAGCCATGCCACCAGACTTTTTCCCAAATAGAATGCAGCTCCACTTGTGCTTTTCCTGTCATCCACACACCTGGCCCAATCTGCATCTGTATATGTTGTCAAAGTGAAGCTCTTGCCTTTTGGATACCATAGCCCATACTGTGTAGTTCCTTGTAGATATCTGAATATTCTCTTGATTGCTAGAAGGTGATTTTTTTTTTGTGCTGCTTGATATCTTGCCACAAGTCCTACTGCCAAGACAATGTCTGGTCTAGAGGCAGTTAGGTACAAAAGACTTCCTACCATGGATCTGTAAATTCTTTGATCTATATCTACAGATCCATCATCAGCACATAGCTTGCATCCAATGATCATGGGAGTTGACACAGGTTTGCAATCTTCCATTTGGAACCTTTTCAACATCTCTCTTAAGTATTTTTCTTGTGAGATGAAAGTTCCTGTGTTCTTTTGTTGAATTTGAAGTCCTAAATAGAAGGTGAGCTCTCCAATCATAGACATCTCAAATTTTGATTTCATCTCTTCACCAAATCCTTTTGCTAACTCATCTTTGTTGCTTCCAAACATGATGTCATATACATACACTACTACAATTAAGAGTTTATTTTCATTTGCCTTTATGTACAGATTGTTGTCTACTCCTCCTTTCTTAAAACCTTGTTTTTGCAAGTATTTTTCCAGCCTTGAATACCATGCATGAGGAGCTTGTTTCAGCCCATATAAGGCTTTCTTTAATCTGCACACATAGTCTTATTTATTTGTTAATGAGAATCCTTCAGGTTGTTCCATGTAGACTTCTTCTTCTAGATCTCCATTCAGAAAGGCAGACTTCACATCCATTTGATATACCTTGAAACCATGATAACATGCAAAGGCCAAGAATATTCTGATTGCTTCCATTCTAGCTACAGGGGCAAAGGTTTCATCATAATCAAGACCTTCAATTTGTGAATATCCCTTGCATACAAGTCTGGCTTTATTTCTGATTACCTGTCCTTGTTCCTTCATCTTATTCTTGAACACCCATTTTGAGCCTATGACATTTTTCCCTATGGGTCTTGGTATTAACTCCCATGTATTATTCTTCTTAATCTGGTCTAGTTCTTCATTCATAGCTTTCACCAGATATTTGTCTTTGCTGGCTTCTTCAAACTTCTTTGGTTCTATTTGAGATAACATAGCCAAGTATACTTCTTTTATCTGTTCAGCTAGTTGTCTTCTTGTTTGGACTCCCACACTCTTGTCCCCAATGATTTGATCTTCTAGATGATTCTTTTGAGTGTGTCTTGAGGGACCTTTTGAGTTCAGTTCAGTATCTTCTGTTGTCTTGCTTATTTCATCATCATCTTGGTTCTCTTCTTCATGATCTTCTGGAGGTTTGCTACAACTTGTACTTCTTGTTTTGTTTGGTAGATCTGCATCAAATATTACATCAATGCTTTCCACAATTTTATGTATTGTTTTGTTTTAGCACCTGTAACCCTTGCTCTTGGATGCATATCCTAGAAAGATTCCTTCATCTATTCTTGCATCAAACTTTCCCAGATTTCATCATTATTTTTTATGAAACAATTGCTTCCAAAGACTCTAAAGTGCTTGATTGATGTCGATTTACCATGCCATAGTTCATAAGGAGTCTTGTCACAGTTTGGTCTTAAATGAGCTTTGTTAAGAATGTGAACAGCTGCATGTACTGCTTCTGCCCAGAAAGTTTGGGGAATGTTTCTTTCTTGCATCGTTGCTCTGGCAATCTGTTGTGCTGATCTGTTTTTTCTTTCTTCCACTCCATTCTGTTGAGGTGTACCTACAATAGTAAATTGTTGTTTTATTCCATGCTCATTGCATAGGTCTGCAAAATCATAGTCTGTGAATTCACCTCCTCTATCTGATCTGATGCACTTTAGCTTGCATCCTGTTTTATTTTCTGCCAATGCCTTGAATATCTTGAATTTCTCAAGTGCTTCAAATTTATATCTGAGAAAAGCTACCCATGTCATTCTGGAAAAATCATCTATTATTAGCATGAAATATGATTCTCCACTTGGTGCTTTAGTTCTTGAAGGTCCACACCAGTCCATGTGTACAAGCTGAAGTGGCCTACTTGTTGATAGCTCATCTTTGGTCTTAAAGGATGTGCGGGTCTGTTTTCCCAATTGGAAAGATTTACATATGGTATTTGAAGGCTTCTTTATTGCTGGCATATCTCTGATAGCTTTCTTCTTTCTCAGACTAATGATATGGTCGAAGTTAAGGTGTCCCAATCTTCTATGCCATAACCATGACTCATCAAGTTTGCTTAGGTGGCATGCTTCATTCTCTTCTTTCACTATATAGGCATTACTTTTTGTTCGAATACCTTTGATCAAGGTCTTTCCTGTGGTGCTTGATATTACTTCACAATCTTGTGCTCTAAAAATAACTTCACAGCCTTTATCACACATTTGACTGACACTAAGCAGATTTGCTTTCAGCCCATCCACAAATAGTACATCTTGGCATTTCCTCTTCCATTATCCAAACTGACTGAGCCTATTCCTTTGATTTTCCCTGCTTTATCATTGCCAAAAGTAACATTTCTAGATTTCTTTTCATCAAAGGTTATAAACTTACTTCTGTCTCCAGTCATATGCTTTGAGCATCCACTGTCCAAATACCATTGGCTTTTCTGATCTTGGGCTATTAGAGCCAGGTCACACTTATTCAAATTCTTTTTCCATTGCAGGCAGCTATTTGTTTGGCACCTTTTCTGGGAAGATGAACCACATTCTTTGAGAGGACATTGGGAAGAGATATGTCCGATTTTATGGCATACACAACATTTGATCATATTTTTAGCAGAATTATGAGTACGAGTAACCTCACCATGATTCATAAACCTCCTTGAGGTTTTGAACATCAGTCTTTGTCCATATGTTTTTCACTCTATGACTTTATGGCCAAATTCCTTACAGTAAAAACAATATCCATAAAAACAATTTGCATACCTGAAGAAGGGTTGTCTTCTCCATTTGTTTGCTAGAGGTAGTATTTTTACTGTTTGCATCCTTTGCTGGTTTGAATCGATTCTCCTTGTATGACAATGCAACAATATGTCCCAGTTTGTGGCAGGCATAGCAAGTGACATATTTCATAGGGGGAAAGAATCTCCTTTGATAGATTCCAAATTTGATAAATTCAGGAGTATATGAGCCTTTTCAGTTGACTGTTTATTTATTTCATTCGTTGTCATTTGAGGTTCCTTCTGGTTTTTGTTTACTTTATTGCAGGTTTCTTCTTCTGTAGGAACCTTCTGAGCTGCTTCATTATCCTTATCAGCTTTTACAAAAATGATATTTATGTTCCTTTTCTTTGCCTTTGCTTGATTCTCATTCATAGCCTATCCCAGTTTTTATCAGAGGAGATCTTTGAGCATCTAGAATTTCATTCAACTTATCAGAGCTTGTCATTTGAGGAATGTTTATTGACACTTTCCTTTGGGTGTTTTCTAATTCCTCCTCAAGAAAACTACTTCTTCTTCCAATTTCTCTTCCTTCTGAATTTTATCCTTAATTTGCTTAAGTAAAATGTCTTCTACCTTCTTGGCTTCTTCAAGCTCTACTTTCAACTGAATGAGGACTTCTAAATTTTGTTCTTCTCTTACATATTTGAGGAGAATGTCTTTTTGTTTTCTGCACTTTAGTTTGAGTCTGTCAATTTCCTCCAGGGCACTTCTTAGCTCCCCCTCAAGATCAACTTCACCTTCTTCCTCATCTTCTAGAAGGAATCCTTCAAGCTCTTCTATAGCCATCAATACAAATTTAGAGGTTCCTTCTTCACTTGAGGATTCATCTGAGTCTTCAGATGCACTACTGTCTTGCTGAGCATAGAAATATTTTCTATTGAATCTCTTCCCTTTCTGCCAGTTCTTTGATATGGTTTTCTCTGATTCTTTAGTCTTATTCTTTGTTTTCTTATGAGGACACTTAGCAGCATAGTGTCCAACTCTTCCACAGTTAAAGCATTTAAATGGAAGTTTACCTTTATATTTACCTGAGCCTCTATCCAATTTTTTGATAAATTTGGCCTCTTCTTCATCAGAGCAGGAGCATATATCTTCCTTTTCTTCTTTATTATTCTCTATCTTAAAGGCTACCTCCCTCACATTTGACTTCCTCTATGGCAGTCTCATCTCATAGACTGTTATATTTCCAAGTAATTGGTTCATGGTCAAAGTTTCCCAATCAGCTATTTCTTCTATGGCAAAAAACTTGGGGTTAAAGCTGGATGGAAGAGATCTTAGAATCTTTTGAACAATTACAACTTCTTTTAAGGTTTCTCCTAGAGATTTCATGTTATTCACAATTTCTGCAACCCTTAAAAAGAAGCTGGAAATGTCTTCATCATCATTCATTTTTATATTTTCAAATTGGGCTCTATAGACTTGAATTTTGGCTGTCTTCACCTTTTTGTCTCCCTCGTGGATGTTTTCTAGTGTTTCCCATATTTCTTTGGCATTCTTGCTGTGCATTACTTTGATAAATTTTACCTCACACAGTCCATTTAAGAGTGCATTCATGGCATTTGCATTAGCTACAAAATCTTGTTTGGCTTCTTTCTTTGAGTTAGTCGCCTTTGGGGCATATCCAAATTCCACAGAAGCCCAAACTTCTATTCCTAGAGACATTATGCATGTCCTCATTCTGATTTTCCAGAAGGCATAATTTGCACCAGTGAAAAAAGGGGCTTTATTTGTTGAGCAACCTTCTTGACTAGCCATCTTGGGGACCTAGGATCTCCTTCCAGTTTTTAAACTGTTACAAAAGGAGCTTGGCTCTGATACCAATTGTTGGACCCTTGGTTAAACTGAGAGGGAGGGGAGTGAATCAGTTTAATACAATCATGTTCTTATTATACTTTCTTTTAATGGTAATAGAATCTTTCTTCTTTATATGCAAGGTAACAACAATCTTAATAAATAAGCAGCAGATATTAAGTAGAATAAATATAGAGTATCAACACATAATCATCATGCACATGGAGAACAGATGTAAGTGGAAACCCATAAGGGTAAAAACCACATCTTATTATTGTTGTGATGCAAAGGCAAGCTCCAACTCCCTCTCACCACTGATTTTCTATAGGCTCCAACCCACAGGAGGCTCCTACCTCAATTCTGCAAGCTACAACTTGCAAGGAAGCTCCAACTCCCATCAATTTTCTGCAGGCACCAACCTACAAGAGGCTCCAACCTCAACCAGCTACAACTGACTTCTATCAAGCTGCAACTTGATATGGAAGCAGAAACTTCCTCTATTTTATGCACACTACAACCTACAGGAGGCTCCTACCTCAGTCAGCTACAACTGACATATATCAAGCTACAACTTGATAGGGAAGCTCCAACTTCCTCACTCTTTCAAAAGAAAACACTTGTTGATTTACCTTGGATACCAGCTATGTTCTGTACCTGCTTCACTGTTGTCCTCCAGCTTTCTTATCTGTCTTATATCATCTTTGACTTTTCACAACATCTCTTTCTGCTCCTCCTTCTTCTTATCTTCTCTGCCTCAATTCTGAATTCTCTCTCCTCTCTATGCATATCTATGAGATATCATTTATAGAGTTCCCCTCTTGACTGTTTGTATTCTACAGAGAATTTGGAGTGAATAGCCATGACTCTTTGACTTCTTCCTTCTCATTCCTTTGTCCAACTCATTCAGAAAAAATATAACAATATGTACAAATTTCAATATTACAGTGGGATATTTCTTTTCCTCCGAAGACTTGCCTTTGCATCACAAACAATATAAAATAAATAAACTTTACACTTTCAGTTAAAATAAGAATTTCTATTTAGCCCATTCAGTTTTGGTCCACTGTGAGCTTGAATTTTCTGCTGTTGTAGTGTAACAAACTCACATTTTCATTCCCGTGCATTTCACATTCTAATTCTGCAATTCCGAATCCCTTCGCTGCACATCTCTTCAACTCTACAATCTTTGTTTAACTCCGTCAGACCCACATTCTCCAAGCTCACTGTAATTGTGTATCTGCTGCATATATAACTGCTTTACCAGTTTAGCCCCAAAGAAATCTCAAAGTCTTATGCATATAAAAATGCCTCTCCATTCATTTTCGCTACGCTGGCAATTTGAATAAATGTATGCGGTAGCTTTTCCATCCAAGGTTAAAATCTCTACTTTTAAAAACTTACAATAAGCCTCTTGTGCGGAATATAAATTCTTGTGTTTAACACTATGGTTTGAACCCACATATTACCAATATACACGGGAGCATTTCTTTTCTTTAACACCCTGCGGTTATAACTCATAAAAATGGCAACTAATTGTGAAAGTTTCTTATTTCAGAATCTATGGTTAAAACCATAGAAATAAACCCACAACGCATGTAAATGCTCTTCCCTTTTTATACACCAACCAACCTTTATATCCAGAGTCACATTTATAATCGACGCCTTTCCTTCTATCGGACCTTTGGTTAAAACCATAATCAATACATTGTTTTATATTGCTAACTTTGGAATAAAACTCAATGTATTCGGGCCCACAGTAACAATATAATGTACCTTTTACCACCGCATTCACCTTTGAATGCTAAAATACATATATTAGAATGAAATGTCTCGGGCCCATAATATGCACAATTTGCCTTTGATATTAACATGTAACGCCAACAAATATAAATGTCTAGCCACAATAGTTGTTACCATATATCGAACCCGACCTTGGTTAAAACCCAGACTTCAATATATATAAACATAATACCTTGATATATCACATCCTCCAACCAAGGGTTGATATATTATATAAAGCCCTCGATGTTAGATTTAAAACCTCTATATAACCCAACAATAAGACTTAGCCCCGCCATATTAAACCTCGGGCCCACACAAACACATGAATTGCCTTTCCGTATCCTTCGCGCATTATTTAACGCCACCATAATATAACAGTTGGGGCCCACACTGTCCTTACCTTGGCTAAATGTCGAGAGGATCTGACGGCCCAACTTTTGTCACGCTCCAAGTCCAAATCCGATGATCCTCGCGCAATATCGCGCAATTTAACTGCACGAGGGTTAATCCTCCAAATTCGCGCGATATGAATGGTTTTCGAAAACCACTTATGGCCACATGTCGACCAAAGACATATATCGCGTTTCTTTTGACAATTCTACTTACCAATTTTAAAAAATGCGAGACTGCTGGTTTTGATTTTCCAAACCGATGTTACTGTCTGTAGGTCATGGTTCCATTTATCTTATTCGCTCCAGGTTCCATTCCTAAAATTCGCGCAATGTTCCTTTGCATAGTTCTATCGAAAACCCGCCTTTTTTTCATAACTCTGCCTTCAACTTCGTTTTATTAACCAGCTCGGTCTTACCCTTCACCACAGCATTTCTTCAGTTCTTCAACGCTACATTGTTTATTCCCTTCACGATTCTGCATCCTAGCTAAAAAATTCCAACATACTTACTCTCTGTTCATGGTGATGTTGCACTTCAGTTCAGAGTTCCGCCTTATTTATTCCGACCTTTCTGCAATTAAGTTATCCTTTGATGTGCCATTTCTGTAAAACTCCAATCTTCATCTCAAATTACACAATCCACCATATAATCAACCATATAATTAGATCTCTCTGTCCCATCAATTCGTTTGTACATTTACTCAATCTTTCCAAGGATATATAAACAACCCCTTCAACTTAAATGGCCCTTTCACAGCTACTCGGCCTTGTCTCAACAATCATGTGCAGAACATCATTTGAAACCCTTGCCACAGGGTTTATTCAACTCTTTTTATAAACCCTGATAGAGTCACAATCATCAATGCACAGATAATTGCACATAGAATCCATTTATACTCCCAATTACAGAGTCTCATCATACTCATGTAATGTTGAACAATTCCTCCCATAGATACAAATGAATCCACCTGCAAAAACTTCTTCTTGTCTTGGCAGAACTTATTCTTCTCTAACTCTGCCCCTTTTTCAAAATCAATGGCCCTCCTTCTGTCCTCACTACTCTACACTTTAAATAGCTTTCTGCTTCTTTGCTATCTCTGCAGCTCTCTTTTGATGCCTTTGCTACCTCTCTACTGCTTTTCTTCTCTCTTTGCCATCAATGACAACATTACCAACATAGGGGTCAGTGGTTTGTGTGGATGATCGTTTCCTTCCCCAAAATGTAATGCTTTCATTAGCAGTAAGCCTGCACAATGGAATATATTTCTTTGTTATATGTGGGATACTTGCGGACAATGTCTCACTGTAATATTCCATTAGATGCCCCTGTTGAATAAGAATTTCCCTAATAGCATAGTCAGAGGCATTTGTCTCGATCTCAAATCATTGTTGCAAGTATGGTATGTGAGCACTGGGGTAGAGCAGAGGCAATGTTTCAATTCTATGAACGCCTTTTGTTGAGATTCAGACCAAAATAATTTTTATTTCGCCCCTCCCTTGGTGACTTGACTCAAGGGACAACTGATATGAGAGAATCCCAACACAAACCTGTGGTAGAAATTAGCAAGACCCAGGAAGTTGTGAAACTCTATTAGAGTGGTTGGGGCTGAATAATCCAAAATTACTTGGATCTTGGTTGGATCCACATGCATCCCCCGTTCATCAATAATGTATCCTAGATAATGAACTCGGGTCATGCCAAAAGTGCACTTCTCCAAATTGGCACAAAACTTGTGTTGTCGCAGTGTTTGGAGGACCTGTCGAATGTGGTGGAGGTGCTCTTCCCAATTTTGTCTGAACATCAGGATGTCATCCAAGTACACTACTACAAATGAGTTGGTGAATGGTCGTAATATGTCATCCATCAGCCTCATGAAGGTTTCGGGAGCATTCGTCAACCCGAAATGCATGACCATACATTCGAAAAGGCCCTGCTTGGCTTTGAAGGCAGTCTTCCACACATCGGAGGGTTCAATTGGTACCTAGTGATACTCAGACTTCAAGTTGATATTGCTGAAATATTTCTCCCCTTTGAGTTGATCCAGAAGGTCATCAATCCGTGGGATTGGGTACCTATTACGGGCAGTGATCTTGTTCAGTTCCCGATAGTCAATACAAAGTCTCCAAGTCCCATCTTTCTTCTGCACCAACATGATCGGGCTCCCACAAGGCTATGAACTCGGTCGTATGTGACCTTTATACAGAAGTTACTGAATCTGCCTCTTGATTTCATCGTTCTCCAAAATAGAGCGCCAATTGATCGGTCCATTGGGTAGCGACACACTTGGGGTCAGATCGATGGGATGCTTGTCCTGACAGCGTAGAGGCGCCCCTGTGGGTGAGGTGAATATTTCCCCATACTCCTCCATGATCTTGTCCATTTTTTGTTTTCGCGTGGAGGATCCTTGTGTGGAGGTCGTGTTCATAATCTTATTCTTGCCCAGGGGGCGGATCATCAGGAAAACAAATTTCCCAGGTTTGGAAACAAGCTTACTGCATTGTTTTGCAGTAACCAAAGAGATAGTGGCAGGCAGTGGTACCTCTAGTATCATGTACAACTTATTTCCCAAAGTAACAATAACAGCACGAGGTCGGGACTTGTACGCAGCATGTCGCTTCCACAAGTATGGTTTGCCTAATAATAAATCACAAACATCAAGAAGAGCAACGTCACATAATACCTCATCTGTGAAGGGCTTGATGTTGTAGGGAAGGCGACACTGCTAGCTGATGCAGAGATCCCTTCCTTGATGAAGCCACCCGATGGGGTACGGTTGTGGCTGTGATGTGGTAATCGAGCCCAACTGCTTCACAATATTTGCTGAAATGAGGTTATTTTGGCTCCCATTGTAAACAATGAATTTTAGTGGGGAACCCTTTACCCACATCTAGGATTGGAAGAAACGCTTCTCCTCCTCTGGATCTTTTGGTTCCTCCTTTTAGATATTTTCTATAGCAACGGTAACATTGGCCTCTGCATCAATAATCTGCTTCCCTTTTTCATTCCTCTTCTTGGGTTCTGACTTAGAGTCGAAGCATGCATCTGATTCAGAAGCCCTCATCTCGGCCACCAGTGACTGCTTGGCCTGACACTCACTTGTGTTGTGAGTGGAGCTCTTATGGAACTCACACCACTTTCCTGTGTCCTTCTTCGACTTTGCGGTGTTGTTCTTTGCTTACGGCTTCAGTAGTTTATCTTGGTCTGCCATGCCTTGGCTTTGTCCTTTGTTTTGTGGTTTTGGGGCACCTTTCCCTTGATTTTGATTCGTATATCTAAACTATCGCTTCTTCTGTTTGAATTTCTGCTCAATCTTGGCAGCATACCAGTATGTAATACCAAGCGAGGAGATGTCAAGGAACTCCATTTCCTCCTAAATGTATTTGTGCAGACAATTGTGGTACTTCAACACCAAATGTTTCTCTGAATATTTGATACCCAACTTTGTGTGTAGGGTAAGGAACAAATTCGTCAACTCATGCACATCTTGATCCCTTTTTTGTCGTAGCGTAGTCCATTGTATGTACTTGTTCTCATAGCTCTCCATGAAATAATATTGTTCCTTGATGGCATCTAGGAAATAATTCCAAGTGGTATGACACAGAACAGAGAGGGTTCCCCCTTGTCCGTTTTCTCACAGTAGGTTTCCCACCAGTCCTTGACATGGGGGGTTATCTTTGAAGAGTTCACAAATAATCTTCTCCCGGTCGAAAAAGTCATGAACTGAGAATTATCCTTTTAATAGATTCAACCATCTATCTACCATGTCTACATATATTTGGCCCTCAAATATGGGAATTTCAAATTTTACTTGTACCTTAAAAGGAGTTGCACCACTAGAGTGGCCGCTAGATGCAGATGCACCACCGGTGGGCAGTCGTTGAAGGATCTGGGCAAAGTTATCCATCATCGCATTCCTTTGTTTTTCGAGGGCCTCCTCAAGCAATATTTTGATAAGATCTCCTGCTCTCTCATCTTTCTTTTCATCCCCCATGGGCGGTCATCGGGGTTTGCGAGGCTCATCTTGCAAAGGTTCAACCAGATCGAACCCTAAATCTTTATACCCTGACCTCTTTGGGGACATGCAAAGAAGGATCGAGAATGAGGAGACCTCTCTAATACCATTGATCTAGATTTATGCAGGAACGCAACAGAATACACATATAGCCATAAATATAAAAATGCAGTGGAAATAGCACTTCATTTCATTAATATCAAATAACTGAAATTTGTTTACACACAGAATGGAAATAAACTAGCTAGGGCGCTAGTAGCTTATCTCTGAGAGGAGATGTGGTGGCTACAGGGCTCTGAACTGTGTTACAATAAGGCTTAGGGGCCTATTTATTTTTGAGAAACAATGGAAAACCCTAACATCCAAAAACCTAACCCTAGGAGATGAAGCGCCAAAACTATGGGCCCCGTTTGGGTAAATTGGTACATAAACTTCCCAAGGATGTAACTTTGGCATATGATCTCTGTTTGACATGCTCAAAACCTCGTTATAAATATCTATCCAAGGACTCCATCTTTTGAGTGAGAAAGATCAATCTATATATCCCATGTTGCTCTAGGTTTTCCCAAAAAACATCGTTTAGGGCCTCAAAACAGCTCCGAAAGTTTAGGACCTGAAAAAACTACTAAAAATAGTAAACTTTGATACAATTAAGGAAACTGAAAAATTGAAAGAAACAATGGTGAGGCCCCAAGTGGAATAGGCGGGTGGCCACCAATATCCACCTGGATCAGCAAGCTTCTCCTGCTCTGATATGGCTCATACACCATCACTACGGCTATAGGTACCAATGCCTTCAAGCTGAGTATTCCACCATTCCTTGGTTTGCACCCAGTATTCAATGTGGACTACCTTCGACCCTACTTCCCACCTCTAGTAGACACCTCTAACATTGCTAAACAACTCACACCAACAGAGTTAAACCCATACTGCATGGAACAGGTCACCACGGATTGTATCATGGACATGAAAATTAACAACACTTGCCAGCAGAACATCCAACTGTATCGGGTTGTCAAAGCTGGCCAACTCCTGCACCAAGGCAAGTGGTTCACCAGGGACCAGGTTCAGCAGAAGTTTCCTCATCTCATGGAGGAACTCAACGCAACAGTGACCATTGCTTCCTAAGGGGAGAGGAATGATCCAAGGGGATATTGGTGGCTACCTGCCTATTCCACTTGGGGCCACACCATTTTTTCTTTCAATTTTTCGGTTTCCTTAATTGTAGCACAATTTACTATTTTTAGCAGTTTTTCGGGTCCTGAACTTCCGGAGCCGTTTTGAGGCCCTAAACGAAATTTTTTGGGAAAACCGAGAGCAACGTGAAAGTTCCTATAAGGTTGCTCATATCAAACATTGTAGTCCTCAAACATATATTTCTAACGAGGTATGGTGCACGTCAAACGGAGATTGTATGCCAAAGTTACGTCCCCAGGAAGTTGATGTATTAATTTACCCAAACGGGGCCCACAGTTTTGGCGCTTCATCTCCTAGGGTTAGGTTTTTGGATGTTTAGGGTTTTTCATTGTTTCTTAATAATAAATAGGCCCTCTAGCCTCATTGTAACACAGTTCAGAGGCCTTTAGCCACCACTTCTCTTCTTAGAGATAAGCTACCAACGCCCTAGCTAGTTTATTTCCATTCTACCTGTAAAGAAATTTCAGTTCTTTGATATTAATGAAATGAAGTGTTATTTCCACTGCATCTTTGTATTTATGGTTATATGTGTATTCTGTTGCATTACTGCATAAATCTGGATTAGATTAATACCATGTATTCTTCTTTCATAAATGTTTATCTTGTAAGTTTATGAGCACAAATCATGTTTATTCATGCTCTATTTTAGACAAAGTTTACATTGATGTTTTTGTTTGCTTCTAAACTGAATGAATTCACCTCAGTGCTCATTCAAAATCTCTTCTACTTTATCCTATACTTAATGAGCTGTTAAAATGCTTTCAAACTACCTATCTAGCCTCACATATTCTCTGCAAATTCACCTTGGAGTTCAAACCTAAAAACCTTATACACAGTCTATTCACTGACTCTTCTAACCAGCATTAAAAACATCAAACAAATCCTATTTATCGAGCTTAAATATCTAGCCTAAGATCATTAGATACTCAATCATTCCTTTAACTACAAAAGTGACAACGAGAGAGCCCTCTATGGTCCTGGAAGGGATAGCTACCTGACCTAAAGCCTTGTTTGTGGTTACCTTTCTCCAATCCTATTTTTAGCCTTGGGAAGTTGGGGAGAGAGATAACCTTCTTGGTGCCATTGCTGGGGATCGATTGCGAAACATTCCCTAGGAATATTTCTTTAATCCTCTGAAAGTTAGACTTGTAGGTGACAAGCTCTAGCATTCAAAATAGGCTGAATTATTAAATCTGAGCCAAAGTCTAAAAGTAATATCTCAATCTGGCTCCTAAAAGACGTACCAGCTAAAATCCAAACCCAAATCTCTCACCAATTGTGTATGACACTGAGAGTCTTTTTAGAAAATCATAAAACCAAGTCTGGGAAGGTTGGAAGAGTTATTCCTCCACTTGTCAAATCAAATTCATTGTCTACAAGATTTGTTTCAGAAGATTTGTTTTATAGTTCAAAATCCAAAAGATATTTGTTTAGAACTAAGTCTGAAACTTTTCTTTCAAAATCCACATTTGATCCTTTCAATTTTGAGAACTTTTCACCATTTTCCGAGTCTTTTCATTTTGTATTCGATAGTGAAGTCTGGTCTAATTTCCAGGAACTTAAAGGCTTGGTGGATAAGTTTTAAGAAACTTCATAGAAAGCTTATTTCCAATATCAGCAGCAGGCTTTTTCTTCACCTATCATTACACCTTCTCATGTAGCTACATCATCAACCCTTCCTTTCATTCCATCATTACCTCTGCAAGTTTTCACTCCATCGACACCTCCACCACCGGGTCCTCCATTAGTCATGGCCAGATTTGCTCTGTTGATCTTACCACTTCAGCTCACTCCACTACCTCATAACTATGGTCAAAGCCTTCCTCTTTTCGATGGAACATCAGAGATTACAACTTATCAGCACATTGCCAGTGATTGAATTCATAGATCTTAAAGATATCGACAATGACGATGCCAAGATGTGAATCATTGCATAGAGTTTCTCTAAAGAGGTAAAGAAATGGTTTCACTCTCTCATAGCTGGTTCAATAGGTACTTCACAGCAGCTGATTGACTTTTTTATGGTGAAATGGGAAGAGAAGAAAAATCCATTGCAGATTTTAGCTGAGTGTAACGCCTTGAAAAGGAATCCTAATGAATCTGTTCAAGACTTTATAGCTAGATTCAATAAAATATATTATTTAATTCCTGAGAATATTAAGCCTACTCCAGGCCTTGCTTTACTTCATTATCCTGATGGTTTGGATCCTCACATGGCCTATTAATTGAGGGAAATAAACCCATTAACTCTTGAAGAAATGCAGATAAACGCAGTGAGCATGGAAGCTAATTTGATCATCAAGAAGTCTAAAATCAAGACTGAGAAAAGGGTCACTATCAAAGAGGAAACATCCACTTCATCAGAGGGAAAATTAGATACCTGAATGAAGACCATAGAGAAGATTATGGATAAAATTTCCATCGTTGATCGACAAACTCAACCCTCCATTACAAATCCCAATTTCAGGGGTCAAAATCAGCAGCCTCAATATAGAATCAAGCAAAGGGAACAGAGGGGTCAAGATCCACAAATTCAGCAACAAATTCACACTCTATTTTAGCAGAATTATATTGAATGCCCTGATGAATATGATGAAGAATAAATTTCTAGTGAGAACCATTTATTTGAGGAAAACCAACAGCCTATTTTCATCACTGAAGAAGATCAAATTTCTGCAGAAATTTGTGCACCGAATGATCAACAATATTTCTTGTTAAATGATGACATGTTATCAATGCGCACAAAAGATTATCAAAGGGATATCATAATTCTCTTTCTCAAGTGCAGAGACAATATGGTTTGAGGAATAGGAATGTTCCTATAACCTCCAATTAGAAAAAACAGAACGCTCAAGTAGATGCTCATCACAAAGAAGTTGCTGCTCCAAATCAAAGTAAAGACAAAGGACCTGTTGTTCCTAATAATGCTATAGGAAACGAAGCTTCCTCCAGTGGTCAAGGAAAGGATAAATAAGTCCAAGAAGGAGGACAGAAGAAAGATTCTTCACACAAAGATCATCCGGAAAAGAAAGATGCACCAATGAAAGAGGTAGAAAAAACATTTTTCTTTTTTTAGTTTTGAAAATGAAATTTCCAAATTGAAAGTCTACATTCCTTTAACTGAAATAGTTAAGAATGATCAATAAAAAGTTCAAGTAGCTAAGTTGCTTAGAGTTGATCAAATGTCTGACATGGTTAATGTGAGTGATGATCATCCTCACCTTCTTTTTGGTCCTGCTATTGATGGCGATCTAGAAGATAGTGATGCCCTCCATTTTATCTAAGCCTCAAAATCCATAATTTTATCCTTCATAATGCCATGCTTGATTCTAGAGCCTCTCACAACCTCATGCCCAAGGAAACTATGGACAGATTAGGATTGGATATCACAATACCTTATCATGATCTTTATTCATTTGATTCAAGGAGGGTGAAATATCTTGGCCTCATCAAGGACCTAGAAGTGTCATTAGAGAAAATCCAGCCAAGAATGTCTTCATGGATGTTTTTATGGCTGATATCCCTCCCAGATATGGAATGTTGCTTTCTCGATCATGCGGATCGAATCTTAGAGCTACCTTATAGCTTGAATTTTCATATGCTACCATTCCCGTCTTTGGACAACTTAGGAAACTATACGGTGAAAGTAAGATGAATTACATGATCAAAACTAAGGAAAGCCAAATAATCATCCTATACGGGTTGTTCATACAGATTTAGAGTCCTTTATCTTGTTCAATGATGAATGTTCAACATCTTCTTAAGTAATTCATCACAATAAAGAATTTTTATAAATAAAACTATATATATATATATATATATATATACAATTAATTAATTAATATTTCTTCAATTTATTAAGCTGTTTGATTTTTAGACTTTTTTGGGTCGGCTTCACTTGCATCTCCCTGTCGTTCATCGTCCCTCTCTCTCCTATTTATACCTTACTTGTGAGATTAGTCTTACTCATGGATCTTTTCCTGAAGATGAACCATGGTGGCTTGGTTCGAAACGTCGAATTTATCAAGAATGGATGTGTCTGATTTGGAAAACACCTCTACACAAAATACTAATCACTGAAGCCACAAATCCATAATCTTCTGAAGTTTTGATTGAAGAAAAAGCAGAAAATTTTGAATTTTCAAATTCTGTTTTAGAATTGGCAAATGCATAAATTTATAAAAAAGTGCCAAGTGGTTTGGAACCAAGAGCATCACCTCAAAAAATTGATGAAATAGTGAAAGAAACAAAAAAATTTGGTACAACAAAACTCTCTTAAGAAGTAAGCAAATTTCAGTGATCCGATTTGCAGTTTCCAGATAAAGAAAGTAGTTTGTAGACCATGGAATTTGATGGAGCTTTGGAAAAATAAGGGGCTAGCATTAGAGTGTGGATTCACAGCCTTGTAAATCTGTCATTAAACATTCCTCCCAATGTTCGAATGTCCTCCTACAATCTAGATTTAAAATGTTCAAACAATGAATTTGAGTATGAGGCTTTGATAGCCGGTCTCAAAATTCTCAAGAAGCCAGGTGCCAAGAAGATTTTTGTGTATGTTGACTCCGAGTTAGTAATAAATCAATTCAAAGGGGAATACCAGGCCAAGCATCCAACAATGCGAGTTTATCTAAATTCAATCCTAGACATCCTCAAGACATTACTGAGTACACTTTATCATTGATCCCAAGGGACAACAATTTTATTGCTGATTCTCTTGCCACTTCGGCCAGCATGTTCAAAATTCCATTGTATCCTAATAAGAAGTATGAGATAAATGTCAAGCACCGTCCTATTTTCCCAGATAATGCCCATTATTGGTAGGTCTTTCAAGATGATAAACAGATCAGAAACTTCTTGTAGGCATAAGAGGAATTTGTGAATTCTCAAATGGATAACCACTTCTATGAGGATTACCAAGAAATCCATGCAGTAGAGATGCACGTGCTTCAGCTGAAAGATAACTCCATTCCAAAAGGTTTGGTACCTTTGGAAGATCCTTTTTATCAAGATGATGTTGCACACAAACCGACCATGTTACCGATAGAAGTGGGAGTGGAAGATCTCAATCTTGGCACTCTGGAAAAGCAAAATATAGAAACATTTCAAAATATTTAAGTGCGGAAATGAAAGGTAAATACACAAAACTTATGTCTCATTTTGCTGATGTATTTACTTGGGAATATTCTGATTTGAAAGCCTGTGATAAGAGCATAATTCAGCATACCATTCCCTTGAGGTCGAATCAAAAACCTTTCCGCCAAAATTTAAGGAGAGTGAATCCCAAGTTGTTGCCCTCTATTCAAAAGGAGGTAAATATATTATTTATTGCCGTTATTATAGTGCCTCTTCACTTTTCAAATTGGATGTCTAATCTAGTGCCAATGAGAAATAATACAGGAGAGATTCGCTTGTGCATTGATTTCATAAATCTAAATAAAGTGTCATTGAAGAACAATTACCCACTACCAAAGATGGACCATATTATGCAAAGGATAGTTGGATCTTCCAGAATTTCATTGTTGGATGTATACTCTAGGTATAATCAGATTTTAGTCCATCCCAATGATCAGGAAATTCCAGCCTTTACAACACCTTGGGGCACCTTCATGTATGCCAAAATGCCTTTCGGATTGAAGAATGCAGGGGCTACTTTTTAGCGAGCGATGGATATTTCTTTCGCCAATGAAAAGGATGTCTTCTTGGTCATTTATCTTGATGATATCACTTTTTTTTCCAAGACAGATGAGCAGCACTTGATAACAATTTTTCAGAGATGTAGAAAGTTTGGCATATCACTGAACCCAAAGAAGAGTCTTTTTGCTATGGAGGAAGGTAAATTGAAGGGCCATATCATATAAAAAATATGGAATTAGGATAGATCCTTCAAGGATTGAAGCAATTCATACTTTTGACTATCTTAGGAGCAAAAAGGAAATTCAGTCATTCAATGGAAAAATCAATTTTTTGAGAAGGTTTGTCCCAATATTGATGAACACTTAAGGAAAATTACTGACATGTTGAAGAAAGATAGTGAATTAAAATGGTCTGAATAGACAAAGAAATCAATCAATCATGTTAAATTGGCTTTATCTCATGCTCCTATTCTTATTATTCCATATTATACACTTGATTTTATCATTTTTTCATTTTCCTCGGAGCATACTCTTGTTGTTGTCCTCATGCAAAATAAAAATCAGAACACGGAGCAACCTATTTCCTTCTTCAATAGAACGATAAGAGACATAGCCTTGAAGTACAACATCATTGAGAAACAGGCCCTGGCGTTATTCAAAGCATTGAAGGACTTCCGGTTCTACATTCTCCACTCTTATGTCATTGCATATGTTCCAAACGTTTCTTTCAAAGATGTGCTTACACAAAATGATCCTAAAGTGCGGTGAGGTAAATGGATCGCTGCTATGTTGGAATATGACTTAGATATCAAGCCCACAAAGTTGATCAAAGGACAAGGCCTAACGAAGTTTATAGCGGATTCAAATCTCCATGATTTGGACATCAATATTATTGTTGTGTTATCTGAAGAACAAGAGGCTGAAACATTACCTGAGGTATCTGAAATTTTCTCTTTATCGCCTTGGTATGCTGATATAGTTCATGTTTTCCAACACCTGAATCCTCCTCCTGGCTTTCCAAGTATTAATTCTAGATATTTAAAGTTGAGAGCTCTTAAGTATTGCATCCTTAATGGTGTCTTGTATTGGAAAGATCCAGGTGGAGTCTTGTTGAATTGTTTGATTGAAGGAGAAGTAGAAAAAGTGATGACAAATTTTCATAAAGGTGACTATGAAAATCATCTTTATTGGAATACTAAAGCTAACAAGATCTTGAGGGCAAGCTTCTATTGTCCAATTTTATTTTCTGATGTTTATAAAACAATCATGAGTTGTCATGAATGTCAAATATTTAAGGGAAATAGGAAGCTCTTTCCTTTTCCCTTAAATGCAATTGAAGTGCAAGCATTATTCCAGCAATGGGGACTTGACTTAATTGGCGAGATCCATCCTCCATGATCAGCTCAACATAAATGGATACTCACTGCCACAGATTATTTCACCAAATGGATTGAAGCCATCCCCACGAGACAAGCTATTGACATTGTAATTATTAAGTTTCTAGAGAACAATATTTTGTCTCGTTCTGGTTGTCCACACAAAATCATTACTGAAAATGCAGTTGCCTTTAATTCCAAGAAAATTATTGAATTTTGTGATAAGTGTTACATTAGGCTTGTTCATTCCACAACAAACTATCCTCAAGGCAACGGGCTTGCTGAATTGTCACATAAATATTTGGTGAACATAATCAAGAGATGTTGCAAGAAAACAAGAGGAATTGGCACAAAAATCTCACCGATTCTCTATGGGAAGATAGAGTTAGCACAAAAATATCAATCAACAGGTCACCTTTCCAGCTCATGTATGGTGTTGACACGGTGCTCCCTACTTCTCTAGTTGTACCGGTGATGAAAATTCTACAAGAGATTGACAGTTAACCAAATGATATCCAACTAAGAATCAACCAAATGATCCATCTACAACAATCAAGATATGGAGTCTTTAGTCATACTTCAAAGCTTCATGATAAAATCAAAAATATTTATGATAGGAAGACCAAAGCTGAGGATTTCAAGCTTGGAGATGTTGTTCTTCGCTGGGATGCCCGGAATGAAGACAAGAGTAAGCACGAAAAGTTTTACAATCTATGGAAAGGACCTTATAATATCACTACATTCAGAGGTAATAAATCATTTCTACAAGAGGATCTTGAAGGGAAAGAAGTGTTAGGAGGACCAATCAATGTTAGGTTCCTCAAACACTATCTTACTTAATCAATGAAGATGAAATTCATTGTCATTGTACATATCATTTTAATTTGATGTCTAAGAAAAAAGGAATTTGTTGCAGAAGTTTGAAGCCCAAGGAGAAGGCCATGAGACTTCTACATTCAGCTCATGTTTTCTTTCAAAAATTTTAAGAAAGTTTCAATCAGTTGTCAAGTCAGAGTCAAGTCAGTTTTTTCTAGTAAAAGTCATTTCCATTTTGTCAAAGTTTTTCAATGTCCAGTTTAACTCCATTGCCCAATGCTAAGGCTACTTGATCTACAGTATTGTTGGCACCTCCTAAAGAAGCTTCCATCCCCATATGGAGAAAATGTTAGCTCAGGTATGTCAGTGACCAAAATAACTCTTTCAGTTGTTTTCCTAAAGTCATAGGTCAATTTTTTTTACTTTTCCAAACAAGTTTTCATAAAATAATTTTGGTCACTGAAGAAGTATAGGTCAAGTATGCTCCTCCATCTCATTCATCGCCACCATCATTTTCAAGGTCATCTCCATCATAACCTTTAAAAGGTCTAGGGTTATGTCACTCCACTACATATAGGTCACTGTCTAGGGTCATCTCTACCTTTGAAAAATGTTCAAATTCACACCTAAAACAAGGATTTAAACCTTCATTTCACTCATAAAACCCTAAAGAAGGAGCTAGCATGTTTAGGAAATGAAATAAAGACAATTTGTCTTGTTTCAAATGTTCAAGTGTCAAAAAAAGTTCAAAGGAGAAAATTATGTCTTACTATCTCTTTAAAAGGAGCAAATTGTGTCTTGTTGTCTCGTTAAAAGGACCAAAAAATTCATTTCAAGTATCAAAGGTTTAAAGAGGTCCATTCTATCCTATTATACCATTAAAAACAGCAAAAAAAAGGTCATTTCAGGGTTTTAAAAAGGAAAAAAAGGTCAACTCTAGTTTTACTGTCTCATTAAAAGGAAATCAAGTGTCAAAGGAAAAAAGGTAATTTCCAAATGTCAAGATAACTTGTCTTGTTTTAAAAAAGTCATTTCAAGTGTCAAAGGTTTAAAGAGGTCATCTCAAGCTTATAAAAGGAAAAATTAAACTCAATTTCACTCATTGTTACCCTTTGATGTGTGGAAGAGCACATTTTTACCTCACTTGCACTCCAAAGGTGTTCCAACTCCAAAATCCAAGGCTCAAATTCACTTAAAAACCTATTTGCTACCCTTCAAATAATTGTTGTTACACTTCTGGGCACCATTGTTATGATTTTTTTCAGTGCTATGCAACCCTCTTGTTACGCTTCTGAGTGTTGCGCAACCAACATTGTTACGCTTTTACCCATAGCTGTTACGCTTTTGGCCTTAGTTGTTACGCTTCTGTAGATACTTGTTACGCTTTTGGAGAAGAAGCTGTTTTCGGTTTTTGGCTTGAAAAACTTCCAAATCAACTCAAAGCTTGGCTCGTTTACCTTTCGAAGCCTTCATTAAAGGTAAGTCATCACTCTTATTCCTTCTTGTGGTTAAATTTGTGAGTATTAACACATTTTCATTCTCATTGTCTTTTTCTCCATATTTTCACTTGTCCATGGTGTATAAAATTTTTCATTTGACAAACCCTAACCTATCACACCTACCTAAACCCTAACCCTAGTACCTAAATGCTAATTCATACATCTCATACACCGTATCCCCACCTTTCTTATCATCTACACCATCCCTGACATGTAAAATTCAAGCAAACCCTAAATTATAGCTATTTCACAGTGAAAAAAACCTTGAAATTTCCTGTGTTTGCTAGATTTAACCATCCTCCACACATTCATTTTTCCTTATTCCACTTTCAATATGGAGCTAAGATGCCACCCTATGCACTGAATTTTTCTTATAATTTTTTCCCAACTCCAAGGCCCTCATTTCACCTTCTAAACCTACACCACTTCTACACTAGTTAATCTCACTATCAAACATTGGGAATTTCCTATGTTTTTATCATTTTGCCACCTTCCTCAAACTCATTTTCCCTCATTCCACCCAAAAATTGAAGCTAAAACATAGCTCAACCCACTCAATTTTTCCATAATTTTTCTTAGCTCCATTATCCTTCATCTTATCCTCTAAACTCACACTTTCCTACACTCTATTTTTCCAGATTTCCATACATTCATCTATCTCATCAAAACCCTATGGTTTTCATCGTTTCAATGACAAACACAATGGAAAGTGAAAAGAATATATTAAAGGGAGGGCATCAACTCAGGCTAGAACCCTTCACAATGCATGAAATAAATTCCTCGCCATTGGCCAGAAGATGTTTTGAGAGAGCTCCGTGTTTGAGATTTTGTGAAAGGCTCATGGAAGAGGGGTACCATTTTCAATTTACCAGCCTATTTACTACAATTTACAACATGGTAAAGGTCACTATTGCAGGTGTGGAGATAAGCCTATCAGCAGACCTAATTTCTTCAACAACAGATATCCCTTGTCATGGAGAGCAGTGGTTCAAAGGCATGGAGTTAGACATTGAAAATTATAAACAATTTCTCAAGCCTCACGCTAGAGAGGAGCAATATTACCTATTTCATTTCGGACACCTCAAAAAAAAGTATGCTCCTTTGACTATGTTCATAATGAAGTACTTCACATGTGAAGGAATATTCTCTAGGTTGTATAGGTATCATATCAGGTTGTTCATGCATTTCACCTTAGTCAAAACACTTGATTTTCCATTTTATTTGTACAGGAGTTTGATTAAGATGACTAAGAAGGTTTAGGGTATAAAACAAGATCATCACACTAGTATTTTTCATCATGCTCTGATCAAGCTCACTTTGTTTCATCACTTGTCCTCCATCAACATGACTTAGGAAAATTTCTTGGAGATATTGTCAGCAGTGCCTACCATTATCCCTTCTATCTTGCCTAGTACTTCATCAACACAGCCAATGGAGGTTGGCTCTTCTAGCATGCCCACTAAAATTTTAGATTCTCCTAGGGTTTTTTAGTATAATCACACCTATGATAAAGGGAAGAGACAAGTATTTACATCCAAGTCTCCCAAGAATGTTCTTACACTTGACACCATTATGCGACAATGTGAGATAGAGGAGCGGCCTCTTTTACTTCAACATATTGAATCGACTCCATTGGAGGTTGAGGTAACAGAGCAGGTGGAGGTCAGATCAGCTGAAGAGATCATCGGAGAAAAAGATGAGGAAATAGCATAACTGAAGAAGATCTTTTCTATTGCTAACTCTCAAATCACTTTCTTATAGCAAGAAATTTTTTAATTGAAAGTGAATCAACTCCAACAAAGCAAGCCCAATTCATACCTAAAGGCAGTCAAAGGTAAAGGTAAGGATGTTATTGTTTTTGACCAAATGCAAGACATGGAGGTTGAAACACAAACAAGAATACCAAAAACAAGAGGCCTCAAAAGGGCATTGGAGTTAGAAAGACAATCAACTCATCCACCTGAAGAGTTGACCTTTGATGAGCTTATATCCATGGAGATTAATGAAGACAGAGAGATTTGGTTATCAATATTAAATGAGCATTTGGAGAATCTCTTGAAGATGGCTAAGAGGGACAATAAGTTTCAAATACACATGTCAAACCACTATCACACCAAGAACACGATTTCTCAAATAAGGATGAAACAATTGATGAAAAAGCTAACAGAAGCACAAATGAAGCTTAAAGAGAAGGATAGCTTGGACTTATTGGCTGAAGCTTCTTTGGTTATTTATCCCATCACTTACAGGTGCCATAGAGCCAATTTTGAGAAGTTTTGATCAATTTTGGTATTTTTTGTGATTTTTGCACAATCCTGGAAATTCCTCATTGTAGAAGGGCAACAAAATTTTGTTACTCTTATTTTGGGGGTATCCGAATGATTATTTATTTACATGGATGGATGTATTTTTGTGAGTACATCACATATCAGGAACCCCCATGGCATGACAAGCTGTAATTTTGGAGAAAAAGTTAAAAAACCCCTCATTTTTCATGTTTCTGCCACCTTTTTGGACCCTTTGTTACGCTTTTGGAGTAACCTTGGGAGAATGGACTTTTGAAGGCCTCTCTGTGGGTAACTTTGAAAAATTCAAGATGTTATGGAAACTAGACACATAGGGATAGTTGACCGTTCTTTCAGAAGTGGATTTTGACTCCTAAAAGTGCCTCCAAAGTTTTGTTATGCTTCTGCAAATTTTTGTTACCCTTCTGTCAGAAATGTCACAAATCAACATTGGATTCCTTAGGACACTTGTCAAGCTCTGAAATTGTCACAAATTCGAGGTTTTTTTGTTCTATGAGTTGGAATTAGATTTATTGAGTTATTTTTTGCCTCCTTTCATGAGGGAATATGTAATTTAATGTAAGAGACAAACACTCCTAGTTCATAACTAAAATTCAAGGAATGGTTTATAACCTCCCCGAAATCTAGGAAACGACTCATCTTGTGTATTTATGACCCATTTTGGATGGGATTTCGACATGATGAGGTGTCATAGTCCATATTTTCTATAAGTAGACTCTCTTTAGTCTTTTGCTGGGTTGGATAGTCTCATATTGCAGTGGAGCTTTTGTAATTAGCAATTTGGAATGAATTTAGACACATATTTGCAGGAATTGTGTTGAGATACTTGTGGTATGCTTTGGAGAATTTGATCTTATTATGTATGTTTATCATTTCATGCTCAATACCATGTATTCTTCTTTCATATATGTTTATCTTGTAATTTTTTGAGCGGAAATCATGTTTATTCATGCTCTGTTTTAGACAAGGTTTACATTGTTATGTTTATTTTCCTCTAAACTGAATGAATTCACCTCAGTGCTCATTCAAACTCTCTTCTACGTCATCCTATACTCAATGAACTATCAAAATTCTTTCAAACTACCTATCTATTTGCACATATTCTCTGCAAATTCACCTTGGATTTCAGACCTAAAAACCTTATACGCAGTCTATTCACTGACTTTTCTATCCAACGTTAAAAACATCAAAAAAATCCCATTTACTAAGCTTAAATATCTAGCCTAAGATCATTAGATACTTAGTCATTTCTTTAAATGCAAAAGTGACAACAAGAGAGCCCTCTCTGGTCCTGGTAGGGCTAGCTACCTGACCGAAAGCCTGGCCTGTGGTTACCTTTCTCCAATCCTATTTTAAGCCTTGGGAAGTTGGGAAGAGTGATAACAGGAAGGTTGCACCAACATTTTTAAGGCCAAATGGGAGCTTTTTATAGGCACAAGTCCCCCAAGGCAGATAAAGGTAGTTTTATATTGATTAGCAAGAAGAATATTAATCTGATTGTATCCAAAAAATCCATCCATAAAGTAAAATATTTCACTTCCAGCACATTCGTCAATAAGCTAGTCGATAAAGGGAGTAGCATAATTGTCTTTAGGACAACCTCGATTGATATCTCTATAATCGGCATAGACATGTATGGTTCCCTGTTTTTTTTTACTGGAATAATATTGGAAACCCAATCGGTTAGTGGTATGGGATAGAGGAAATTAGCTTTAAGAATTTTTTCAATTTAACCTTTTATAGTAGCTACCTTCCTAGGGTGCACTGGATGAACACGTTGTCGAACAGGTTTTGTGTCTAGGTCGATTGGAATCTCATGCACTACAATGCTTGGATCGATGCCAAGCATTTCTTCATAAGTCCAAGTGAAGACATCACGAAATGTTTTAGTAGGTTCATATAAGTCTTAATCTCATCAAGAGAACAAGAGAACCCTATGTGAATTTTTTCGACTATCCCTAGTTTCACAGAGATGTCGATTCGCATGTTTGCCGAGATGTTTCCTATATTTCCTTCAAACAACACATCATGGATTTTAATGGGAGTTTGAAGGGGAGCAATCATTGCAGGGGAAACTAAAGAATCCATATAGGTATAAATCTCCCCAAGCATAGGAAGAAAAGAGGAACGATGATGGATATCATTCCACGGGGTTTATTCAAGAGACATGACTTTAGCAATGCTTTTTCAAGTCAGAAAAGTATCATTCAAAGGATCATAATCATCCAAAGAACCAAGCCGAGTATGAAAACAAGAGTCTAAGATGGTACTCACTTGATCATGAGTTTCAGATGCAACCACCAAAGCTATAATCATAACTTGATAAGATCGTTCAATGGGGATGAGCAACATGGCGTCACCAAAATGGTCAATCTAATTAGGGATGGGTATGATCCAAGGGTCATTACTAGACGAGATCATATTAGTTGAGGCAACATTAGCAGGAGGAGGAAAGGAGAATATTCCCATTAAGGAAGAGTCTTTGAAAAGACCCACTCCAACATTTTCATAAGGAATGACATTCTTCCCAACATAAGGCACATTACCAATTGAAGAGTCATAGGAAAAGAAGGCTAACTGGTATATTGTGACAATCTTCCCTTGATGGGGGAAATAAAGTACACAAAATAGAGTAGAAACCACACAAACCATTGTGTGAGTCCAGCTACAACCAAGTACAAAGTTATAATTGAGATTTGCGTCAACAAATTCTACCTCCATATTGACAGTTTTAACTTCTAACTAGATAGGTAAGGCATTAAGAATACCATATGGATAGAAACCTCTACCATATAAAGCTTCTAAGGTATTCAGGAACTGGTTGATAGGAGGAGAGCCAAGGGCTTTCCAACATGAGATGGACATGATGCATGTGGAGGCTCCTTCATCGACAACAATGCTATGAATAATCTTTCCCATAACGAAAACTTGTATGAGAAAATCAAGTTGAGGTAGTAAGTGAGGAACATGGTTTTCAAGATCAAAACTGATCAAGTTGGAATCCATGAGATCAATTCCTCCAATGGTGGATAACAAATCCTTCCTTTGCGATGGACATGTTTGAAGGACTTCCAAGGCCAACATCACCAAGGGTGCTTGAGCCAAATCTTCTATAATATTGTAATGTTGGGCAGCTCACGCATTTGGATTATAGGATTATTTCCTAAGAACACCTTTAGGGGGTGGTCCGATTATGGAATCAGTGCTAGGTTTCTTGATATGGAGAGGATCAGAATTAGGTGAAGTGGAGGAAGAGGGTACGTCAGTGGCCTCTTTATCCACCACGGGTTTACAAGAGTCAGATAATATTTTGATTTGGTGGCTATGTAAATAGGTTCGGTGCCACTCATGAACACTTGAGAGCTTCCGAAGGACTGAGCTCGAGATTGATCTACCATTTGTCTTTGCTGGGACAAGAAAGGTTCCTTCAGCACAGCTGGTGTTCCTGCGGTGCCTTTCAGAAGTTGAATTACTTCATCATGACGGGGACAATCCTTAGTGTAATGATCATCATCACAAATAAAGCAAGGATTATTAGGCTTTCGCTTTGATGAATCGTCAACAAATAGTTTTGGGGAATCTTGTTTCGAGGTATCCTGTTTAGATTTTCTTTTACCCATTTTCTTTCCTTCTGACTTATCCGCTGTGGTAGATTGGACAAATTTTACCTCTGAGGTTTTACCAGGATTATTTGGTTGTTTCCGACATTAGGAGTTGTAGCAGCTGGATTAGATTTGGATTCTACAGATTTGGTACTACCAAAATGCTGAGCCACAAAGCCAATGACACCATCAATGGGCGTTGAGTCTGCAGGCTTGGAGGTTGCAGGATCAATTGAAAGTTGTGGGGCATCACGTAATAGTTCATATAACATGCCAGATTGTGAATAAACAAGATCCAAATACTGGGCATGGGTGATGGCTTGTTCCTCATTTCCACAACCACCCATGGCTATGTCTCGAGCGATGGAAGGAACGAATGACTTAGTGAACCATTTAGTCAAAATTTGATCCAGAATTTCAAATTTGATGAGACGACGTCTACGTCTCCATTCATGGATATGGTCAGAGATATGGGAGGCGGTCGTCTACTTCAAATATGTTAAGAGATGAGTGCCATTCTCATACCAGATAAGCAATTGAAAGTGGGTGAGATATTCCATAGCTAAATAATTGAAATCTTGAAAAGTACCTCGAGGGAGCTCGATGTACCACTTGGCTGCAGGACCCGTTAAAGTGCCCTGGAAAAGACGTAACTAGATTGAATCATCCAGCTAAGAGTTCGAATAACACCAAAGATGGTAAGTCATGACATGCGTCAGAGGATCTTCTCCAGATTTACCTTCAAACTTAGGACAATCAACTAGTATTTTTGTCGTTACCAGAGGCCAATACAACATATGTAGTATGGGGTCATTTGTAAGCTATGACACTGTAGGAATTTACAAGGTAAGTTCCTTAGATCAAGAACCAAAGGTCATCGCTCACAAATAGATCACAAATCATTACACCAGTATAATCACGTGGTTAAAACCCTCGAAGAGGGAAACAGTCCACGGCTTGAGCCAACGCGGCCACTTCAGGCAATTTATTAATATAAAAATAAAAGTTACATACGTTTCTCTCATAATCGGTTACCGAACAAATGACCCTCCATGCTCTTTAAATAGAGATCATGGACCAATCGGGCGTTAAGCCATGGATAAAGTGTCATTAATACCGAGGAGAGAGATAACCATCGAATCACTACAAATCGTGACCGTCGGATTATAAGTTACAAATGTACATGGTAAAGAAACACACTTTACCTAACTCTACACTAGACTAAGTTATTCTTAACTATTTCCTATGTGTCAGAATATCCCAACATCCCCCTTAAGAACAACTTGGGATAGGATTGAAGGATTTTCAAAGGTGACACAAAAGGATCCTATTCCCTATGTGTCGAAATATCCTAACATCCCCCCTTAAGAACAAATTGGGATAGGATTGAAGGATTTAAAAAAGTGACACAATAGGAGAAGGAAGGAGGCATTAGAACCTATCCCCCTTTAATGACAACTTTCCTATACTCCAAGCATGGATCGAATTTTGGTAAACTTTGCTTCAGTGAGAGCCTTTGTAAAGATATTGGCTACTTGATCATTGGTTGGACAGTACTGCACTTCAAGAACACGATCATGAATGAGCTTTCTGATGAAGTGTACGTGGAGTTCAATGTGTTTCATACGCTGATGCTGAACTGGATCTTTACATAGCTGAATGGAACTCTGATTATCACAACAAAGTGTAGTTGGATGCTGCTGATGGAGACCAAGTTCAGAAAGGATCTGACGAAGCCACATGGCTTCCTTTGGCTTATCCTACACCACGATACTCTGCTTCTGCTAAAGAAAGAGAGATGGCACTTTGTTTCTTACAAGACCATGTAATAGGTCCTAAACCAAGAGTGAACACATATCCTGCAGTAGACTTTCGATCATCAGGGTCACCAACCCAATTAGAATCAGTGAAACCAGTCAACAATGGAGATGCTCCTACATTGTAATGAATCTCGAACTAAACTATACCGTGAATATATCAAAGTATTCTTTTAGATGCTTTCCAGTGACTTTCATGAGATTGGTGCATAAACCGAGCGACAAGACCAATTTCAAGAGGTGGAGGAGGATTATCATCCTCATTGTCATCATCTGAAATAGAAGGAATGATATTAAAAATAGAAGAGAGAGAGAGAGGTGGCACATATGCCGAATCAGGCTCGCAGGCCAAAGGTGGCACACCCACTGAACTAGGCTTGCAGGCCAGTATATTTTTCATCAAATTCTACATCTCTTCTAAAGATTTTATTTTTGGATTTTGGTTGAAGAATTATATATCCTTTGACATCTTGAGAATATCCAAAAAAAATGCATTTTCACTCTTAGTTTCTAAGGCTTTATGTTTCGCATCAGGAATATGGGTCTAAGCATCACTTCCAAAAACATGAAAGCGACTTACATCTGGTTTGATTGAGCTCCAAGCTTCTTCGAGAGTTATATTCCTTAAAACCTTAGTAGGAGTGCGATTTACTATGTAATTTGCACAGTTAATGGCTTCTGCCCAAAAATTGAGACCATGTCCCTTAGATTGAAGCATACAATTAGCCATTTCTTTTAAGGTGTGATTCTTCCTTTTAGCTACACCATTTTTTTGTGGAGTACATGGAACGGTATGTTGCAATTGAATGCCATGCTCAATGTAGAAGTTGACAAATTTGTTGTTAACATATTCTCCTCCATTGCCTGATCTTAACTTAAGAATTTGATGTCCAGATTGTTTCTCAACAAAGGCCTTAAAGGCCAAGAACATGTTAAAAAATTCACTCTTGAGTTTTAAGAAGTATACCCAAGTGCGTCTGGAAAAATCATCAATGAAAGTTAAGAAGTACTTGCATCCAAGAAATAAACAACAGGAAGTGGACCACATAAATCATTGTGCACAAGCTGCAAAGGGGCTGAAGCGTGCCAAGAGGCACGTTTGTCAAAACTATCCCGATAATGTTTTCCGAGTACACATCCAGAGCAAAACCATCTCGGAAAGATACCATAGGAAGGCCCATCACCATATTTTTCTTACACAGAGTTTGAAGAGAGCAATAGTTTAAGTGACCAAATCGCTCATGCCAAACTTTTCTCACATCATCATTATGAGCAACAAAAATGGAGGGAAGACATGATGACCCAAAGTTGTCAAAATTATACAACCTTTTGGAATCATCAGCAATGGCAGTAGCTAAAATATGTTTAGGATCTTTGAGGTCCTTGATTACAACATCATGAGGTGAGAATTCTACTATTTTCCCTTCACCTGAATGAGTTATCTGATAAACAGAGAGAAGGTTGCATGACAAGGTAGGAACACATAGTACATCATTAAACTGACCATTATCGAGATGAATGGTTCCATATCCTACAACACTAAGAGATCTATCATCACTAACATAAATATGTTTGGTGTTACAATCATTTAAAGAAGAAAACGTGGCTTTATTTTTGGCCATGTGATAAGAAGCTCCAGAATCAATGAGGCACTCATGAGAATGAGAAGGGGAAGATACATTTAATGCATAACCAGATCTTGATGCTTGAAAACCACAAGCAGAAAGTGCCATTCCCGAAGATGAAGGTGAAGCATGCTCCAAATTTATGTTGTGCTTCTTCATTGCTACTTCTAAGGCTTCCATCTTCTTAAAACATTTGGACTCTATATGGCCATCACGATTGCAAAAGTTGCAATGTCTATATGTCTTCTTCCCTTTGTTTTTATTTGCCTTATCAATTTGGTGAGTTGCTTTTTCAGTTTGCGGCTGAAATTTCTTAGGACCCATGTTTGGTTTTGGACCATACTTTTTAGGATACTGCTTCTTGGGATTCTTTTGATATGATTTTTTTTGGGCTACTAAGGCTTTCTTAGAAGCATTTCTAGAAGTGATAAGACCAAGGTGTAAGAGTTTTTCTTGTTCCCTTATCAAAGAATCACAAAAGGCCTCAAAAGATGGGTTCTTGTAGGCGATTCCTGAAGAAATGATGGCTTCTCTAGTGGAATGGAAGGCGGAAACAAATATAGAGTATGCAGGGACAAGCTTAGTAAGAATGTAATATATGAGGCTACCATCTTCCTTTTTGACCTTACAACCTTATAAAATAACTCTAAGGGTCTTGAATTTGGACAAAAAATCTTCAATAGAGGAGAAATTATTGGGGTCCAAAGTAAGCAACTAATTTTCAAGCTGATGGGCCCTGATTTGATTTTGAATGCCAAAGACAATATTTAGCTTGTCCAGGGCTTCATGAGGGGTGTCAATGTCAAGGATATGAAATCGAAGATCTTGAGCAATGGACATTCCTATCAATGCTCGTGCTTGATCTTGTTTATTTTCCCATTTAGCAACTTTATCATCATCAGAAGGTTTAGTTTCTAGCCCTTTTGCTATTATATAAGGCCTTTTACTTCTAAGTATATCTACCATGTGAGGTAGCCATTGGAAATAATTGGTGCTGATAAGAATAATCGGGCATGCACTTTCCATTTTTTTAAAAACTGAAGCTGAGAAAAGCTGAAACTAACTACTCCAAGGAAATAACTCAAAAAATTAGGTCGTTTCAAAAAAAATGGCTCGAGAAACGACTTTCAGATCAAGAAGTTATGCCTTTTAAAAAAACTGATTTTTAGATGCTGAATAGTTACGGGAATGGTTTGAAATTTGGTGATGAAGTTCAACTTTAAAAAAAAATCCTGCCCCTTTAACAAATTTTTTTTACAAAAGGAAGCTTGACAAAGATATTTGAACCCAAGACATCTATTCTCATAAACTAACTCCTCACCAAGTGAGATAGTAAAAGGATTGTGTTATTGTTATTCGGTGTTTGTGCCTTTTCTTGCACAAAAAAACACAAAAAACCGAGAAAAAAAAATGAAATGCAAGCCTTACGGCAGAATGTTAGATTTTCGTTAACCCTTACCGGCAACTATCAATTTTTTCACTATTTCTGATTTCCCGAGATTGCAGAAAGACGCAGGGAAATAACATACGTAGCAAAAAAAATCCCTTTTCCTATTTCTGATTTGCGGAGATCGCACGTAGCGCAGAGAAAAGAGCATACACAGAAAATAGGGTATAGATTCTGCAAATAAATAAAACCTAAAAACCGAAAATAAACAGAGGGAACTGAAATAAGCAAAACTATTAACAAATATAACTACAAAACAGATGCTTTATACCTCCAGATCTAAACTGTCATAACTTGGGCAGCCGAAAACCTTTTTGCATGAAACGAAAGGCATTCCTTGATGTAACAGACACTCCAAACACAAAAAAGTAATTCTCCAAGCCCAGAAATGTTCATAAATAGTAGATCTACAAAAGGGAAATCATATGCAGTCAAACCGGCTTCAGATTTTGATCAACAACGGATGCGGCCCTCAAAATAGCTCTGATACCATGTAGGAATTTACAGGGTAAGTTCCTTCGATCAAGAACCAAAGGTCACCGCTTACAAATAGATCACAAATCAATACACCAGTATAATCATGTGGTTAAAACCCTTGAAGAGGGAAACAATCCATGGCCTGAGCCAACGCGGCCACCTCAGGCAATTTATTAATATAAAAAAGAAAAGTTACATATGTTTCTCTCATAAACGGTTACCGGACAAATGACCCTCCATGCTCTTTAAATAGAGATCATGGACCAATCGGGTGTTTTGCCACGGATCAAGTGTCGTTAATACCGAGGAGAGAGATAACCATTGGATCACTACAAATTGTGACCGTCGAATTATAAGTTACAAATATACATGGTAAAGAAACACACTTTACCTAACTCTACACTAGACTAAGTTATTCTTAACTATTTCCTATGTGTCGGAATATCCTAACAGACACATCCTGTAATTCCAACTTTTCCAAGAATGAAAGTTGTGGATTGTAAGGTGTGAGAGGTCTCTGGTATATGTACCAAATTGAGGATTCCAGCCCAGTTGAAATTGGTTCTTCCCCCACTAGGGTGGGTTTTTACCATAAGGTTTAAATAACCTGACGCAGATTGGTAAGGAGTAAATTTCCCATACTGTTGTTGGAAGGGTGTTTTTTGGTAAGGTCCTTGCTGAGGCCACGACTATTGGTAAGGTCCTTGTTGTAGCTACTTCGACGAGTAAGGTCCTCACTGCAGTTGTTGATAAGGTCCCTCTTGCAATTGAGGGTAAGGTCCTTGCTGCAACTGTTGGTACAGTTCCTATTGTAACTGTTGGTAAGGCCCTTGTTTGGATTACTGGTAAGGAGTACCAGGCATAAAAGGATACATTACAGATTACCCCAACGAAGGATTGGGACCATACTTCATTTTGGGACCTACTTGTGGATTGGTAGAAATACCCGATAGTGGGATTTGAGGTTGTTGAACATATGTTTGTTGAATATGTGGTTGTTGAACTGTTTGGTCAATTTAGTGTGTCCTAAATTGCTACATTAATATGTCAATCCGGGATTCGTAAGCTGACGAAGTGTGGCGCACTATATGTGCAAGATAACCTATCTCTTACTTTTTGTCGCTTTTGGGTTTTTTATTTATCTTGGGGGTTTTTATCTTGGTTGGTTTCCTAATGTGAGATGGAAATTCTAAAAGACAAGTATGGATATAAATGTTCAAGGCAATGATGTCCTTTATAATGATTTCCCAAACTTCAAACTTTAAAAGAGTTTTAAAACATGCAATGACAAAATTAATTCCTAAAAGAAAATGTGCCACTATACTAGTCAAACAAACAGTGAACTATTGATCATGAAACCCATTACCCTTGCTGCTGTCTAAATACAAAAGAAACTATGCTCAAAGAAATCCAAGAATTGCAAGCAAAGTAAAGCTAAAATCAAATTACATCAACTCATATTCTAACCCCTCACCATTAGTCTCGCTATGGCTTTCGGAGGTAATCATAAACAACTTGAGCAATCTGATATCTAATTTGCAGAAAAAATAAACTAATATCAAATTACACACTCATACTTCAATCCCTCACCATTAGTCTCGCTATGGCTTTCGGAGGTAACTGATAATGACATGAGTAATTTAATATCTAATCTAACTAATAAAGCAAATGTACAAAACTGAAATAAATAAAACAGTGCTGGAATTAAAAACTAAGAAAAATAAATCAGCAGAAGGACAAGACTGATTCCATGTCATTAGTCATTGTAAAACTATGTGCAAATGCCCGGGCTGCCTACTGTAATCTAGAACAAAGACACTGATCAGTTAACAACAGTATAAAGCATGAAAAATTATGGACAGAAATAAAACATTAATACCATAAGAGATGTAATATATACACGTGAATAACTATGGCATAATGAACGTAAGGAAATAAAGCATGAAACTATACAGCAATAAACAAAACCTCGGCGTGTGTAGGGGCCCTCTGCACAATCCTCGGGGAACAGCTATCAACCATGAATTATACTTATGAACAGTGTCTTCTCATGTATTCAAAACGCAGTCATAACAAGGAAATAATGTCACGGAACAGTGGGCTTTCTTTACAGCAAAATTACATTACAAAAGCTAGCTACTATGCGTATGAGAACGCATTATTTATAACAGAGGATGACATAACTACTTTCCTACAATCTGCGCTGATAAAAGACACGTGAAAAACCACGTCCAGAAATCTAGCATTATGGCTGCCGTGAAGATTAAATCTATGGAGGGTGGCCGTTGGATTCGGCTTATGGAGCAGTTCACAGGTGTTGATATGTCCCCTGAGATTTAGGAATGGCCACGCAAGTCTTCACGTGGTGAAAAACGGAGTTCTGTCACCGTAGGACTCTTAGGTTGACCACCGCTTGACTACCTTTGACCACGGCCTTCTTTGGTGAATTCGACTGAGCCAATAGGACTCTGTCCATATCCATGTCATTTCCAACTTGCCCATGTGGCTTGATTTGCCTTAAGACACCTGCAATATAGACTTTAACAAAATGGCTGCAGAAATTTGAAGCAGCTGCGGAAAGTGACAAGATTCCGCAGCTCAATGAGCAAAAATCTAATTCAAACAGCAGACACAAAACATAGTTGAAAACCACTTTAAATGCTTTTTTATGATTAATTGTTATAGCATCATTTCTCACCTTGACATGATTCATGATTGCTTTATGGCTTTATGGGCACCCATTCCTACAGACTTGGACAAATTCACTTAAAAACAGTGTAAAATCCTCCATACGCGACTATGCCCATGTTTTTCCCAAGGTATACCGAGTACAACCTAGATTTTTCGTGTATGCCATTAAAATGATTAAAAATATAAAAACCTACTCTGTAACCGGGCTGATGGTTGCAGTTCAACCACCTCTGCTCGCACACCGCCTCCCAACCGCCGGAACCACTTGGAGGGACTATAAAAAGCCCTCATGTGTATGGCCTAAGGGAGAGAGAGAATTATTGATATTATACTCTGTTGGTATTCCCTATCCAAGTCTGATTCCCCGTGCCTCCTGCACTTTCCCAGTTCATTATAGGAAACCCTTGTTTCCTTGAGATATACATCCCTTTATATGTTATCTCGTATGCACCAGTTTAGAAGGAGTCTTAGCGAGGCAAGGGCTGGACGGATCCGGACGACGGTCTGCGAAGGCCTTGGAAGGATCAGGTGATCTCTCCACTTGATTACTTTTGTACGTACTATTTATAATACAGAAGTATCATGCTGTTCCCGAAATAAACGTGTTAGTGTATGTTTTTATGTATGAGAATATTTGTTATACAAGCATTCATTATGATTTATTTAATGTTTTATATGAATCTCACTAACATATAGAGTAGATATATGTTGTACAACTTGTCCTTTGTGCTGGTTTCTTCTTGTATTTCAGGTTAAGGAGGAAGGACGGTTGCAGGGAGTTTGAACTCCACGTGGATCTACTTCAAACGTAAATCTCTCATTCTGCTCTATTTGGTTTTTCTGAACGTGCATGGTTGTGTGAGTCTCTGTTAAGTAGTACGCCCCTGCTCTGTGGAGGTTGTATCCCAACCAACCTCTAGGGTGTTAATTCCCCGAAACAGAACTGGTGACTCCGCTGGGGATCACATTTTTGTGATTCTCCTGTTGGATTGTTTCAGCTATTTGGTAGGTTGCCAACAGTTTTATCTGTCTTTTACAGTCAAGTTTATTTTCTTGCAGTCAGTCTGAAGTCTTGGTGTCTTTCCCAGGCTTGTCCTTTTTTGTTTTTCATTATCTTTCTTTGTATACGCTCTTTTGTTTGCACACAGTCGCGTATACACGCGAGTTTGTCTAAAGGGATCCGCGTATACGCGAGTTTCCCTCAACACAGACGCGTATACACGCTGGTTGCATAATTGCAAGATCACGTATACCTAGGCAGATTTTGAATTTTTGGGTTTATTGGCTTTTTGGTCCTTTCTGGCTGTGGAGGCTTGTGTCTACAGTGTTTCTGTATTTACTGGAGTGTGAAGGAAGTGGTTTCAAGTCTTGTTTCTCTTTCGTTTGTTCGAAAATGAATCTTTTTGGCAAAGTGTTCTTGCTGGTGCTGGCACTCCTGGATTGAGTTCCAAGATCGCTTTCTGAGCATTCTTGGCTGTTCTGCTTTATCAGAACAGAGAGCTTCTGCTCACTGACTCGCTCCTATCTTTGTGTTGTGCTTTGCATTGTGTTTTTTGCTTTGTTTTCGATTGGTTTTCTTGAGTTTCATAGGCTAGGGTTTTGTTGCAATTTTCGAAGAACTTTTCTTGCTTCTTTGGAGTCTTTTGTTGCAACGAGTTTGCACTATTTCTCTAGGCTGATTGGCTGAGTTTTTGGTCTTCCATTGCCCTTATTGATCTTTCTATCATTAGCTTTATAAGGTTTGGGAGCATTGTTGAAGTTTATGCTTGAAATTCGGTCTCGTTTTGGCTTGGATTGTGATAGTTGTGCTTGGTCTTTTTGAGCTCTTGCTTTATAAAACTAAAAAGCCCAAAAAACATTTGTTTTTCTTTTTGTTTTTGCATATCAAAAACTCAAAAAACATTGTCTCTTGTTTTTGTTTTTGTTGTTGCATTTTCATTTTCGTTTGGTCATATCTTTTGGAGCTTTTGTGAAGTTTCTTGCTTCTAGTTTTCGGCTTGATTTTGAGGAAGAAGTTGTCATTTGGTTTCTTCTTCTTCTTGTTGAGTATTTTGGTGTCTTATATTAAGAGTTCTTGTTTTTCAAAGAATTGGCTTTCTGGACAACAAAAGAGAGTTAAAACTGAAGGAGCCTTTTGGGAAATTTCACCTTGTTTCAAGAGACTTTTTGCATCTTAGAATTTACATGCTTGTAGTCATTTGCATTAGGTGCATTGAATCATTTAGTTAGCTTCTTAGTTTTTGTGAGTGTGAGTTTGTAATTCGAAAAGAAAAAAAATACAATTTTTTAGTCTCGTAGAACCTGTATAGAGATTACTTTTCATCGAAAGACAAAGAACTGCATGTGCATGTAGTCAGGTTTTTATTAATTTCTTTTGCGTAAAAACATCATTGGTTTCATCTCCATATCCTTGTGACTTAATACAACAGCCCTTAAAATAAGCGATTTAATCTAAAATCAACTAGCAAGTTTTACTAAGTGTCAATCACCAACTAGCTAGGTTGTAGGGCCTTGGAATAGGTGAGTGGAGAGTTAAATCTCCAAGGCCGCTCAAACAAACATAGAAGTTGATTAAATTGAGCGAAATCCAACTCCGTGAGGTGGACTGGGAAAGCTCTCATCCGAGAGTCAAGCGCGAGGGGAAGTGAAGGTTGAGAAGAGGGATACCCCCCCTCCGATTAGCTGAATCTGACCTCAAGACCGTTCCGCCTGGCTTCTGATACGGATTGGTGCCCATAGTTGCCACTCCTAGGTTCCACACAGGTGACTGCGGGGGGGAATACCCGTGGTACCTGAGGCAGACGTCGCATCACTTTCAGCAGTACTTCTTGGGGGTGCCCTTGCGAAGCTTGGGTGCTTGAGCCGGCAAAGGCTGTCGTTAGGAGGTCGGCGTAACTGTTTCTGATACCTTCGCTAGTCGTTCTGGGCCCTAATCATCCCAGACTGCTTTCGGAAGGCCCTATACTTCGCTTTCCTGTATTTTGGTGTCCGGTCCTCATCACCCGGAGCGGAAATACTTGAAGGCTGTTTGCTTGCTGTTTCTCAGGGATTTTTATTTTTAGTGAGTGCTCTTTTCTCCTAGCTTGCCTAGCTTTTCACTTTTTTGAGTCTAATATAATAAATCTATAAAAGTGGCTGATCAAGCGCCTCGACGTTCGAGGAGAATCCGGGGGTTATCTCCCGAGAGTGCAGAGCCTTCTTCGAGAAGGCGTAGGAGCGATTTAGCTGGTGGTTACCATCCGGTAGCGTCTGACGCTGTGGAGAGTGATCCTCCACAAAGATCTGAGGGTTTCGTTGCTGATTCCGGTGTCGGTCCCGAGAGGAGCGTTCCGCTCACCTCGCGAGTTCTTTTTCCTCAGGAATAAGATTTTCAAGTTGAAGACATACCTGAGCCTCCTGCTACAGGTCCATCTCCTCTTCCTCCTGATCATCCGTTTGTTCTTCAGTACATCGGACCGGAGTCTGAGAGACCGCCGGATCTTCCATATCATTCTTATCTTTCGATGGCCACGATTGGGAACGCGGCTTCTACCGTGAGTGCTGCAAGCATTCAGACCCCTGCTTCTATCGAGGCAGGGGGCACTATTGCTTCATCTTCGACTGCTTTTAGCACTGCTATGTCTGGCTCTGGGTTCACCCAGGCATATGCTTCTCATTCTGGTCCCTTCTGTTCAAGGATGTCCATTAGTGGAAATCCCTCGTTTTCCTTTTCCGCCGGTGCAGCTGGATCCACGCCCATGTCTAACATGGCTAGTGGATCAGCTTCGTTTCAGGGTTTCCCCTTTGGGACTGGGCATATTCCCAGTTCCAATCCTTCTTTAGGGTCGTTTCCTTTTACCTCCCAGACCCAGAGTTTCAACCCTTGGTCTGGAGGGCAAAGTTCGACCACTTTTACAGGATGGAATCCTGTCTTTACAACGGTTGGGGCAGGGAATCAGTTCTTCGCAGGTCATCAAGGGAATGCTTCTTTCCCTTCTTCGAGTGCTTATCAGTATTTTTCTCCTTTGTCTAATGCATGGAACCCCTACCAGGGGCTTTCCTCTTCAGTCAATACTTCAGCGGGGGGAACTAGTTTGGGTTTTGGTAACTCGGCGTGGGGAGGAGGTTCTTCTCCGTTTACGAGTCCTCCGGCGGCACTCGGTGCCTCATCAAACTAGCAGCTATTCTTTTCGTGTATCGTTGGAAATCCATCCCAAAGAAGGATGGAATTCTCAGGCTCCACCTCGATTACCATTTCTGGCAACGTTAAACTTGCCAGACTTGTCGAAGTTAACTAATGACCCGATTCGGTATAGTCCGGGGTGGCCTCCGGTTCCAACCAAACTTCCTTTAGACATTCCTAAGTTTGAAGGTAAGAATGGTGAAGATCCGGCAGACCACATCACCACTTTCCACTTATGGTGCTCATCGAACTCTCTGATCGACGACTCGATTAGATTGAGATTATTTCAACGCACCCTAACTGGGAATGCTGCTAAATGGTATATAGAGCTCACTGGGGGCAGTTTCGCCACATTTGGAGAACTGGCTATTACATTTCTTAACCATTTTCAGTTGCCTGTCAGATATGAGGCTGGGACCGAACTCCTGGCTAATTTTAAGCAGGATGAGGCAACTCACATTTCTGATCATATTCAGGAATGGAGGAGAAGGAAGAGGCTTATCAAAGCCCATATTCCAGGTGAGTTCCTTCTCGAGTGGTTTCTGAAATCGCTTCAGTCAGATATTTCAAAGGATGTATCCATGTCAGGGGTATATTCCGAGGAGCAGGCCATCTTTAGGGCCCAGCAGTTAGAGTTGATCTATTCTCAGTCTGGCATGCTTTACAAGTATTTGCCTAATGCTCCTCGCTCCAAATTGATTTATCCATTTATCGAAACTCAAACCTGGTCCGCATAGACGACTTGTCGATTTGCCAATAGCAGTACAAATTGTACTCGCTTTATCAATTGCAGCATTGCTCTTTACAATCGATCTTTCCGGTCGCTCGTGCTCGTCGAGCCACCTCCCGCCTTTTGTCCATAAATACGTTCCGAAGCTTCGATCCCAAAGGAAATCAACAATCCGATGGGAAGAAGAAGGGGACGTAATAACAAGAAGAAGGGCAAGAATGGGAAGGGCAATGCAAATAAAAACCAACGAGCGTGTCGTGAGGGTCAAAAGGAGAAAGAAAGAAGCCTATGCAAGCTTTGTACCGGAGACCATCTCACACTGGAGACCATCTCACGCATCTTTGCCCGAAAATTCAGGATGCTCAGCGCCTGTTATCTCAGCAGGGTTCTTCTAGTTCCCAGGCTGTGCTAACAAACCCTTTTTCCCAAGGGCAGCAATTAATTGCTGGCGCGAATCAAAATCCTGGGGCTTCCTCTGGAGGTCCTCAGGAAGGGGAAATTCCATCGAATATCTTTATGATGAGTGCTCACGTGGATGTCGCTACGAGATCCCGTGATTATGGCGTAGAGGAATCTTCGAAAGCTAAGGAAGTTCCTGATGCTACTGAGCCGCTTCATATCACGAAGCCAACTGTTGAGTCTATGCCTCGGATGCCGAAAGCATCTTCTAAGCGGTCAACGATTAATCCGAACGCAAGAGCTGCCCAGAACTACTCGATCGTAGAAGATCTGGCGCAGAGTCCTTGTGCTATGTCAGCTTTAGAGGTACTCCAGTCTTGTCCGGCTCAGCGCAGTGCTTTGCTCACTACCATTGGGGCTATTGATCCGAAAAATTCTCTTCTGATTACTTTTGATATGAATAATTTTAAGAAGAGACTTCCTCATCACATGGCTTTCCATATTAAATCGTCGTATCGGAAGTGCAAAATCTTTCGAATGGTTGTTGATGAGCGTGCTTCCACATGCGTGATGTCTCTCGCATGCTGGAAGACACTTGGATCTCCCAAAGCTGTTCCATCTAGCACTGTTCTTACTGCGTTCGATGGCCATTCTCACAGGCCCCATGGTATTGTCCCGGCTTTGCCCATCTGTGTTGGGGGCAAAACCGTTAACATAGAAGTTGAGGTAGTAGATGCAGCCTTGGACTACAACCTTCTGTTGGGGAGGAACTGGATATATGACATGGATGCTATCGCATCCTCACTATTTCGAATTGTATGTTTCCCCCACGAAGGGAGGATAGTCACGGTGGATCAACTGGACTGTCCTCCTGTAGACCTGGATGCGCCTTCTGACTCATCTGTGCCTAAGTTGGATAATACTAAGGCGCCTGTCGAGAATCTGGGAGTTGGAATGTATTCTTCCCTGATGGGTTCTTTTGATCTTCCTCCTCCTAAGGTGTTTATTAATGCTATTTCATCCTCCAAGGCTCCCCTTCGAAGAGAGTTCTTTCGAACTCATTATTTTTCAGACCCTTGGACCTTACCTTCTCCAACAGCCACATTGGAAGAAGGGCAAGTGGGTGGAATGGAATTCTCGATTTCTGCAGCTGAGATTGCATATCAGTCTGTTGTTGACACTGCAGAGTCTGATCCAGCTCCTCTTTCGCCGGAAGAGTTGGATGGTGATGTGGCTCCGGCTTGGACGCTTACTTCTTCTTCTGCCCAAGATTGTCTAGATACCACTCTTCCATCTGAAGAGGCCATCCTGGAAGCAATGACAGGTATAGAGAGACCGTGGGATGACTTGCATCATCGGTCTTACTTCCTACCCGACTTGAGCGAAGTCGAAGCTAGTTTTCCAAGTCCTCAGTCTCCTGGACCTGTTCACCCAGTCTTGAGCCCCTTAGCACCAGCACAGGTTTATGCTGAAGGGAACATGGCTGTGATCTCTCCGACTATCCCGGTGAACATCTCCAGGAATCCCAACATTATCGAGAACGTTTTCAATGGAGCTGAATGTTCCCGTGAAGAAGTTCAAATCTATACCGAGCTCTTCAAAGAGTATAGGGATGTTTTTGCTTGGTCTTATGAGGAAATGCCTGGCATAGATCCATCTATTGTCCAGCATGAGATCAAGACGTATGAAAACGCTAAGCCTGTCAGGCAAAAACTTCGTCCGGTTAATCCTAGGAAGGCAGCAGCTATCAAAGCTGAAGTTGAAAAGCTGCTTAAGGCGGGATTCATTTTCCCAGTTCCTCTGACTGAATGGGTTTCAAACCCCGTTCCGGTAGATAAAAAGCAAGGAAAAATTCGAGTGTGCATCGATTTCAGAGACCTGAATAAGGCGTGTCCTAAAGATAATTACCCCACACCTTTCATTGATCAGATTATTGACGAGTGTGCCGGTAACGAGATTTTCTCCTTCATGGACGGTTTCTCGGGTTATAATCAAATTACTATCCGTCCAGAAGATCAACATAAGACCGCATTTATTTGTCCCTGGGGTACGTTTGCATATAAGAAAATGCCTTTTGGTCTTAAAAATGCTGGAGCTACTTTTCAGCGGGCCATGTCTTACGCCTTCCATGACATCAAGAAAATTATCGAGGCATACTTAGATGATCTAGCTGCTCATTCTCGAAAGAGGATGGATCATCCTGGTCACCTCCGGCAAATATTTGAAAGGTGTCGTTTTTACAAAATTCGTTTGAATCCGAACAAGTGCGTTTTCGCGGTAACATCCGGTCGGCTGTTGGGATTTATCGTGTCTAGGGAAGGGATAAGGGTAGATCCCTTCAAGGTTGAGGCAATACTTCGGTTGCCTCCCCCGTCTTCAATCCGTCAGCTTCAAAGTATCCAAGGCAAGTCTAACTTTCTTCGGAGGTTTATCGTTAACTATGCCGAGATTACAAAGGGATATATGAGACTGTTGAAGAAAGGAGTTCCTTTTCTTTGGGACGACTACGCTCAACGCTCATTCGATGCCTTGAAAAAGGCATTGACCTCTGCTCCTTTGCTGAGTCCACCCGATTATAGCAGAGATTTTCTTTTGTATCTGGCTACAGCAGAATCTACCATTGGTATGGTTCTGGTTCAGGAGGATGATGCTCTTGTCGAGCATGTTATTTACTACCTTAGTCGAGGACTGGTAGGACCTGAACTTCGATACACCCCGATAGAAAAATTAGCCTTAGCAGCAGTCCATGCTGTGCAGCGACTCCGGCATTACATTATTCTTCGTAAAACTTATGTCTTGGCAGCTGCCAATCCATTTCAGTTTGTCCTCAGCAGGCGAGTGATTGGGGGCAAGTATAATAGATGGATTGTGATATTACAAGAATTTGATCTAGAGTTCATGTCTGCCAAATCCAAGAAGTCATTAGTCTTTGCGGAATTGATCTCCGAGTTGCCTTGTGGGGAGGAGATGATCTATGATGAGTCCTTTCCGGATGAACACTTGTTTTTGATCTCTCCACAAGATCCTTGGTATGGGGATATCATCGTGTATCTCCAGACTGCGAAGTTTCCCTCTTCTTTTTCGAAAGATGAGCGTCGTAAGCTGCGTCACTTAGCTAAAAGTTATCTGATTATTTGTGATGCTTTGTACCGTCGAGGGGTTGATTCAATCCTAAGACGCTGCTTAACTTTCGAAGAAGCTGAGGCTGTGCTCAATGATTCTCACAGTGGAGCTTATGGGGGTCATTTATCAGGGCTTGCTACAGCCCAAAAGATTTTGCGTGCTGGCTACTTCTGGCCCTCGATTTTCAAAGATTGTATTGAATCGGTCAAGAAGTGTCATCCTTGTCAGGTGTATACTCGAAAAATGCGCGCTCATCCAGCTCCGCTTTTTCCAGTCGTTACTGTCGGACCCTTTACAAAGTGGGGTATGGACTATACTACTTGTAACCCGCCTTCGGCAAAAGGTCACAAGTACATTATCGTAGCGGTAGACTACTTTACGAAGTGGGTCGAAGCTATGCCTACTTTTGGGAACGATGGTGAGACTGCAGCTCTTTTCTTCTTCAACCAAGTCATTGCTCGTTTCGGTATACCTATAGAGATTGTCACTTACCATGGCAGTCACTTTCAGAACAGTATGATGGCCGAGTTGGCTCTTAAATTGGGTTTCCGGCAGGAGCATTCATCTCCATATTATCCTCAGGCCAATGGCCAAGTGGAAGCCGTGAATAAGTCCTTGAAGACAATTCTTCAATGGACGATTGATAAACATAGATCCAACTGGCACATTATGCTATATCCTGCACTCTGGGCATACAGGACGTCAGTTAAAACTGCAACTGGCTTTACTCCGTTTCAGTTAGTCCATGGGGTGGAATCCGTGTTTCCCATTGAATGCGAGATTCCTTCCCTTAAATTAGCTGTTGAGCTTCTTCCTGACACTTCTAGTCTGGCAGAGCGGCTTCTTCATCTGGAACATCTTGATGAGCAGCGTCGAGATGCCGCCACGTTGAATGAAGCGCATAAAAACAGAGTAAAGGTTCAGTACGATAAGGCGGTTAAGCCTAGGATCTTTTCCGAAGGTGACCTTGTTTTGGTCTATGCCCAAGAAAAAGATGCCCTGGGGGTAGGAAAGTTTAAGTCGATGTGGTATGGCCCCTATATCGTTAAAAAAGTCCTTAAGAAAGGAGCTTATACCTTGGTTGACTTCGAAGGGAATGAGTTGCCGGAGCCCCGAAATGGGCTCTATTTGAAGAAGTATTATGCCTAGGCTTTGGCCTGGCATTTTGCTTTGTATATAGTAGTTTTTTGCTTTGTACATATCTGTTTGATTTTCGATCTTTGATGAGATGGTGATGTTTTTGATCTACTTTGGCAGGTTGTGTTGATGTCATGAGTCATTTCGGTTTCGCCGATGGTGCTAGTAGACACACTCGGAACTTAGCTTCCGCGGCTTGGGTGCTTCATTATCCTTCCGGTCAGCTGTTGGTATCAAGAGGAGTCTGCATTGGTCCTGCTTCCAATAACGTAGCAGAATACACTGCAGTCATTCATCTACTCTCAGAGGCAATATCTTTGGGTGTTGATTCGTTGGTAGTTTTCTTGGACTCCCAGCTGGTGGTGTCGCAGTTGAACAACACTTATCGGGTACGAGATCCTTTTTTATTACGATTGTTCTTGAGGGTACGTTTGTTATAAAGGTCATTTCAATTTTTAACATTCATTCATATTCCTCGAGCTGACAATTGGTTTGCTGACTCATTAGCTAATCAAGCTTTAGATTGGCATATTAATCATTCAATACAATAAATTTTAATCATCAAAAACATCATACATTTGATACATTTATCACATCACATCAAATATCACTGTATATATATCATCGGAGTGTCAAAAAACTTTACAAAATTTGGATCCATAATCTCGTACAAAACTTGGGCTTATGCCCCATCATGTTCAGTCTCAAAAAAGAATATACAGTCATCTAATATATAAAATCTATCTACTCCTGAGGACCCTGCCCAGAAGTTGTGTTCCTATAGAACATCACTGCAGTGGCCACACGGCGGAACAGTCTAACCCAGTCCCGGGGTACTCCTACAACCCGTCTCTGGACGGATTCTGGCAAGTCCTCCACGGCAGCCAGAGGGATTTGGCGGGTCATTCCCTCCAAGTTTCTCTGCACGGCCTGGAGTGTCCTGTCAGAATCCGCTGTCTCCGCCTCACCTCTGCGGCGCTTGTGACGTGCTAGGCCCTCAGGACGAACTGGTCCAACATCTGAAACATGATCATTTTTAATTGTCAGTCATTATGAATCCAATCCAAAAACATGTTTGTTTTTCATTTTTCATAACATATTTGAAAAAATCCAAAAAAAAATCATATAAGTTAAAAAATTTTGCAAAACTTACCGACTGCTCCCCATGCTGCTCCGGGTGGAAGTACTAGATCTGGATCTCCTCGGAAGTCCATCCCGGCATAGGGATAGTCGTCCACTGCGATGATCTGTTCTCTCCACCACAGGAAGAACTCATCATCCCAGGTGGTTCGGGGTACCTCACTGCCCCCTAGTCTCTTCATCATGTCTGCCCAACGGGCAATTCTTGGGTCCCGCAGGCTGCTGATAGTCGAGATGACTCTGGGTCTCAAAGCTGGAAATCTCTCGAAGAAGAATGTTGTCAAAATGGTCCCATAGCCAAAGTGTTTAGTCTTTGTTTGGCGAATGGAGGTCAGCTGTTGTTTCATATTCAGTAGCAGGGCTGTGCACCAATCATACACATGAATTAAGCACTCTACAGCTATGCTCATGTGCGTCCTGGACGCCTGATGTAGTGAGGCAGATCCTGCCACTCTGCCGATGGTGAACAGGAGGATCTTTATGTGCAAATCCCTGATATCTCTAATTGCAATCTGTGTTCCAACCTTCTTGGAATTCTCTACGCAATATATTTGGACATAGTCTTCCACGGTCAACCCTCCCAGGGGCTTTCCGTGCAAGTCCACTGGGTCTCCCCTCCTGGAGAGTCCAGTGATGAAATATATATCCTCCACTTCTATGCGTAGAGGCATCTGATCAATTATGAAGCAATCCTGATCTGGTTCCCAGTAATTTACGAGCATTTCAAGCAATCGCACATTACTTTTCATATTGGGCATTTTAAAGAATTTGAACAATCCACAATTTCGGAGGACATTTTGTGCTGCGCGATCCTGCATGACCTCTTGGTCTATTGCGCTATGCTCACGTTCCCTCCATGAGATGGTCATCCTGAGAAATTTCATCAAAATTTGCATTAGAAACACTTTTTTTGAAATCGGACCTGCGCATACGCTACTTTCCCTGTGCACAGTCGCGTGTATACGCGACTTGCCTTCATTGAACCCGCGTATGCGCAGATACGCATTTTTTAATAAGGGTTTCAAGGCAAAAAATCACTTAATTTTAATTTTCAAATGGACAAAATGAATCAACAGGATGATTAAGGAGCCTACCTGAAGTTTCGCTGAATTCCGACGGTCGGTTGTTCCTGATTTGATGAAACAAGTTTTTAGCTCCAGAGCTCTTTTTCCAAATCAGCTATGCAATAATGAACCAATTGAGAGGTAATTTGTGTATTTATGGCTAAAAAATTGAAAATTTTCGCAAAATTTTCCTTATGCTTATTTTTTCGATCTATCTTATGCTGTATAACTCGATTGCTTGGAAGTGCCCAGTTTGGTATGTTTTCAGGTACATTTTGATGATTTCGAGACTTTTTCCGGTTTTTGATCCGTGATTTCAGACTCTTCACGGCAGGTATATGATCTTCACTGGCATATAGGTTAGGGAATCACTTTCCGTTGCATCTTGCATTCTAGCCTCCATACTGATCACTTGCCTTAGGGTCGATCCCATCAGGTCATGAGTATTACACCCATTTCACTCGCCGATTTTTAATCATGACTTGATGGTAGAGCCTTCCTTTACATGGGCTTCCCAGTTAGTTCCTCGCTATCACTTGTTGCCCATGCTGCTTTTTATGTAGGCTCGGGAGTCCTCTTTAGTCCCGCCATGTCTTCTGTGTTGAAGCTTCATTCTGCTCCTTCATCACTTATCATTTTTCTGGCTTATACCCTAGAGGCTCCCTGGTGTCGTTAAGTTGTATTACTGCATTGCATATTGGCTACTTGTTTATCCCGGCCTTTAGCCGGCTTCATTTGGACTCGATGTTTAAGCCAACTTTTGACCTTGACTTTCTGTACAAGTTAACCATTGCATGCACTTAGCTATCACGACTCGACACCTTTGTACCCATGGATGGAACGTTCCTCTGAGTATCACTGACCAGTTTTCGCCACCTTGCATTGAGCATAGGATTGTTCCAATCCCAGGAACTAGTGCATCTGCTTTCTTGATACTCGTTCTGTCCATTGTATCATAGCATTCTTTTATTCTTTTTCAGGCTTATTATGAAAAAGACAAAAAAAATCAAATATAACAAAAAGAGCGGGAACGGGATGTATCTTCGTTATTTTGATGGCAATACAGAGTCAGTTTGTCGCCCTTGAACAAAGCACATATACTTATATATATTTCCTTCATTTGGGATGGTTCTAGTTTGACCTAGGTTCAGCCTTTACCATGTTTCACTTGTCAGTTCTCCCCCGGTTGGTTATCTCTCCCAATCATATGGAGAGTTTGTTTTGCCTCCTGCAAGACAGACTTATACAGTGTCACTTTTTACTGCCATGGTCATCACAGAGTCGTGCTTTTGTTCAAGGGAAGTTTTAGCCCTCAGGGCCGGCCATTCTCGCTGTTCCCCTTGACTCATTATTCCGCCGGCCTTCCCGCCTCGTTTTCTGCATCATGTTCTATCACATCGCATGTTTTGATCTTTCCGCTCGTGCCGGGTTTGAGAAGGTCCCTCCTACTGACTACGGCCAAGCCTGTTCTTTATCGACTACTTGTATATCAAGCCCGAGAGCAAGCCTAGAGCCACACCTTGGGCCTATTTCCATTATTGATAGGTGACCTCGTGCTCAGCATTTGATCATCATCATGGGTCTTTGACTGAGTGGTTTCCCCTGTGTTCGACGTCAGCACACATTATCACACTTGGGATTCGTGCAGTACCTGGATTTCCATTTGACCCCCTAATCATTTCAAGGTGAGAAATGATGCTATAACAGATTCCCCCTAATATATGAGGTCAGAAGGGGTACATGATGGCCGAAATGTATTATGCACAATAGAAAGAACTTCGCAAGGACAAGAGAGGACTTCACTAGATTTCAGCCTGCCAAAAACCAATGAAAGAAACCAGAGAGTCAACTCATGCTGAGGTGGGCATACCCATGCTCAGTCAAAAATACATCATATGGAAAGTACTGAAATAGATCCAATATGTATACAAGTATAACTGAACTGAAAGTACATAGTGAATCATCTGAGCAGGGCCCGGAAATACAAGTCCGAATCAATGTCCAAGTATCACATATAGAAAGCTGATCAAAGATGGTGCAACTGGATGTCTGATCAAATAAGTAACTGAATCTCCAAGTACCGGATCATAAGAGGTGGATCAAACGGTACAATCACACAACTCGGGGACCAACATATAAGATGCTGCTGTGCTGAACTGCAACATATAAGGGTGGACGGCATCACTGGCAGATACTGAAAGGACTGTCAAAAGTGAACCGAAACATGCTGATGCAACCCGAGGTCTTCACCGATCACTATGGCACAATTCTACACACTGGGAATAAATGAGCTGAAGTCGACCATGTGAGAAATTGTTGGATTACCGGGCATTGATGTATCCCGTTAACCAACGCGAGACAACCCACCGATAATGATAATGAGTGTCAAGGTGCCCCAGTACAATCTGACAAGTGCGAATGAATGAGTTGAAGTCGAACACTTGAAAGAATCTACCAATCAAGAGGCAATGATGAATCCCCACTGTCGATAGCGAAGAGTCTGCCACTGATGACTGCAAACCCTAAGGTACTGACAAAAAGAATCTAGACCTTATTCCCAGAGCAATGAGTCGGAGTCGATGGGAAAAGATCTGCTGGAAGGAAGGCATTAAGGCATCCCACATCAGTCCAGCGCGAGTGTAACCCGCAGGCCAAGATTTGGAAGGAATCGGACGAAGCAGAGTGATGGAACCAAAACCGAAGTACGTTTCCGACATGCACAAGATGAAGCTAGCGCACGGAAGAAACCCTCTGAACCAACCAATAATGAAAGCCGACACAGAGGCGAGAAATCCACCGATAGGGTCAAATGGAAATCAAGGTACTGCACGAATCCCAAGTGTGATAATGTGTGCTGACGTCGAACACAGGGGAAACCACTCAGTCAAAGACCCATGATGATGATCAAATGCCGAGCACGAGGTCACCTATCAATGATGGAAATAGGCCCAAGGTGCGGCTCTAGGTTTGCTCTCAGAGCAATGTGTCGTAGTCGATAAGAGACAAACCCGCCGGCAAGAAGTCAATGGGGACCTTCTCAAACCAGCACGAGCAGAAGATCAAAACATCTGATGTGATAGAACATGATACCGACAAGACTGGGAAGGCCGACTGAATAATGAGTCAAGAGACACCGCAGAATGGCCGACTCAGGCTAAACTTCCCTTGAACAAAAGCACGACTCTGTGATGACCATGGCAGTATAAAGTGACACTGTATAAGTCTGTCATGCAGGAGGCACAACAAACTCTCCATATGATTGTAAGAGATAACCAACCGGGGGAGAACTGACAAGTGAAACATGGTAAAGGCTGAACCTAGGTCAAAACTAGAACCATCCCAAATGAAGGAAATATATATAAGTATATGTGCTTCGTTCAAGGGCGACAAACTGACTCTGTACTGCCATCAAAATAACGAAGATGCATCCCGTTCCCGCTCTTTTTGTTATATTTGATTTTTTTGTCTTTTTCATAATAAGCCTGAAAAAGAATAAAAGAATGCTATGGTACAATGGATAGAACGAGTATCAAGAAAGCAGATGCACTAGTTCCTGGGATTGGAACAATCCTATGCTCAATGCAAGGTGGCGAAAATTGGTCAGTGATACTCAGAGGAATGTTCCATCCATGGGTACAAAGGTGTCAAGTCGTGATAGCTAAGTGCATGCAATGGTTAACTTGTACAGAAAGTCAAGGTCAAAAGTTGGCTTAAACATCGAGTCCAAATGAAGCCGGCTAAAGGCCAGGATAAACAAGTAGCCAATATGCAATGCAGTAATACAACTTAACGACACCAGGGAGCCTCTAGGGTATAAGCCAGAAAAATGATAAGTGATGAAGAGAAGAATGAAGCTTCAACACAGAAGACATGGCGGGACTAAAGAGGACTCCTGAGCCTACATAAAAAACAGCATGGGCAACAAGTGATAGCGAGGAACTAACTAGGAAGCCCATGTAAAGGAAGGCTCTACCATCAAGTCATGATTAAAAATCGGCGAGTGAAATGGGTGTAATACTCATGACTTGATGGGATCGACCCTAAGGCAAGTGATCAGTATGGAGGCTAGAATGCAAGATGCAACGGAAAGTGATTCCCTAACCTATATGCCAGTGAAGATCATATACCTGCCGTGAAGAGTCTGAAATCACGGATCAAAAACCGGAAAAAGTCTCAAAATCGTCAAAATGTACCTGAAAACATACCAAACTGGGCACTTCCAAGCAATCGAGTTATACAGCATAAGATAGATCGAAAAAATAAGCATAAGGAAATTTTGCGAAAATTTTCAACTTTTTAGCCATAAATACACAAATTACCTCTCATTTGGTTCATTATTGCATAGCTGATTTGGAAAAAGTGCTCTGGAGCTAAAAACTTGTTTCAGCAAATCAGGAACAACCGACCGTCGGAATTCAGCGAAACTTCAGGTAGGCTCCTTAATCATCCTGTTTATTCATTTTGTCCGTTTGAAAATTAAAATTAAGTGATTTTTTGCCTGGAAACCCTTATTAAAAAACGCGTATCTGCGCATACGCGGGTTCAATGAAGGCAAGTCGCGTATACACGCGACTGTGCACAGGGAAAGTAGCGTATGCGCAGGTCCGTTTTCAAAAAAGGTATTTCTAATGCAAATTTTGATGAAATTTCTCAGGATGACCATCTCATGGAGGGAACTTGAGCATAGCGCAATAGACCAAGAGGTCATGCAGGATCGCGCAGCACAAAATGTCCTCCGAAACTGTGGATTGTTCAAATTCTTTAAAATGCCCAATATGAAAAGTAATGTGCGACTTCTTGAAATGTTCGTAAATTACTGGGAACCAGATCAGGATTGCTTCATAATTGATCAGATGCCACTACGCATAGAAGTGGAAGATATATACTTCATCACTGGACTCTCCAGGAGGGGAGATCCAGTGGACTTGCACGGAAAGCCCCTGGGAGGGTTGACCGTGGAAGACTATGTCCAAATATATTGCGTAGATAATTCCAAGAAGGTTGGAACACAGATTGCTATCAGAGATATCGGGGATTTGCACATAAAGATCCTCCTGTTCACCATCGGCAGAGTGGCAGGATCTGCCTCACTACATCAGGCGTCCAGGACGCACATGAGCATAGCTGTAGAGTGCTTAATTCATGTGTATAATTGGTGCACAGCCCTGCTACTGAATATGAAACAACAGCTGACCTCCATTCGCCAAACAAAGACAAAACACTTTGGCTATGGGACCATTTTGACAACATTCTTCTTCGAGAGAGTTCCAGCTTTGAGACCCAGAGTCATCTCGACTATCAGCAGCCTGCGGGACCCAAGAATTGCCCGTTGGGCAGACATGATGAAGAGACTGGGGGGCAGCGAGGTACCCCGAACCACTTGGGACGATGAGTTCTTCCTGTGGTGGAGAGAACAGATCATCGCAGTGGATGACTATCCCTATGCCGGGATGGATTTCCGAGGAGATCCATATCTATTACTTCCACCCGGAGCAGCATGGGGAGCAGTCGGTAAGCTTTGCAAAATTTTTTAACTTATATGATTTTTTGGATTTTTTCAAATATGTATGAAAAAATGAAAAACAAACATGTTTTTGGATTGGATTCATAATGACTGACAATTAAAAATGATCATGTTTCAGATGTTGGACCAGTTTGTCCTGAGGGCCTAGCACGTCATAAGCGCCGCAGAGGTGAGGCGGAGACAGCGGATTCTGACAGGACACTCCAGGCCGTGCAGAGAAACTTGGAGGGACTGACCCGCCAAATCCCTCTGGCTGCTGTGGAGGACTTGCCAGAAGCCGTCCAGAGACGGGTTGTAGGAGTACCCCGGGACTGGGTTAGACTATTCCGCCGTGTGGCCACTGCAGTGATGTTCTATAGGAACACGACTTCTGGGCAGGGTCTTCAGGAGTAGACAGATTTTATATATTAGATGACTGTATATTTTTTTTTGAGACTGAACATGATGGGGCATAAGCCCAAGTTTTGTACGGAATTTATGGATCCAAATTTTGTAAAGTTTTTGACATACCGATGATATATATACAACGATATTTGATGTGATGTGATAAATGTATCAAATGTATGATGTTTTTGATGATTAGAATTTATTGTATTGAATGATTAATATGCCAATCTAAAGCTTTATTAGCCAATGAGTCAGCAAACCAATTGTCAGCTCGAGGAATATGAATGAATGTTAAAAATTGAAATGACCTTTGTAACAAACGTACCCTCAAGAACAATCGTAGTAAAATTGGATCTCGTACCCGATAAGTGTTGTTCAACTGCGACACCACCAGCTGGGAGTCCAAGAAAACTACCAACGAATCAACACCCAAAGATATTGCTTCCGAGAGTAGATGAATGACTGCAGTGTATTCTGCTACGTTATTGGAAGCAGGACCAATGCAGACTCCTCTTGATACCAACAGCTGACCGGAAGGATAATGAAGCACCTAAGCCGCGGAAGCTAAGTTCCGGGTGTGTCTACTAGCACCATCGGCGAAACCAAAATGACTCATGACATCCAACACAACCTGCCAAAGCAGATCAAAAAACATCACCACCTCATCAAAAATCGAAAATCAAACAGATATGTACAAAGCAAAAAACTACTATATACAAAGCAAAATGCCAGGCCAAAGCCTAGGCATAATACTTATTCAAATAGAGCTCATTTCGGGGCTCCGACAACTCGTTCCCTTCGAAGTCAACCAAGATATAAGCTCCTTTCTTAAGGGCTTTTTTGACGATATAGGGGCCATACCACATCGATTTAAACTTTCCTGCCCCCAAGGCATCTTTTTCTTGGGCATATACCAAAACAAGGTCACCTTCGGAAAAGACCCTAGGCTTAACCGCCTTATCGTACTGAACTTTGACTCTGTTTTTATGCGCTTCATTCAACGTGGCGGCATCTCGACGCTGCTCATCAAGATGTTCCAGATGAAGAAGTCGTTCTGCCAGACTAGAAGTGTCAGGAAGAAGCTCAACAGCTAATTTAAGGGAAGGAATCTCGCATTCAATGGGAAATACGGATTCCACCCCGTGAACTAACTGAAACGGAGTAAAGCCAGTTGCAGTTTTAACTGACGTCCTGTATGCCCAGAGTGCAGGATATAGCATAATGTGCCAGTTGGATCTATGTTTATCAATCGTCCGTTGAAGAATTGTCTTTAAGGACTTATTCACGGCTTCCACCTGGCCATTGGCCTGAGGATAATATGGAGACGAATGCTCTTGCCGGAAACCCAATTTAAGAGCCAACTCAGCCATCATACTGTTCTGAAAGTGACTGCCATGGTCAGTGACAATCTCTCTAGGTATACCGAAACGAGAAATAACTTGGTTGAAGAAGAAAAGAGCTGCAGTCTCACCATCGTTCCCAAAAGTAGGCATAGCCTCGACCCACTTCGTAAAGTAGTCTACTGCTATGATAATGTACTTGTGACCTTTTGCCGAAGGCGGGTTACAAGTAGTATAATCCATACCCCACTTTGTAAAAGGTCCGACAGTAACGACTGGAAAAAGCGGAGCTGGATGAGCGCGAATTTTTCGAGTATACACCTGACAAGGATGACACTTCTTGACCGATTCAATACAATCTTTGAAAATCGAGGGCCAGAAGTAGCCAGCACGCAAAATCTTTTGGGCTGTAGCAAGCCCTGATAAATGACCCCCACAAGCTCCACTGTGAGAATCATTGAGCACAGCCTCAGCTTCTTCGAAAGTTAAGCAGCGTCTTAGGATTGAATCAACCCCTCGATGGTACAAAGCATCACCAATAATCAGATAACTTTTAGCTAAGTGACGCAGCTTACGACGCTCATCTTTCGAAAAAGAAGAGGGAAACTTCGCAGTCTGGAGATACACAATGATATCCCCATACCAAGGATCTTGTGGAGATATTAGAAACAAGTGTTCGTCCGGAAAGGACTCATCATAGATCATCTCCTCTCCACAAGGCAACTCGGAGATCAATTCCGCAAAGACTAATGACTTCTTGGATTTGGCAGACATGAACTCTAGATCAAATTCTTGTAAAATCACAATCCATCTATTATATTTGCCCCCAATCACTCGCCTGCTGAGGACAAACGGAAATGGATTGGCAGCTGCCAAGACATAAGTTTTGCGAAGAATAATGTAATGCCGGAGTCGCTGCACAGCATGGACTGCTGCTAAGGCTAACTTTTCTATCGGGGTGTATCGCAGTTCAGGTCCTACCAGTCCTCGACTAAGGTAGTAAATAACATGCTCAGCCAGAGCATCATCCTCCCGAACCAGAACCATACCAATGGTAGATTCTGCTGTAGCCAGATACAAAAGAAAATCTCTGCTATAATCGGGTGGACTCAGTAAAGGAGCAGAGGTCAATGCCTTTTTCAAGGCATCGAACGAGCGTTGAGCGTAGTCGTCCCAAAGAAAAGGAACTCCTTTCTTCAACAGTCTCATATATCCCATTGTAATCTCAGCATAGTTGATGATAAACCTCCGAAGAAAATTAGACTTCCCTTGGAGACTTTGAAGCTGACGGAGTGAAGACGGGGGAGGCAACCGAAGTATTGCCTCAACCTTGAAGGGATCTACCCTTATCCCTTCCCTAGACACAATAAATCCCAACAGCCGACCGGATGTAACCGCGAAAACACACTTGTTCGGATTCAATCGAATTTTATAAAAATGACATCTTTCAAATATTTGCCGGAGGTGACCAGGATGATCCATCCTCTTTCGAGAATGAGCAACTAGATCATCTAAGTATGCCTCGATAATCTTCTTGATGTCGTGGAAGGCATAAGACATGGCCCGCTGAAAGGTAGCTCCAGCATTTTTAAGACCAAAAGGCATTTTCTTATATGCAAACGTACCCCAGGGACAAATAAATGCGGTCTTATGTTGATCTTCCGGACGGATAGTAATTTGATTATAACCAGAGAAACCGTCCATGAAGGAGAAAATCTCGTTACCGGCACACTCGTCAATAATCTGATCAATGAAGGGTGTGGGGTAATTATCTTTAGGACACGCCTTATTCAGGTCTCTGAAATCTATGCATACTTGAATCGTTCCTTGCTTTTTATCAACAGGAACGGGATTTGAAACCCATTCAGTCAGAGGAACTGGGAAAATGAATCCCGCCTTAAGCAGCTTTTCAACTTCAGCTTTGATAGCTGTTGCCTTCCTAGGATTAACCGGACGAAGTTTTTGCCTGACCGGCTTAGCGTTTTCATACATCTTGATCTCATGCTGGACGATAGATGGGTCTATGCCAGACATTTCCTCATAAGACCAAGCAAAAACATCCCTATACTCTTTGAAGAGCTCGGTATATATTTGAACCTCTTCATGGGAACATTCAGCTCCAATGAAAACGTTCTCGATAATGTTGGGATTCCTGGAGATGTTCACCGGGATAGTAGGAGAGATCACAACCATGTTCCCTTCAGCATAAACCTGTGCTGGTGCTAAGGGGCTCAAGACTGGGTGAACAGGTCCAGGAGACTGAGGACTTGGAAAACTTGTTTCGACTTCGCTCAAGTCAGGTAGGAAGTAAGACCGATGATGCAAATCATCCCACGGCCTATCTATACATGTCATCGCTTCCAGGATAGCCTCTTCAGATGGAAGAGTGGTATCTAGACAATCCTGGGCAGAAGAAGAAGTAAGCGTCCAAGCCGGAGCCACATCACCATCCAACTCTTCCGGAGAAAGAGGAGCTGGATCAGACTCTGCAGTGTCAACAATAGACTGATATGCAATCTCAGCTGCAGAAATCGGGAATGCCATCCCACCCACTTTCCCTTCCTCCAATGTGGCTTTTGGGGAAGGTAAGGTCCAAGGGTCCGAAAAATAATGAGTTCGAAAGAACTCTCTTCGAAGGGGAGCCTTGGAGGATGAAATAGCATTAATAGACACCTTAGGAGGAGGAAGATCAAAAGATCCCATCAGGGAAGAATACATTCCAACTCCTAGATTCTCAACAGGCGCCTTAGCATTATCCAACTTAGGAACAGGTGAGTCAGAAGGCGCATCCAGGTCTACAGGAGGACATTCCAGTTGATCCACCGTGACTATCCTCCCTTCGTGGGGGAAACATACAATTCGAAATAGTGAGGATGCAATAGCATCCATGTCATATATCCAGTTCCTCCCCAACAGAAGGTTGTAGTCCAAGGCTGCATCTACTACCTCAACCTCTATGTTAACGGTTTTTCCCCCAACACAGATGGGCAAAGCCGGGACAATACCATGGGGCCTGTGAGAATGGCCATCGAACGCAGTAAGAACAGTGCTAGATGGAACAACTTTGGGAGATCCAAGTGTCTTCCAGCATGCGAGAGACATCACGCAAGTAGAAGCACCCTCATCAACAACCGTGCGAAAGATATTAGTCTTCCGATACGACGATTTAATATGGAAGGCCATATGATGAGGAAGTCTCTTCTTAAAGTTAGCCATATCAAAAGTAATCAGAAGAGAATTTTTTGGATCAACAGCCCCAATGGCAGTGAGCAAAGCACTGCGCTGAGCCAGACAAGACTGGAGTACCTCTAAAGCTGACATAGCACAAGGACTTTGCGCCAGATCTTCTACAATCGAGTAGTTCTGGGCAGCCCTCATGTTAGGATTAATCGTTGACCGCTTAGAAGATGCTTTTGGCATCCGAGGCATAGACTCAACAGTTGGCTTCGTGATGTGAAGCAGCTCAGTAGCATCAGGAACTTCCTTAGCTTTCGAAGATTCCTCTCCGCCATAATCACGGGATCTCGTAGCGACATCCACGTGAGCACTCATCATAAAGATATTCGATGGAATTTCCCCTTCCTGGGCACCTCCAGAGGAAGCCCCAGGATTTTGGTTCGCGCCAGCAATTAGTTGCTTCCCTTGGGGAAAAGGGTTTGTTAGCACAGCCTGGGAACTAGAAGAACCCTGCTGAGATAACAGGCGCTGAGCATCCTGAATTTTCGGGCAAAGGTGTGTGAGATGGTCTCCAGTACAAAGCTTGCATGGAAACTTCACTTTCTTTTTTTCCTTTTGACCCTCACCAACACGCTCGTTGGTTTTATTTGCATTGCCCTTCCCGTTCTTGCCCTTCTTCTTGTTATTTCGTCCCTTCTTCTTCCCATCGGATTGTTGATTTCCCTTGGGATCAGAAGCTTGGACAACATTTATGGACAAAGACTGGGAAGGTGATGAATCAGCAGGCACAGCCTGACCAGAAGGAGCAGATTGTAAAGACAACTGCTGCAATTGAGAAAGCAGGCTGGCTGCACTACTATTGACCGATCCGACAAGTCCGTCACCATGCGGACCAGGTTTAGGTTTCGATAAATCCAACTTGGAGCGAGGAGCATTGGGAAAATACTTATAAAGTACCCCAGACTGAGAATAGATCAGTTCTAACTGCTGGGCCCTAAAAATGGCCTGCTCCTCGGAAAATACCCCAGATAGGGATACATCCTTCGAAATATCTGACTGAAGCGATTTCAAAAACCACTCGAGAAGGAACTCGCCTGGAATATGGGCTTTGATAAGCCTCTTCCTTCTCCTCCATTCCTGAATGTGATCAGAAATGTGAGTTGCCTCATCCTGCTTAAAATTAGCCAGGAGTTCGGTCCCAACCTCATATCTGACAGGCAACTGAAAATGGTTAAGAAATGTGACAGCCAGTTCTCCAAATGTGGCGAAACTGCCCCCAGTGAGCTCTATATACCATTTGGCAGCATTCCCAGTTAGGGTGCGTTGAAATAATCTCAATCTAATCGAGTCGTCGATCAGAGAGTTCGACAAGCACCATAAGTGGAAAGTGGTGATGTGGTCTGCCGGATCTTCACCGTTCTTACCTTCAAACTTAGGAATGTCTGAAGGAAGTTTGGTTGGAACCGGAGGCCACCCCGGACTATACCGAATCGGGTCATTAGTTAACTTCGACAAGTCTGGCACGTTTAACGTTGCCAGAAATGGTAATCGAGGCGGAGCCTGAGAATTCCATCCTTGATGGGATGGATTTCCAACATTCTGAAAAGAATAGCCTGGATTTGATGAGGCACCAGGCTGCCAGAAAGGACTCGTAGAAAACGGAGAAGAACCTCCTCCCCACGCCGAGTTACCAAAACCCAGACTAGTTCCCCCCGCTGAAGTATTGACCGAAGAGGAAAGCCCCTGGTAGGGGTTCCATGCATTAGACAGAGGAGAAAAAGACTGATAAGCACTCGAAGAAGGGAAAGAAGCATTCCCTTGATGACCCGCGAAGAACTGATTCCCTGCCCCAACCGTTGTAAAGACAGGATTCCATCCTGTAAAAGTGGTCGAACTTTGCCCCCCAGACCAAGGGTTGAAACTCTGGGTCTGGGAGGTAAAAGGAAACGACCCTAAAGAAGGATTGGAACTGGGTATATGCCCAGTCCCAAAGGGGAAACCCTGGAACGAAGCTGATCCACTAGCCATGTTAGACATGGGCGTGGATCCAGCTGCACCGACGGAAAAGGAAAACGAGGGATTTCCACTAATGGACATCCCTGAACAGAAGGGACCAGAATGAGAAGCATATGCCTGGGTGAACCCAGAGCCAGACATAGCAGTACTAAAAGCAATCGAAGATGAAGCAATAGTGCCCCCTGCCTCGACAGAAGCAGGGGTCTGAATGCCCGCAACACTCACGGTAGAAGCTGCGTTCCCAGTCGTGGCCATCGAAAGATAAGAATGATATGGAAGATCCGGCGGTCTCTCAGACTCCGGTCCGACGTACTGAAGAACAAACGGATGATCAGGAGGAAGAGGAGATGGACCTGTAGCAGGAGGCTCAGGTATGTCTTCAACTTGAAAATCTTCTTCCTGAGGAAAAAGAACTCGCGAGGTGAGCGGAATGCTCCTCTCGGGACCGACACCGGAATCAGCAACGAAACCCTCAGATCTTTGTGGAGGATCACTCTCCACAGCGTCAGACGCTACCGGATGGTAACCACCAGCTAAATCGCTCCTACGCCTTCTCGAAGAAGGCTCCACACTCTCGGGAGATAACCCCCGGATTCGCCTCGAACGTCGAGGCGCTTGATCAGCCACTTTTATAGATTTATTATATTAGACTCAAAAAAGTGAAAAGCTAGGCAAGATAGGAGCAAAGAGCACTCTCTAAAAATAAAAATCCCTGAGAAACAGCAAGCAAACAGCCTTCAAGTATTTCCGCTCCGGGTGATGAGGACCGGACACCAAAATACAGGAAAGCGAAGTATAGGGCCTTCCGAAAGCAGTCTGGGATGATTAGGGCCCAGAACAACTAGCGAAGGCATCAGAAACAGTTACGCCGACCTCCTAACGACAGCCTTTGCCGGCTCAAGCACCCAAGCTTCGCAAGGGCACCCCCCAGAAGTACTGCTGAAAGTGATGCGACGTCTGCCTCAGGTACCACGGGTATTCCCCCCCGCATTCACCTGTGTGGAACCTAGGAACAACAACTATGGACACCAATCTGTATCAAAAGCTGGGCGGAACGGTCTTGAGGTCAGATTCAGCTAATCGGAGGGGGGGTATCCCTCTTCTCAACCTTCACTTCCCCTCGCGCTTGACTCTCGGATGAGAGCTTTCCCAGTCCACCTCACGGAGTTGGATTTCACTCAATTTAATCAACTTCTATGTTTGTTTGAGCGGCCTTGGAGAGTTAACTCTCCACTCACCTATTCCAAGGCCCTACAACCTAGCTAGTTGGTGATTGACACTTAGTAAAACTTGCTAGTTGATTTTAGATTAAATCGCTTATTTTAAGGACTGTTGTATTAAGTCACAAGGATATGGAGATGAAACCAATGATGTTTTGACGCAAAAGAAATTAATAAAAACCTGACTACATGCACATGCAGTTCTTTTTCTTTCGATGAAAAGTAATCTCTATAGAGGTTCTACGAGACTAAAAATTGTATTTTTCTTTTCGAATTGCAAACCCACACTCACAAAAACTAAGAAGCTAACTAAATGATTCAATGCACCTAATGCAAATGACTACAAGCATGTAAATTCTAAGATGCAAAAAGTCTCTTGACACAAGGTGAAATTTCCCAAAAGGCTCCTTCAGTTTTAACTCATCTTTTGTTGTCCAGAAAGCCAATTCTTGAAAACAAGAACTCTTAATATAAGACACCAAAATACTCAACAAGAAGAAGAAGAAATCAAATGACAACCTCTCCTCAAAATCAAGCCGAAAACCAGAAGCAAGAAACTTCACAAAAGCTCCAAAAGATATGACCAAACGAAAATGAAAATGCAACAACAAAAACAAAAACAAGAGACAATGTTTTTTTTTTTGAGTTTTTGATATGCAAAAACAAAAAGCAAAACAAATGTTTTTTGGACTTTTTAGTTTTATAAAGCAAGAGCTCAAAAAGACCAAGAACAACTATCACAATCCAAGCCAAAACGAGACCGAATTTCAAGCATAAACTCCAACAATGCTCCCAAACCTTATAAAGCTAATGATAGCAAGATCAATAAGAGCAACGGAAGACCAAAAACTCAGCCAAACAGCCTAGACAAATAGTGCAAACTCGCTGCAACATAAGACTCCAAAGAAGCAAGAAAAGTTCTTCGAAAATTGCAACAAAACCCTAGCCTATGAAACTCAAGAAAACCAATCGAAAACAAAGCAAAAAACGCAATGCAAAGCACAACACAAAGATAGGAGCGATTCAGTGAGCAGAAGCTCTCTGTTCTGATAAAGCAGAACAGCCAAGAATGCTCAGAAAGCAATCTTGGAACTCAATCCAGGAGTGCCAGCACCAACAAGAACACTCTGCCAAAAGATTAGTTTTCGAACAAACGAAAGAGAAACAAGACTTGAAACCACTTCTGTCACACTCCAGTAAGTACAGAGACTCTGTAGACACAGGCCTCCACAGCCAGAAAAGACCAAAAACACCAGAATCTTAAAATTTCAAATTCAGCCTAGGTATACGCGACCTTGCAGTTATGCAACAAGCGTGTATACGCGTCTGTGTTGAGGGAAACCCGCGTATACGCGGTTCCTTCTACACAAACTCGCGGGTATACGCTACTGTGTGCAAGCAAAAAGGCATATACAAAGAAAGATAATGAAAAAAAAAAAGTACAAGCCTGGGAAAGATATCAAAGCTTCAGACTGACTGCAAGAAAGCAAACTGGACTGTAAAAGACAGAAAAAACTGTTGGCAACCTACCAAACAGCTGAAACAACCCAACAGGTGAATCACAAAAATGTGATCCCCAGTGGAGTCGCCAGTTCTGTTTCGGGGAATTAACACCCTAGAGGTTGGTTGGGATTCAACCTCCACAGAGCAGGGGCGTACTACTTAACAGAGACCCACACGATCATACACATTCATAAAAACTACGTAGAGCAGAATGAGAGGTTTACCCGTTGGTCCTACGTTTGAAGTAGATCCACGTGGAGTTCAAAATCCCTGCAACCGTCCTTCCTCCTTAACCTGAAATACAAGAAGAAACCAGCACAAAGGACAAGTTGTACAGTATATTTCTACTCTATATGTTAGTGAGATTCATATAAAACATTAAATAAATCATCATGAATGCTTGTATAAAAAATATTCTTCATACATTAAAGCATACACTAACACATTTATTTCGGGAACAGCATGATACTTCTGTATTATAAAAATAGTACGTACAAAAGTAAGTGGAGAGATCACCTGATCCTTCCAAGGCCTTCGCAGACCGTCGTCCGGATCCGTCCAGCCCTTGCCTCGCTAAGACTCCTTCCAAACTGGTGCATAGAGATAACATATAAAGGGATGTATATCTCAAGGAAACAAGGGTTTCCTATAATGAACTGGGAAAGTGCAGGAGGCACGGGGAATCAGACTTGGATAGGGAATACCAACAGAGTATAATATCAATAATTCTCTCTCCCTTAGGCCATACACATGAGGGCTTTTTATAGTCCCTCCAAGTAGTTTCAGCAGTTGGAAACAGTTGGCCACGGGCTGGGGTGGTTGAACTACCTGAGTAACCATCAACCCAGCGCGAAATTAGGGATTTTTTATATATTTTTTAATCATTTTAATAGAATACGCGGAAAAGTCTAGCTGTACTCGCGTATACACGCGGAAAAACATGGGCATAGTCGCGTATGGAGGATTTTACACTGTTTTTAAGTGAATTTGTCCAAGTCTGTAGGAATGGGTGCCCATAAAGCCATAAAGCAATCATGAATCATGTCAAGGTGATAAATGATGCTGGATTTTACACTGTTTTTAAGTGAATTTGTCCAAGTCTGTAGGAATGGGTGCCCATAAAGCCATAAAGCAATCATGAATCATGTCAAGGTGATAAATGATGCTATAACACTTCCTTTCCGCATTTCCAGCATACCTTTACAAAATTTCCAGGAGATTTAGATCTCCCTCTAGATTTAGATCTCCCACTCGAAACCTTCTTCTTGTTTCTATTTTGGGACCTTCCTCGTACAGATAAGGCATCTCCATTCTGGCCCTCCATATTTCTCTGTCTCATTTCCTCCGACAACAAGGTTGAGACAATGTCATCAAAATTCAAGGTAGTTGTATTGCTACCTATTGCAATAACCAGACTATCCCACGAGTCTGGTAGAGAACACAAAAAACTGATGCACTTATCTTCATCTGAGATTTTAATATCAAAATATGACAGCTGACTTACCACAGTAATGAAGGCATTCAGATGCTCTGTCACCGAGTCTCCATCCTTCATCCTCAGTTTATACAGCTTTTTCTGCGGGAACAGCCTATTCACTAGAGACTTAGATTGGTACAAAGTCCCAAGTTTTTCCCACAAATTCTTCACCATAGCTTCCCCAGATACATTCAACAATACTGAATCTGAGACACACAACCGTATTGTGCTCTTAGCCTTTCGATCCAGTTTCTTCCAGTCTTCATCTGACATTGCCGTTGGTTTAGCGCCTGGATCTACCGTGATCCACTGATCTTTATCCACCAGCAGATCCTCCATCTTGAGCTTCCACAACTCAAAAATCTGACCATTAAATTTCTCTATCTCTATCTTTTTGCCACTCGCCATCTTCTTTCACTGCAAGAATCGATCCCGCAGATATCACACTGAATAGGGTCTACCTCAGGCCCAAGAAAAAAACCCTCAGCAGCAAAGGCGTCCCCTTGAAGCCGAAACAACTCTGATACCAAATGTAGGTTTTAACCCTGAACAAAAATTATCTACACACGAATTGTTGGAAATATGATGCAGAGTGTTGTCCTTGATGGCAACCCACTGAATGAAGATGAAGACATGTGACTGTTGACATGTGTTGTTCTTGATGGCAATCCACCTGATGAATTTATTCTTGACTTGATGGACTTGGTAAATGATATAAATCTGATATGATATGATGCCTGTTGATATTATGATGTTGAGTGTTGTCCTTGAAAGGCAACCCACTTGATGAAGATGATGGCAACTTACTTGATGAAATTGTGCTTGATAGAACCTGTTCTTGATGAAGTAAATCTAATGTATCTACAGTGTGTATAGAAGGCAATGAAGAAAGGAATTCAGCATGTGCTAAATCTTGATGAAAAGAGTATGTCTCTAGAAATACGCGGATTTGCCTAAGGGAAGTCGCGTATGCACGCGGGAATAAACGTTCCAAGTAGCGTATGGGCAAAAAGTACTCATAAAGTGAAAAAACAGGGGCCCGTGGTATTGAAGACTCATGGTATTGATTTGGCTCGTGGTATTGAAGGCTCATGGTATTGCCTTGGCCCGTGGTATTGAAGGCTCATGGTATTGCTGTGGCCCGTGGTATTGAAAAAGGATAAACCTATATATAAGGAGAAGAAATTCATTGTGCAAATCATGAGTGTGGGTGCAAGATGTCTGAGCTTGAATGAATACTTCTCTCTGATGTAGATCTGAATGGAAAGGGTTACACTTGAATGATAAATCTGAATGTATGATGCACCAATGATGAAGAAGGGGATCTAGATCTGAAATGTACTTGTATCTACTAGATCTGCTTATGGAAGGCTTAGATCTGTGATGAGGCGAACATCTGTCTGAAGCAAAAGGGTAAATCTGAACTGAATATCTGATCTGATGAAGTATGCTGCTCTGTAATGATTGAAGATCTATACGCTACTTCGCCGCGGAGGAAGTGCGTATATACGCGGCTTCGCTGAAAATAAAGCACGTATGCGCAATGAAATATGTACTGAGGTATACGCTGGTTGATGTAGATGGAAGCACGTATATACGCGACATCAGTTAAGGGAAAGCGCGTATGCAAACTAGGGTTTGCTGAAGCAAGGGGTATGAAATATCTGATCTGTTCTGTTGTGTTTCTGCTATCTGTTCTGTGTTGATAAGTATCTGTTGGTGATGTATGTTTGTGCTTAAAAGTATGGAAAGGGTCCAGTCTAAAAATATGATGAAACGTGGCCTGCAAGTTGTGTTCTATTGAAGTGGTTGGAACCAGTGTGAAAATTGATGAAACGTGGTCCATAGAGGTGCTGAGGGTTGTAGCCTTCAGTCAGGGGGCCGTAGCTCCCTTTCAGGAGAGGCTGGTAAACGAGTCAGGGGGTTGTAGCTCCCTTCCAGGAGAGGCTGGTAAACGAGTCAGGGGGTTGGAGCTCCCTTCCAGGAGAGTCAAACGAGCCGTGCCAGGTGCCCTGGCCGGAGTCAAGTTCACAACACATATGTTGTAAGATGTTTTCTCTATAATAAAATATTGAAGGCTGAGCAACTGCAGCGGTGGTTTTCTCCTGACTTGGGTTTCCACCTAAAAATCCTGGTGTTCATGTGTGATGCTTGTGTGATGGTTTATTCTGTTCTTACTACACATGTTTACTGTTTATAGAACATCTAATGAATGAATGATGGAATGATATAAGTGAAGAAATAATGACATAATTAGATCTCTGTGTATACGCGAGTTTTATGAAGGATATCCGCGTGTATATGATACTTGGCTTCAGAAAAGTAGTGTATGGGTTTTAAGGAATGAAAAAGTAAAAAGTTTTGAATATGCAGTAAATACTGATTCACCCCCCCCCCCTCTCAGTATTTTTCCCAACAATTGGTATCAGAGGGAGGTCCTTCTGCAGAAGCTTGATCGCTTGAAGGACATCCGTCGCAATGGGAAAGAAGCAAAAGAAGAAGGTTACTCAAGGAAAGAAGAAGCCTCGGAAATCATGTATAGCAGAAATTGAAGGAGATGAAACAGGTATTAATCGTTGTTCTTGTATTTTACTTGACTGTATATGAAAAGGTTATGATAGTGAAAGTGATAGTATGGACCTAGAAGAGACTGTCAAGATTAAAGATGAAGAAGATTCTGACCAAGCTCTACAAGTGCTCATGGCAAAGAAGCAAAAGAAGAAGGCTACTGAAAAGGAGATATCTCAGAAAACATGTACAGCAGAAAATGAAGAAGATGAAAAAGGTATTGATTGTTGTTCTTGTGATGCACTTTCCTGTGCATGCAATGGTGAAGATAGTGAAAGTAAAGTTTTGGATCTAAAGGAAGCTATCAAGAAAATTGATGATCAACAAAGATCATTTAATAAAAGCGAAGCTATCTACAATGAGATGATCTCTCAAATGAAAGATCAAATAGAAATGCTGAATGGACGGGTGGACAAGTATCAAAGGTTTCATACTTATGCATCCAATCGAATTAAAGAACTAGAAGTAGAAATCAACAATCAAAATGCAGATCTCAAAAAATCAAGCAAGAAGAATGAAGGACTTGAAGCTGCAATCATCTCTCTGCAAGCAGATCTTGAAGCATCAAGTAAGAAGAATGAGGAACCTCTACAAACATTTGAAAAGGAAGGCCTTGAAGTAGAAATCATCTCTCTCAAAGAAGATCTGGAAAAATCAAATAAGAAGAATGAAGGCCTTGAAGTTGCAATCATCTTCAAAGAAGAAGAATGAAGATTGAACAAACATGTGAAGAAAATGAAAATGGGTTGAAAGAAGAGATTCTAAATCTGAAGGATCAAATAGAAGATGGAAGAAGGAAAGAAGAATGCATGACAAAACAATGTCAAGCCTTGGAGGTTGAGGTAAACATTCTCAAAAGTAAATTAGAAGAAAAGATTAAACTTTTGAGGTTTCATGATAGTACTAATATTCTGGACAATATTATGAGTAATCAAAGGTCTCCTGCTATCAAACATGGTCCTGGTTTCCATGAAACTGTTAAAGGAGAATCTAGCTCACAAGGAAGTGCCAAAAATTCGTAGGATGTCAATGCAAACCCGAAGTGTTGAAAGAGACAAAAGGTCAACCAACAATGATGAAATCTCAAAGGAAATCTGTCAATAATGTTGAATGCTTTAAATGTCATAATTATGGGCATGTTGCAGCAAATTGCAGGAGCAGATCATTTCAGCCTCAAACAAACAGTTCCTACATAGAAAGGTACTCTCGTTTCTTCAAGGGATATTGTTTTTCATGTAACAAGTATGGACATAAAGCAGCTGATTGTAAAAGGAGGAAGATTAGAAATACTCATGTTTATTTCTCCGCATGAGATGTTATGCTTGTAACAAGTATGGACATGTAGAAAAGGAATGCAGGTTGAACAGATCTGAGAAAGTGGACAATTTCCAGCACACAAATAGAAAGTTCAAACAAATCTGGAAAAAGATGGAGGACCAATCAGAAACGTAGGGAATTCTGACACTACTACAGTCATCCGCTTCTGAAGCTTACTTCTCTTATTAACTGCAGGAATAATGTGGGATACATTATCAGATTTAGTAATGTATCGTCACAAGGGGAGCAATGTATGATGTCTCTCATGGTTGATTTGATTTTTCTGGTTATATGTATTTCTGACAGTGCATCTGGTGTGAAGAAAAGACAGGAACAGAAGGCAAATTTGCAGGAGGAGATGAAGGTGTGAAATTTTCTATATTTCACTTTCCATACGCGGGTTCTATGAAACAAAGTCGCGTACACACGTGAGTTCCAGCTGACACAGCCGCGTATGCATTGATGATAAGAGAATTTATCTGATAGCTGAAGATCTGGAGCAGAGGTCGAGGGAGCCTCGGGCCTGGATCGGGCCGATGATTGCACTGCTAGCATTATTTTAGCATTATTCTCGTTATACTCATGATAATGAAATGGCACATGGTTTCTTGTGTTGAAGATTATGGATGAGGCCTGGTTGCTTTATGATGAAGAGCATTCACATCGAGATGAAAGTCTTATAATTCAGAGATGTGGACAGATCATGCTATGATTGTTGCTGATGACTTGCTGTTGAAGGTACTTCAGATTGCACAAGCTAAGGAAGAGCACTGGTTTAGAGGGAGTAGCAGGTTGAATACTAATGATTGCATTGTTGGAAATATGACTGCTTATTCTTTGTTATTGTGATACTCATGCTCAAAATGATGATGACTTAGTACATGGTTTATTGTGATGAGACTTTGAGCCCTGGTTGTTGATAAGTATCTTTTGTACTCACACATGGATGAGTTGGATGTCATTTGATTCAGAAATAAATCATGCAGAGTTTGTTACTATGGGTGAGACCTTTTGCATACATATGTTACTTCATGTCAAATCTTGAAGATCATGGTGATGTTGGACCACATGGATGATTGCTTGACACCTATGAGAAGATGTTGTTCTGATATGAGAATCTCTCTTGGAAATATTGTATTGATGCTGCAAAGAATCTGAAGGCTTGGTTACTATTGTGCTGATGCTACAACCGTTGGATGACGCTTGAAGACACAACTACACTGTTCTATCTATCTGTTGTCCAGGGAAGCATTCAAATATCTCAAAAAGAAGCTGAACACTGTCTTTGCCTCACAGAGAATCAGATCTAGTTGAAATTTAGAAGATGGCTTTGGATACGTGGGTTTCCTGAAACACAGTCGCGTATATACACGAGTTCCTGCACAGAAAACCGCGTATGTCTGATTGCTGACATTTTTCTGGTTGGGGTCAGCATTCTTCAGCACAGCTGCAGTGTTGTTTGGTATCTCTGATACTGTTTGGTATCTCTGGTGGTGTTCCAGTTCTCATAACTCTATTTCTAATGTTTTGATAAAGATGCCTTGATGATTTGTTGGTGAAAGTGTTCAGGATGCACAAACTAAGGGGGAGCCTTAGTCATATGGAAAGGATGCTTGGAAGCACAGATTCAGGGGGAGTATTAGCTTTGCTGAGTATAATGCAGTGTTGGCATTATGATGGTTCTGAAATATGTTCTCTTTCTTGAGGACTCTCTGGTATTGGTCTTAAAGTTATATTTGTAGTTTGATGAAAAGGTCTTGTTGAGACCCATGTTGTAAAATTGTAATATTCAATCATGTGAGGACTTGTCAAATTTGTAAACCCACTTGGTTGGGTAGCTGAGTCAAATTTTGTAAACCCACTTGGTTGGGTAGCTGAATTGAAATGTGTAAACCCACTTGGTTGGGTACTTGAGTCTCATATGTAAATCCACTTGGTTGGATACTTGATGTAAGTATGAGTCTTTGGTGATAGGAAGTTCATAGAGTCATGTACTTTATTGAAAAATATGTTTGAAGATTCAGCATGAACTCAGGGGGAGCTTGGTCACTTCAGTATACATCAGATCTGCAGAATGCTTCTTCTACATGAGGAGAAAAGGGGGTGAGTGTGTTGGTTTTGATCTGCCTGTTGCCCTTGATGTCAAAGGGGGAGAGTGTGTGTTGGTTTTGATCCACTGGTTTTGATCCGCCCTTTCGCTGGTTTTGATCCGCCCTTTGCCCTTGATGTCAAAGGGGGAGAGTGACATGGTGTTTGAATGGTGCCAAAAATGGAGAGAGTGACATGGTAAAAATGGGGAGAGTGACATGGTGTCATTGTATTCTTAATGTACCTATCTATTGTGGTATATCTGCTGTGGTAACCAAACACCATCATGGTTGCCATCAAGTCCAAAGGGGGAGATTGTTGGAAATATGATGCAGAGTGTTGTCCTTGATGGCAACCCACTTAATGAAGATGAAGACATGAGAATGTTGACATGTGTTGTCCTTGATGGTAATCCATCTGATGAAGTTATTCTTGACTTGAAGGACTTGGTAAATGATGTAAATCTGATGTGATATGATGTTTGTTGACAATATGATGCTGAGTGTTGTCCTTGAATGGCAACCCATTTGATGAAGATGATGACAACTTACTTGATGAAGTTGTGCTTGATAGAATATGTCTTGATGAACTGATGTATCTACAGTGAGTACAGAAGGCAATGAAGAAAGGAATCCAGCTTGTGCTAAATCTATGGTGAAAAGAGTATGTCTCAAGGCATACACGGATTTTCCTAGGAGAAGTCGCGTATGCACGCGGTAAAGTACGTGCCAAGTCGCGTATGGGCAAAAGTGCTCATAAAGTGCAAAACCAGGGGTAACCACCATGGTATTGACCCATTGTATTGGGTAATGATTCGTCTAAATGACCCCGTCCAGGAATACCATCGGAAGTAATGTAGTTTTGGGCTCATGGTATTGTTTTGGCTCATGGTATTGAAAAGGGGGCTCATGGTATTGAAAAAGGGTAAACCTATATAAAGAGAAGAAATTCATTGTGCAAATCATGAGTGTGGGAGCAAGATGTCTGAGCTTGAATGAATACTTCTCTATGAAGTATATCTGTATGGAAAGGGTAAAGGTTTGATGATAGATCTGAATCTATGATGCACCTATGAAGAAATGATGAAGCGGGATTTCTAGATCTGAAATGTATCTGTATTTTCTAGATCTGTTTATGGAGTGATTGGATCTATGATGAGGCGAACATCTGTCTGAAGTAAAGGGTTGAATCTGAACTGAATATCTGATCTGAAGAAGTATGCTGCTCTATAATGATTGAAGATCTATACGCTACTTCGCCGCATAGGAAGCACGTATATATGCGGCTTCTCTGAAGAGAAAGCGCGTATGCGCAATGAAATGAATACAGAGGTATAAGCTGGTTTGTGTGGACGGAAGCGCATATATACGTGACATTAGTGAAGTAAAAGCGCGTATGCAAACTAGGGTTTGCTGAAGCAAAGGGTATGAAATATCTGATCTGTTCTGCTATGTTTCTGCTATCTGATTTGTGTTGATAAGTATCTATTGGTTGTATGTTTGAGCTTAAAAGTATGGAAAGGGTCCAGTCTGAAAATATGATGAAACGTGGCCTGCAATTGGTGTTCTATTGAAGTTGTTGGATCCAGTGTGAAAATTGATGAAACGTGGTCCAAAGTGGTGCTGAAGGTTGTAGCCTTCAGTCAGGGGGTTGTAGCTCCCTTCCAGGTGAGGCTGGTAAACAAGATCAGGGGGTCGTAGCTCCCTTCCAGGTAAGGCTGGTAAACGAGATCAGGGGTTCGTAGCTCCCTTCCAGGAGAGGCTGGTAAACGAGCGCAGGTGGGTGCCTGCGTGCTGGTCAAGTCTGCGCCAGCACATATGTTGTAACATGTTTTCTCTATAATAAAATATTGAAGGCTGAGCAACAGCAGCGGTGGTTTTCTCCCGACTTGGGTTTCCACCTAAAAATCCTGGTGTTCATGTGTGATGCTTGTGTGATGGTTTATTCTGTTCTTACTGCACATGTTTACTGTTTATAGAACATCAGATGAATGAATGATGGAATGATATAAGTGAAGAACTAATGGCATAATTAGATCTCTGTGTATACGCGAGTTCTATGAAGGATATCCGCATGTATACGCCACTTGGCTTCAGCAAAGTAGCGTATGGGTTTTAAGGAATGAAAAAGTAAAAAGTTTTGAATATGTAGTAAATACTGATTCACCCCCCACCCCCCTCTCAGTATTTTTCCCAACAGAGTCTGATACATCTCACGCGGCTGGAATCAAATGAATAAAAATCATGGTATTTCCTTGTAATATCTAAACCCAACTTTTCCATGATCGCCTTTGGCATAAGATTGTGCGAAGCACCAAAATCGAACATGGCATTGTGCAAAACATATTCATGCAACCTCAAACTGATATAAAAGGGAGGAACATCACTGTCAGGGGACTCACCATCTAAAGCAGGCCCAAATATCAATTCAGGCTGACAATCTTCTATATTTATCGTGTCAAACATTGGATCAAAATTCAGAATTTTGGAGACTTGATCTCGATAGCTGCTTTTCTTCATGATTTTTGTCAAAGGAATAGATACCTTCAATTTGGAAATTTCATTTTCTAAACTAAAGGCTGAAACTCTTTCAACTTCTTTAACTAGAAATTCTTTCTTTTCAGCCTTATCCTTCATTATACTTGACTGATTTTCCTTTTCTGCTGATGATGATTTACTAGTTGCGGGATCTATTGTCTCTTTTCCTTTCTTCTGTGGTATAGGTGAATCCGTCTTTGGTGCTGAAGCCTCTTTTCTTTTTTGAATTGGATTTATGGGCACATCTCTGTTTCTCAATGAGTATTGCTTCTGCTGAGTGGAAAAAGCATTCAAATATCCGCTTTGGTATTCATCTGATTCCTCCTCCAAATCTGCATCATTTGCTAAAATGAAATCCTCATCTTTCTGTGTTGTTGAACTTTCCCCATATTATTCATCCTCAGTGATGTAAATAGGCAGATCATCGGGAGTAAAGAAGTGGTTTTGCTCACCTACTAAATCATCATCATCATCTGAATCTTGACTCACAAAATTCTACAAAAGAGGTGTTTTAATCTGCTGTTGGGCTGCCGGCTCTTGTGCTCTTTGTTCATGCTGCTTAATTCTGAACTGTGGTTGCTGCTGGCCACGGTATTTGGGATTACGAATCTGCGTTTCTGGCTTATCAAGCGTCATTCTTTTGAACATTTTTTCCATCTCACGAAGCAAGTGTTGTTCTGATGCAGATGTGGAAGCTTCTTCTTTTATGGTCACTCTTTTCTCTGCTTTCAACCGGGCTCTCTTATCATTCAGATTCGCCTCAACACTAACAACAATCTTTTTCATATCTTCTAAGGTAGGCGGATCTCTGTCTTGTAGTGAATAAGCCATCTACGGATCAAAACCATCCGGGAATTTAAGGAGAGCTGACTTTTTAGACGGTCTTAAGTCATCTGGAATTGCATTATAAACTGTATTGAATCTGATAATATAATCCTGAACAGACTCACCAAGATTACGCTTGATGTTGGTATACTCAGAAGTAATTTGCAGCGGATCTTTTTTCATCTCCCATCGATCTAAGAATTGTGTCTGAATCTCTTGTAATGTATTGATACTTGCGGGCTGTAGAGCTTTGAACCATTTACGAACCTCACCTCCAAAAGTCTGGGCAAACAACCTCATGGATACATGCAAGTCCAAGAAATCTGTCATCGTGACAATATGCTGCTGAGCGGATATACTCTGTGGTGTGCCATCGAATATGGGAATCTTGCTCTGATAATCAGCAGGCATAGGATCTAAATTTGTAGGTAAAACAAGAGGTGCAAATCTCGCAGCCATGGCTCTTGGCGGATTTATAATCTACTGTCTCGGAGAAACCGGTGGAACGGGAGCAGTAGGTGAATGAGGTGTATGCGGTGGCGATGGGAGAGAAACTACTACTGATTTCTGATCAGAGATCTCAGGCTGTACGGGAATGGTAGGAATAAAGGGAGGTTCAGTGGGAATCCGTGAACTGGATGCAATCTCAGATGGCCCAAGAGTTTGTGAAGCAGATTCAATGAATTCGGGAATGTTGGTTGCCACAATGGAATTTTGAAGATTGAGAATATAATTATCGATAGATCTATTTTCTTGCTCAACTTCTAGATACTTGATGAACTCAGGATTGATGACGGTAGAACCAGTGGCACTTTCAGATTTGGTTTCAAACAATGATAACTCAAACTGATCGTCAAACTCAATATCTTCAATGTATTCAAAAACAGTGGGGTATGAGTGATATTTGACAAAAGGAATAATGGGAGTTTCTCGACGATAAATTCTTGGGATTAGGTTGGGGTTTTCATATACTGGAGGCGTATTTGGATCAGGATTTGATCTGGTATGCCTTTTTGAAGCCAGTGTATTGATCGATCCAAGAAAAATTCAAAGGACACAATAGATTATTTTCAGCCTATCGACTTCTAGACTCAATCATCCAAAGGTCTAGAACGAATAAGTATACTGGGGTGATTTTCAAATCGAGTGTCGCATTCACAAGCTAACCGGAGATCGACTGAAGCAGTGTTTATCTACTTCCGCTTATGCATGGCAAAAGCGTTTCGAAAGCTACCTGGCATGACTTCAGACTCCATCTATGACTCATGAAACGAACACATCAACAAGCAAACCATTGAGATTTTTTTCCCCGGTATGGTCGCCACTATGTTAGCGCTCAAATCTACCTTAGGCTGAAATAAGGTAAAACTCAAGGCTACATCAAACCACGCTCAGCCTCGTAGCTAGCCCTACGAGGACAGGAGAGGGCTCTCTTTGGGTCTATCTCGGAAAAAGGTCTTAAAAGGGGCTGAGATGACTTATAATGAATACTGATTTTAGGCTAGTAAAGAGATAGGAAAGTTTGATTTTTATTTTTGGGTTTTTTGTTGAAAAAAATGGGAAAAACAATTTTGGGTCTGGGGGATAAGGCCAGATTTTTGCAGAATTCGAGTTGGGGCGAGGTAGGCAATAGTCTTGATGCTTTTGATCAGGTGTATGGATGGATCAGAACGAAAAGGAGCTGAAGAGGGCAAGGGAGAACATGGATCCTCTCCAAACTGGCGAAAACATGTAAAACTAAACAAATTTAAAGGCAGAGCACTGAAACAATGGATTCAACCTCATTTACTCATTCATTTAGTTTCAGAAGCATAAGAAGGGAATGGAATACATTAAACATGAAAGAAATTACATTAAACTGAGAGAAAACACCATCAAGAACTGAAAGCCACAAGAATCCCAACAGGTGCTGCAAAACCTCTGATCTTTCCTTAGCCAAAATATGAAAAATATGTACAATAGTGTGCCAAACTTTTCCCAAGAGTCCAACCTGTATAATGTCTCAAAAATTACATCATATAGACTATCCTAACCCCTTCCCATGTCTCTAGGGGTCTAATTCCTCCTTCTAGGAGCAGTTTCAACTAATTCTAAACAAGGAGCTAGAATATAGGCATCCAAACAACTTGCCTCTAAAAGGAAGGAAACTGATTCTTACATTTGATTTTTACTTTTTTAGGAGGGAATCATCTAGAATAGGTAAAAGTGAATCAAAATTACATGCCAACCACAAAATTACATCAAGATAACTCGAAAATTACATCCACAAGCAAAACTGGTCCAACTGGCCGAAATCCTGAGCTGGAAAATGAAAAATGAACCAAAAATCTCTATGCGTAGCGCGCCTGAGCTCTATGCGTAGTGCACCTTTCAGCCCACTTTTGGGGCACTTACCGATATCAAAATCAAGCTCAGCATAGCTTTTTGGAAAGCCCTGGATGTCTGCTATACATACCAAGTGGAATTTCCCAATTTGGAGCATATTCCCCCCCAAGACTGCATTCTCCCACAAGTACTTCCTGCTGGTGCAAAAGGTGGTAGGAAGGTGATTTTCATGGTGTTTTTGGCCCTTTTGATCATCCAGAACTTGATGAAATGCTTTAGCCATACTGAAGCATGCATAAATTACCATTAAAAATAAAAAAATATAAAGTTTTCCTCCAGCAAGTGTCCCAATCATAAGCGAGCGTGTCGACGTGCTACGCGTTGGGCTGAAAAATCTGTTTTGAGACCAAAATTTTTCAAAATGACAAAAATTTCTCCAAATTTGCTCAAATTTGGAGCGAAGACCCTCCATCATGTATCATGCCCATCCAATGAAGCCTCGGCCAAAATCCAGAGTGGATCAGGCCTCTTCCGTCGTTTTAGTGCAGTGCTCAACCTCCTCTTCAGAATTTTCATTTTTGCCTTGCAGACATGCATGCGGGCCCAATAATGACCTTTCATGTGACGAAGCATGTCCTTGTCTCTATTGGCCTTTTACAACAACTTCTCCAGATGAATGTTAACATGCATGAGGAAAGAATCTCGATCATCCAGTGTCATATCACCAGGTCTCTTCCGGGCCAATTGTCGATCGTCACAGATTCGCCGCAGCTCTAAAAGTGTGTGCTCATCCTCTAGCTATTTTTTACGCTGCTCCAGGTATTTTATCACCCACTGAGTCCTCTGCAATTTCTCTTTCAGTGTGTCATTCACTGCCTTTTGCTCCTGGATGATCTCTTTCAGTTTCGAGCTAGGAGAGCTTGCATCAACATCGATGAATGTGAAATCAGTGTCTCGACCGCCTGATGGGCCCTCATCGTGCATAGGCCTCTTGCCTCTGTCCTGTATCTGTACCTGTGCTGAAGAAGAAGGAGAGACCCCTTCCACCCTTGGTGGAGATAATACTCGCGCTGCTGATGAAGTCAAGGAGACCCCTTCCACCCCGGGTGGAGATAGTACTCGTCGTGTAGCTACAAATAAGGCCCTGTGGCCTCGCTGGTATGTCACATACAATGGAGCACTGATATGCTCGATCTCAGGAATGTCTAGCTGATGTGAAGGCTCTCCCTCATCATAAACTACCTCGGGAGGCGGCTGTGGCGCTGTGAAGAAGTCACGGGAGATGAAATCCTCCCAAGTAATGCCCTGATGTGTTAACTGATGTACCACCACAATTTTGATCAGCGTGTAATGATATATACTTCTATGCTGCTGTGATGGGGTCTTCTTCTGTACAAAAATTTTCATCCTTTCTATGTTGCGATACATGAAGTATGGAATGCTCATCATACGTACCCTCGTGAAATGCATCAACAAACGGACATGGTACGCATAGAGACGCGAAAATCTGCCCTCGCAACTGAAATATTGAATGATGAGTTTCATCAATGGTGCAAACTCATCCTTCAGGAATCTGAAAGGAAAAACCCTTCTCAGCTGCCTCATAAACCCAGGTTTGATGTATGGCTCATAGTAGGATTTCTCTAACTGCTGTCGTTTGTTCCATTCCTCTCCTATATTTGGTATCCCGGTGGCCCGACCAATAGTCTCTGGTGACAGAATGAAATCTACTCCGGCAAGGTTTACACGGCCATCATGTAAATGTAGAACAAATAGACGAGCTAGTTCACGATGATGTTGGGTTTGTGAAATCATCTCACAGTACTGGAAACATGACTGATGCTGAAAACAATCCATTGCAAGCGGGCAAGCCTGCAATTGAGCCAAAGAAGTAGGCTCGTCCCTGAGATGCTTACCACTTTTGCCACTTTTGTGAGACCTCCGTGGCACATTACCCTCTGCTGTGGAATCACTGTCATATTCATGCTCATAAACTGAATCCTTCTCTGACATGGCTTTGAAAACAAGATGTCTGCAATATATATGCTGATATAGGTGTAGTGAAGACAAAATTTCAGTGTATGCTCAAAACCAAAATATGTCACATATGTATCAAATTATCATAGGAAAACCACAATGGTAATGGCTCTGTCAAATGGGTTTGCATGAAAAACAATCGATGCCTTGATTAGAAGAGGATTTGACAAATGAGTAGAAAATATTGTAGTGTAGGGTACAGCCTTTGCAATGGTAGTTAAGATTTGTCAAGGGAGAAGTGGATATGAGACTTTGTTTGTCAATGGAGAATGAGAAACAGTGCGACAATAACCATAGTAAGATAATAGCAATGACAGCAGCGTGTTGACAATGTCAATGGAGGATGTGGACAAGTGAAAATGAGACTATGTGATAACATGAATGATAAATAGTGTGAAAATGACAATGGAAATAACAAAGAGAGCAGTGATGTAATGGAAAAGAGAGAGCATGGGGCTAAGGTGAAAAATGAGCAGGGAGACCACTGACAGTAGATGCATGAGCATATATATCAACAACACAAGTTCGCAAACCCCCACACAACCATTAACATTCGTTTCCAAAACCCTAGGAAGTGATATTGGAAATAAACATAGGGTTTACATTTCTCCACATTAAACAATGGTTTCTCCATTTTCAAAACACCATAATCATATCCAAAATTCACTGAGAAATCGTGAAAAACCTACTTGCAAGTGGATTGAGGCGATTTGGCATTAAACTGGACGCAGGAGCGAAAATTTTTGGCTCTGAGATTATACGCGTAGCACGCTCACCCAATGCGCTGAGCACAGCATGTGCGTAGTGCACGTGCAATTTTTCACAGGCCGGTGAAGCCCAGTACATAGCGCGCGTCCTGTGCGTAGCGCGCCTCCTCTGTGCGTAGCGCGCACCTCCACCTCCAGTCCATGGCTTTGAAAAACAAGTTTTCGCCCCTCAACTTCACCAATTCGAACTCTGCCTTGAGAATTTGTGCAAATGAGTTGTCTTCCATGGCTGATATGTGTAGAAAAATATCTCATAAAAATCAGTTTTGATTTTAAATTTGCTCCATAACCCACTTTTATAATGTTTGGCACTTTGTCATTTGATCACTTAATACAATGTTGTCCTTTGGCTTTTCATTATTTTTTTGAGTCTTGGACTAATGACACTTGGTTTTTTTTGCAGGGATTTGGCATTTGGCTTTGGCAAAGATCAGAGGCTTCCTTCAAATTTCTTATGATGAAACAAATACACAATTATTACAAAAAATGAAATTTGACAATTTCTAGTTCCAAAACAGAGTTTTGGACTAGAAATGTCTTCAAATGTTTTTTGAGAATATAAATATGAAATGGGAACCTTTTGAAACTGACCTCAAGGCCTGCGGGCTTTTATTACATGTACCAAAAGACTGAAAACCCTAGACTCTAGGACTAAAGACTTCTTTTTGACAAAAATAATCATTTATGACCAAGAATGAAGTGACCTGAACTTCAGTGATTTTTGAGGAATCTTAATTAGCCCTGCAGGTACAAACATGAGGAAACACAAGACAACCAAACCCCCTCGTCAGTCAATGGCATGCCCCTAGTGAAATGCAACGAAGTGGAATGAGCGAGACACCTAAAAATGATATGCAAAAAGAGAAATGATCTCTGACGGAGGGCTGTAAGGACCGACTCTAACAAAACCCATAAAATCATGAAACCAATTCTAACATAAGATTTACAATTATTTTCAATCTCTCATTCCCTATGGAATCTCAACTATCCTATTTCTCTCATGGTCTCCAATTATTCGAAAAAATTTACAAATTTCTCTCAATAATTAATTAATTCCTATTTAAAATCACTCAAAACATTAATAATTACATTAGTGAACCCAACTTCCTTAAAAACACAAAACCTTTATGTCTAATAAAATACCCAGAATTTTCTAAGCTGATTGTTCCTGCATCAATGTGTCCTACCCAATAAATTAGTGTTTGTAAAAACCTCCTCCCATATCTACCCAAGTAACCAACCAACTAGGTAAACATGTGATGAGAGGCTACTGTGGTCAAATTCAACCTCCTAGGCCACTTCAATAAAGTGGAACCGACAAAACACCAGGAGACATACCTTTTGCACTTGCCATGAGACACCTAGGAGCCATCAAACCGTCTAGGAGGTTAGCCCCTGACTCAAACTAACTTTTTAGTGAATCAATACCCTAGTTTCTCCCTTGATATGGGTAAGAGTGTGACTGGAAACCTCCTGTCACTTGCATAGCATGGGTGTGTGTGTGACTGGGGACTTTTCCAGGTAGTTCTGAGCTTGTGACCCTGATTTTTGTGCCATTTTTCAGGACTAGGGCTCAACTCTCTGCGCATAACTCCATGACACTTATAGGAATTAAATATAACAATGATTCAAGTGAAATTACTTGAACAAGGACTTCATTGTATCCCTACTAGCCATGACATGAATTTTATCAAACATGTCACAAATATGTAATTTATAGGTTTAAACAACATATATGAGCATAGGGGTCTCATACTTATCTGAGAATCACTAAGAAGCATCATTCCCTTAATCATTAGTTCAATTATAATCTATTAGGGCATATACTCATTTCTCATTCATTTACAAATCAAGAAATGATGAGAACCATACATGGTCATTATCATAAAAGATTTTCATAAGAAACATATAAAAAAAATAAACATTGATTTTTGTCTCTCTTTCTCTCTTTGTAGCTTCACACATGTGGTTTCTAGGTAGAATTATATGAATTTATGGGAGGCCAAATTTCGCCCTAGGTAGGTTAGGCAAGGCCAAGTTTGTTGGGAAAATTGAAGACTTGAAAAGAGGGGAGTTTAGCTAGGTTTGACCATTGTATTATTGGTCAGTTTTACCATCATATTTGACTAGAAGAATTAGGTGTATCTCTTACTCAAATGAAAAAATTCTCTAAGGAATATTTTATTCCCCCCCCCACCCCCAAGTTGGTTTTCCCAAGTTAAATATTATGTAATATTTGTGCATTGTGATCTATATTTTCCTTATGCATTTATGGTTGAATTTCATAATTCTAGTTGCTTAATGATAAAATGGAAATACTAAAAGAATATGTGCATAGTTAGAAGTAATAATAGTTTTTAGAAACTAGTGATGGTATTTATTTCATTTGAAAAATCAACATGGTATTGGAGTTTTGGTGAAGGAAAGATCATTGATATCACTCTTCAATTGCCCTTATGCTTACACACTCTCAATGCTTCCCACTTCAGCTCACAACAATTATATTTTCCCCAGTTTTCTCAATCACACTCCATTGTTTTCTTCCTCTGCTACACTATGAACGATTTTGTCTCTACTGCACTGCACTTGATAACGTATTTCAACATGGAACTATCTATTTATTTTTCATTAAAAATATTAGGCCACTACAACTGTATTAAATATAATAATGGTCCACCTATGTATTTTTAATACTATAGAATTAATCTTAATCTTCCTTGCACACTACATGACAGCCATTAATCATTTCATCCCGCACAAATCACTTGGTTCCCCATTCCTCATAATGCCCACAAATATCAGAAGGTCCTTTAAATATGTATCTTCCTTTTGCTTCAACTGCAACATGCCATCAAAGCTAAGAACATACTAATACGATGTTTCATAGCCATTCTCTTCATTTATTTCCCCGTAGCGTGAAATTAATTATCATACGAGGCTTTCTTCAGCTCAGGACAAACTTTACAAACACCATTAATCAAATGTAACCAACATCTCTGTGTGGATTTACTATCAGTTTCCGATTCATTCATCCTCTGTAAACTATGTGTTGGATATGTTGACTCATTCATCACAGTGACATGGAGAGCTTCTAACTCATAAATACTTTAAACATATGGCTAACACTTTCCCATAATGCACCTTTTTTCAATATATATATAGATCGTGAATGGGTTGAAATATCAAATCCCTGCATGCCCATAACTTTTATTAATAACATTCCTCAATATCTTACGGTCTCACAGCGCTCCAGGCTTGGCCCACCCGGCCTTAGCATTTTTCTTGGCACTTTTTCCTTTCAAATTTCCCCAAGCTCCTTCAAATTCTTACCCATGGTGTTTTAGAGTTATCCACGGCTCGAAGGCCCTTGGTTACAAAAACTCATAAAACCCTCACATAACCTAGTCCTAGGAAAATATTTCGATTATTGACCAAAGATCAAGTTTCGGAAAAATATCTATCTACTGCCTTTGTTCTTTTCCACAGAATCCTAACACTTTGTCCCCATTTTTTTTATACCCTACGAGGTTCCGAGGATTTGGGTTCTATTCCTGCTATCATTGTCTTAATTCTTATTCTATAACATTTTTAAATAAGCCTTTGGGCTTCCTTGACTTCCAGGGTTTTGGGCTTCCGTGTTTTCTTCCCACTACCCTAGATTTATTCCATCCCTTAACTCATGTTTTGAACATACCTCCACGCTTCTAGGATTCCTGGGTTCTAAGCTTCCTGCTACCCCACCTCACTAAAATCCCATAACAATTTTAAATAATTCTCGAGAATTTCAGGCCTTTCAGGGTTCCAAAATTTTCTACTAAGGACTTCAACATCCTTACTTTCACTGATCATAACTTTTGATTTGGAGGCCCATTTGCAGACTTCCTCATACAGTTGGAAAACATTTCTAGGCACATTCCAACTATGCCAGGAGAAGTCAAGTTGATTTCTTAATACACAATCTCCTCCAAATTCTAGGATTCCCTAGCCATCATAGTCATATTTTTATGGATTGTTCACTAAGCCTCCTACTATAGCAACCATGGGAATCCCCCTGAGTAGCATGCTCATCAATGCAAACATATGTTAATTTTATCCTTAATGTTATTCCAATTGATATCAATGCTAACAAAGTGGGTGCCACCAACGATTCGAGCAATGCCAATTGTTCAACATGTATCTCGTATACATTGTATGGATGTTTTTGGTGTTACATTTTTTTCACTTTGAGCCTCATTGAATACTAAGCTCGTTGTTCCTGGTGTGGTTATTTCCCTCTATTACATTGGATATTGTATTATGGTGATTCTCATATGTTTGGATCCATGGATGGTCTTTATAAATCACTTTCAAGCTCTCTTTGGTGTTGTTGCAATTATGTTTTATGAAAGGTTAGAAGCTTTAACCAAGAATCCATTAACATAACACTTTAATCAACATGGACCAATTTCACCTTGAATTACTTACCTTTATTTTTCCATAACCTTGCTAAAGATAAGCTATATTGGGTAATATAATTGAACAGAAAGATAAGTTATATAGGTTAATTATAATTGAAATTCAATACTCATAAGAAATTTAGGGTTGAACTAGCTCTAATACCATGAAGAAATATGTAATTACACGCACAATAAACTATTACATACATTTCAATCACAAATATGATCCATTTATATAGTTCGAACTAGATCCAACTAATTCCAAACTTGGAGATTGTGGTTGAGAGAATATCTCAACAATCTCCAACAAACAAACCCAAACTAACAAACCAAATCTACCAATTTAAGCATTAATCCTAACACCCTCCTTTGATGCTTACATTATAAAGGTTACATTACAAAGAACAATATTGAAGTCACATTAACATATTTCAAATTGATATTTTTATCTGGACTAGTCTTCATTAGCACTTCTATCCAGTTTGGAATCACATAGGCTTCACTCTTTCTTCAACCACCAACTTCTATCTACCACTTGATCCATTTAAGACACAATTGCTTCTTACCATCGTCGATGTATTTGTAGGATCCACGATTCTTGACTACCCTAAAAAAAAGTCTTAATATTGAATCACTATATGGACATACTTCCATATATCAAAATAATACAACCTACAATTTTGGCATTTATATAGATAAGAAATATAGATATTGAACGTATTTAGCATATGATCTTACAACATGAACTTTCTTCACATACAAAAACTTATAACCTGTTGTAGCTTCTACAACACCCTCCAAAAATCCCACTTAAATTTTTTTTGGAGCCCCTTGAAAGTAGAGAAAAACCAAGTGAAAATCTACAAGGCTAAGTCGCCAAGTCGCAATAAACTCAATTTTAGAAAACTGCAACTCTGCGACCTTGCGACCCCGCGACCTAAGGGTCGCAAGGTCGCAAGGTCGCCAGGTCGCTGGGTCGCACTTTTCATTAAAATTGGAGTTTTGCGACCTCGCGACCTTGCAGATCTCCCAAGTATTTATCCCCGCTCTATATAGAAGACTATTTGGCCAAGACGCCCCCTGCATGTCTTGGCGAGAAAAAGAGACTCTAGTCCAAGTGGCACATTGGTTCCCCTTCGCTGGATATACTTTCATCCGAGTCTTTGGATCTTACAGGGCACCACATGCTATGCCTCGCTTTGTTACAGACAAAATGCTCATTCAGGAGGTATGCTTCCAAATGTCTCAAGGCTTCTCCAGCGTCCTATCTAAAGGAAAAAAGAAGCCGTGGCCCACACTACCCCTCACCATCGGCGCGTGCATAGTTAAAGACTTCAAAGAAGTAGCAGTGGAGGGAGAAGCGATGAAGAGCTATGGGCTTGGGGCGCTAGAACACCGAACATATGACCCGGAGAGAATAGTTCCTGAACACTGCAAGAAAGCTAAATTCAAGTGGACTTATTAGCATATTGAGCACCCGGCAGAAGACGAAAGAAGGAACTAGTATAACGCTGAGAGACAATTTGCTCCGGAAATAGACTTGGGCCAAGAGGATCCGGATGACCAGAGCCTGAAAGACAGAAGCCGCTAGTTGGTAGGTGCCTCTTCCTCTTTACCCAAGAAGTCTCGGACCAGCACAGGGCTTACTACATCTATCCAACAGAAAGAAGCAGAAGCAAAATCCTAGCAAGAAAGGGAAAAGAAGATAAAGGAGGAAGAGGAAGCACGCCAGAAAAGTGCGATGGCAACACAGAAGAAGAAGCAGGCCAAGGAGGCCAGGAAAGAAAAAGAGGAAAAGGAGGCACAGGCTGCAGCAGAACGGGCACTCAAGGCAGAGCTGGACAAAGCAGAAGTTGAGCGCCAAAAGAAGGCCGAACAGGCTGCTGCAGCTGAGCGGAGGAGGAAGGCCGAAATAGAAGCAGCATCAGAAACTGAACGTCGGCGAAAGGAAGAAGAGGAAAAGAATAGAGAAGAAAAGGAGGATGACATGATAGAAGACATCGAGGTGACTCCCCTCGAGATACCTCTGGGTAGTACCAAGCTCTATGATGCTAGATCCCCCCAGGGGCAGCAAAGAGGATGTATTTGATCTCACCAGACTCACGTTCGATCAATTCTCTTTCAAAATCTGGCAAGAGAAAAGAAGGTCTCTGGCGCAAAGTCCCTCTGCCACATCCACAGTTGCAACAGGCAAAGACATAGTCCTTGATACCAGGAATAATCCTGTAATGATAGCATCAACGAGCACTGATTTCGCCGCAGCCACGGAAGAGAACGTAACTAGAATGAGTAGAGAAATAGTCTCTCTACAAAATAGACTACAAGCAGCTGAGCAGCGTGAGAAAAGAGCTGAACATGAGAAATCAGAGTTGAGAGCAGAATTTCAACAACTCCGAAACCAGACTCCACCGGTAAATGAAGTCCCATGGCCATTTTTAAAGAGTGTGAAGTGTTAGTAGAAACCATGAGGCAGGTGTATGGAGAAATGTTCACCATCAAACAAACAGTCGCCCCACTGGTAAGAGCACGAGCAGAAACCAAGCAAAAGCACGAGTAGCTCAGGGAGGCCTCACAGGCCTTAGACAGAATGATGGGCTGGACAGTACAATACCCTTAGGCACCTGAAAATTTTCCCAAGAGGGATTGGATTCATACACAGGATTCTAAGGTTCAGCTCCATATGGAAATACAGTCTAAAGACAAACTATCGAAGGACCTGGACAGAGTAATGTCTTCATACAACCACCTGATCAGCGGTATCGACTCGATGCACACTTTGCACCACATTCCGTCGCTTGGGGCATTGGACGAAGAGAAAGCCTGGGAACAAGTGGATCAGGACATCCAGTCATTTCTGCAGCCTATCAAGCAAGCCACTGCTACTCCCGAGCCCGTAGCATCTCAAGAACATCTGAGTCAGTTTATTGCCACTCCAGTTCGGATTTATACCAAACTTGCCTCTCTTTCAAACCAGATCTCACAGAAAAGGGAAATTCTAGTGCCAAATGCTTTAGAATGCATGCATCGGTTGAAGGAGGAGGTTCCTCTGGTTTCCCCCATAGCGGCAGAGTACCAGACATGGCAATATTTTCTCAAGGAACAGCAGATTGACGCCCCTGACCTCAACATTGCGCATCCATCTCCACAGCCTGGTAGCAGTAAGTCATGAGTAGCAGTTAGAGGCAGGTCGCAGGTCGCACCGCACGAACAAGTCGCAGGTCGCACTGTCTATCCAGGTCGCAATTCGTACATACCAAATAGGTCACAGGTCGCAACCTCTTCAAGGTCGCGAGGCAACTCAACAGGCAGGCAGGCAAAAAGTTGGGAAGCCCAAAGGGCAAGTTTTGTGCTATAAAACTCCCTACGGGGAAAGTGTAAAGGGCTTTTGTTTTTTGGAAACTCAAGAGCTACATGGCATTGTATTGAAAGATTATACTCTTGTGCATATGAATACAGATTCTTGTTAAAACACCCTATGGTTATGATGTGTTTTGCTGTGCAAACACTATGTGTATTCCTTGTACAGTTTCAGAACATCCTATGATTAATGAAGCTGCACTCTTCATGTCATCATTTATGCGTCATGGCTATCTGTGTTGTATCAATGATGTTCATTTTATCATCTGCTCTATTAATGAATGTTAATGAACTATTTTGTTAGCATTTCATTTTATCTTTCAAAAAGTAAAGGGATATCTCATCATAAAGAACTATTTATTTTGTGATTAGACTACCTTATAAGTATTACCCCCAAAGATGTGTTGCTAATGACATCTCCCGAGGTGTACATGCTTTATTTATGATCTTGCTATGCATAGTGTTTGATTTGTGTCTAATGCATCAATCCTGTATTCTGTATCATGTGAATAAGTGTATGTCCGCAGGTTCAATCAGGTTCTTTTGAGACCTAAGGGAAGGCGTCTTAAGCAGTAGCCGGACCCACACCCCGGATGGGATCCCTACTCCAAACGGTTCAAGGTCTAATTGAGACTTTCTACCGGGGAGATCCCCTACTGTTGGCTGGACAAATTTTCCCGTCAACATAACCACATAAAAATAACATGTAATTGTTGTTCTTGAAGCATCTATGAACAACAAAACCCATCAACATATAACATACTATAGACATAATAAAAATGGTGATATGTTCTCTCGTCACTGAATAACGTCAAGAATTATTGTTACACATTATTTTGTCACCATGACATTTTACTGTCTATATGGGTTCACCAATACCTATATAATGCTCCCATAGAAGTCTACAACCCTAAAGTTCCTAAACCAAGTCCTGAATTTGGAGAAAATCTTGTAAAAATCATAAAAAAACTTGTGCCGCACTTTTCCTTAGCCTTACCTACGGCACCACACCCTTTTGCTCTAAAAACTGCGGAGCTGACCGCACGTTTTCTTCATTAAAGGTGCGGACCCTTGTAAAATGTAAATTGAAGGAAAAATTAAATTCTAGAAGCCCAGTTGGTCGAATATTCTCCCAGTTGGAAGCTTCTAGAAGGCATTATCGAGTCGAAGCCTTACTCCCTCCATTCATCATGAACATTCATTCCTTCATAAAAGGAGCCTATTCCTTGGTTTTTGGAACTTAATCCCTTGATAAGCGTACTCTATCCCTTCCATTTTGGAGTTGTAACCACTTTCCTTCTCCTATAAATTAAAGCTTTGGTTCAATCTCAAGGGTACATACTCACATATGTAAAATTTCTCTATACATTTTGTATACACTTAGTACTTGCTTTGTACTCAGTATCTACGATATAGAATGGAATTGCTGAAGAAAAATACTCTTTTTAGTAGTTGTTATCCATGCAAGAATGATTACACACTCATATTTAGGCTGGTTCAAAGAGTGGAAGGGCTTGTCAGAAAAAAGGAAAAATCTTGTTCTGGGCCCTCGAAGGACCTGTACGACATCAAGGCGAACGCGGTTGTAAGACTGCTTCTTTTATTTAAAGATAATACAAATGGATCTTGTTTTCTCAATAAGTTTTTTATGTGTTTACTTGAATGACTTATTTCTTAAATTCCTTGATCATTAAGATAGATTTGTGATTTTTGAATTAGTATATGTTGCAGGTGCTTTTGATTCTCTTCCATGTCTTTGTTTGTAGATCTTAAGAGGTGACTTCTTGGAGCGACAAGGAAGAAGAATTCAACTAGCATTGGATCACAGGTAGGTCCTTTCTTCATCATAGAAAATTCTAAATCATATATAATCTAGAGAAAGTAGTTTACATTTGTCCTGTTTGTTTCTAGCTATCCTTGTGATACTAGGGAGATATTTCTTGTCTGCAAGAAATATTTATCCACCTAAAAAAATGGCAACTCCACTGGGGAACTATGTTTGAACTTAGTTTTATTTTTCTTTGAGTTTGAATTTTGAAAACATTTTTGATTTTATTATGATTAGTCCATACTTGCTTGGGTAAATTATCTCTATTGAATACCTGAAAAGTACTTACAATTTTTTATTTTTCTTTAAGTTTTCTGATCTCCGTACTTTTTATTTGAAAACAGTGTAGTCATCTCCGCATTTTCTCTGTGTAAATAGTGTGGTACCGCACCTTTTTATACTGAAACCTGTGGACCTTGAGAAAATTTTTGAAAAAATCAAAATTCTCTTTTCTGGTACCAGCTTACAAGATTCTCTGTGATTACCCATACTTGTATTCACTGTCAAAAGCCTCTTGTGAAAGTTTCTTCTAGCATTTCTAAGTTTTGAGTGATTTTCTAAAGATTTGCATTTTGTAAGTGATTTTTTGCTTTGTCTCTGTGTTGCTCAAAGATTGAAAACCTTCATATACCTTAGATCACTAGTATTTTATTTTTTTCTTACTGAGCCTTTGACTTTATAGCAGAAATTGCTTCTTTGAGAATTAGATTTAATTTTTTCTTTTATTTGAAAATCTTAAGAGACTTTTAGTCTAATAAGTTTTGAATTTCACTTTAAAAACCACCATTGGATGATTTTGATTTCTTACTGAGACAAGCAAAGGATTTCCTAGTTAGATTACAAACTGAGCAAAAAAACCTCAAATTTTTTAGAGTTTTTAGTCTTAAAATTTAAATCTTTAGAGATTTTTAGATTTCAAAGATAGTGTTTTAGTTTTGAATTTTGATTTCTAAGTAATCATACTTTTCTTTTGGAAATTGTTGTGTTTATATTTTAAGACTTGAATGCTAAAAAAAATTTCTTTTTGAGCAATTAATCATTGAGTTCTCATGAAAAAGATTTGTTTTCATATATTCTTGTTTTAAAAGGAAGGATTGATGTTTTAAAAGCAATTGCATCCCTCAACTATTTCTTTTAGATAGGTTTCATTGAAGAGGAATGAATGGTTTCTCATATAGATGCATTTTAGTGTTCTTTGGAGTTGGGTCATTATACATCATTGAAGTTTCACTTTCATGCCCATTGTCCTAAGAAACAACCGACTAAAAGTAACGCTTAATTAAAATCAATTTAGTAAATTTTTATTTTTCAAGGGCTCTTTCCACCAACATAGCTCATGCTAGTGTCTTGAAATAGGTTTTAGTTGACTCTCCAAGACAGTAAAACAAAAAAGTAGTCTATCTTGTGGTAGGAAAATTCCAATAGTAGCATGTACGCTTTGGGAAGCTACTCCTAAAGGAGTCAAGCACGAGATCATATCTGAACCAATGAGGTAATCAATCCTTCCTCATTGGGAATGATAGAAGATATACACGTATGAACAATAGTAAACCTCAAATTGACCATTGTTGAGGAGCCTGGGGTCACTTGTCGGTAAACCTTGGATTATGTCAAGGAGCCTTCAAGGGGATTGATCTTTGTTACTCTGCCCTTGCGTGTGTATCAGATCGTAGACTATTCCCCTAGGTATATTTGTTCCTATCGGTGACCTTAGTGGCCATAAAATTTATGATTCTTTCCCAAGGTGATGGTGGAGGGAAGATTCCACTGTACTTGGAGCAGACGTCGTCTACACTCATTTGGACTCTCCGAAGGGTTATCTTCACTCGAGATGGTTTAAGTGGAGAAAATTGCACCGGTCTGTTTCATTAAGCAGGTTGTCAGGGTAACTATTCCAATCGCTATTTCTACATTAAAATACTACGATGTTAGATTTCATCACCAACTAGTGTTTTTAGTGTGGGAATCTATTGTTTTTGTGTGGTTTGATCTCTTATATTTTATAAGTGTATCATCATTTGTTTGTTTCTTAGCAACTTTAGGAATTTTTTATTGATATTTTCTTTGATTGCATGTGTTAAAATTTTTAATCGTGGCTGAATTACCTAGACGATCACACAGAACTTAGGGGAAACCCCTTGAGTACACACCAAGCCAACTAGAAGGACTTAAATCTATGATACCAAATGTTATCAATATAACTATATTAACGGAACAAGGAGAATCATCTATAATTACTCATCCTAATTTCGAAGTAGATCAATCACAAGTAGTAGAAAATACTCCATAGACGGTTTCAATTTCCGAATTAACTGAAGTTGCTTCTACAACAAGTGAATTATCAACTGAAGAACTTGAAATTTCTGAACCAAAAACTAAACCTGCTATATCAGAACCTACTTTAGAATTCACTACTCCAACTCTTGATTATCCTGATTCACCCAAAGTGAAGAATCGGATCACAAAGGATCTTCCTCCTGGTCTCATTAGTATTGAAGAAATCATTGATACAGAAGAAGAAGTAGTTCTCCCTTCAACTCAGGACAATTTATAACATAGAGAATGTGAATCAATTTTTTACAGTCATTTTAGACAAGACACTTGGTATTCTTCATTGACATATTTTCTGCAAAACATAGGTCTTCAGTATTCACCACCCCGAATAGCTTTTTACTCTACACCAATAGGTTATAGACCTCAGATAAACATGTCAGATGAGTCATCTATGTTTTCTGAATCGCCAAAAACATTTCTCTATGGTGGTCCGTATGTTCCTGTAGGCTATCAGTCGCTGTCTGGTACGTTCTGAGGAGCATCTCCTTTTCCAAGCCAACCAATGTCATCATCTGGCCTAAATGAATCAAATACTAGAAATTTGAACAATGAGCAAGTTTATATGATGTCTGGAAATATTTCTAACCCCATATCTCAAGGTAGTAATATACAGCCTGGGAGGAAACCTCAAAATACCCAAATACAGCCTGGGGGGCAACCCCAAAGACAATACATACCTCAGGGTCAATATCAACCCCAAGGAAGTACATACCTTAGTGTCAATATCAACCCCAAGGACAGTGCATACCTCAAGGTCAATATCAACCCCAGGGAAAATACATACCTCAAGGTCAATATCAACCCCAAGGACAGTACATACCCCAAGGTCAATATCAACCCCAGGGACAGTACACACCTCAAGGTCAATATCAACCTCAAGGGCAGTTTTTGCTCAAGGATTTCAACCTCCTTTAGCACAGCAGATCTATTTGGAACAACAAATGTTACAAGGAGGTGGAAATTATCCAGTTAATTATCTTCCATCTGTTCAACCCAGTTATGGGCCATCTTATGTACAACCTTTAATGGGACCCTGATATCCTGGAATGGTTTGGGATCCATCCCAATCTCAACAGAATTTACAATGAAATATGCAGGTACCTTATTATCAAGCAGGACAACCTGTTGGTTATAATAAACCCCAACAACTAGTCCAGCCTTCAATTCCAACACTTGCATCTGGTCTTGTTCAGCAATCTGGTCCGATTTCACCTAGTACTCCGCCAGAAAAAGTTATTTAGAGTTTTGTTCAACCTATCACACCTATTCCTGCAGTGTCTACCATTCCTGTTACATCTGCCCCTCAAACATCGATACAGATTTCTCAGGTTTCTATTCCGCAGTCTGGACCAAAAATTTCATACTACTATTTAGATACCCGTAGGAAAAACTAGTACAAGTACAGTTATAACGAGTCAACCTTAATTTACTTATCAAATATATCAGGGGCCGTACCAATATGGACTTGTTCCACAAACTCTAGTTTACCCGCAACAACTGTACCCTGGATATACATATAAAACATCTGTTCAACCTCAGTATGGTCTGGTTATTCCTGGTTATCCAGGGCGTAATATGATTCCAAATGCACAACCTATTTCATGTTATCCTGGATATCCTCCTCCTAGGATTGGTTTAGTTTCAAAAGGTTATCCACAAGACCCTACCCATCGATTGTCGTTCATAACAACTTTGGATTTACCATATTTATCTCACCTTATGAATGATCCCATCTAATATCATCTGTATTGGCCACCAATGCCTCATAAGTTGCCTAGTGATATCCCAAAATTTGAAGGAAAACCAGGAGAGGATCCTTCCAACCATGTTATGACTTACCACCTTTGGTGCGCATATAACTCATTAATCGACAATTCTATTCAACTTAGACTTTTTCAGAGAAATTTAATAGGATTAGCCACTAATTGGTACATTGAACTACCATGAGGCTCATTTACCAATTTCAACACCCTAGAAAATTCCTTCTTAATGCATTTTCAGTTGCCAGTTAGATACGAAAATGGCACGGAATTATTAACTTCACTAAAACAATCTATGTCTACATATATATCAGATCATATTCATGAATGGAGACATAGAAGACGTTTGGTAATTTTATTTATCTCGGATCAAATATTGGCAGAATGGTTTGTTAAATCATTGCTACCAAAAATCACTAAAGATGTAGCCAAAGCAAGACCTGTCATGGAAGAACAAGTTATTTCTCAAGCTCAATATCTAGACTTGGTATATACCTAGTCTGGAAATTTATATGAGAAAATTCCTGATTTACTGTGTCCTGGTCAGATAACAACAACTCCTTTAGGGTCTCATGCCACTGATGGTGTAATCGATTCAGTTACTACAACTAAGAATAAGAAGAAATCTTCAAAGATTACTTCTCCTATAATAACTTTACCTGATTCACCAAAAGGAGAATCTTCCTTGGAAACTAATGTCGATATTCACATTGTAGATTCATCTACTAAGTCGAAATCCAGCAATAAGAAAAATGGGAAGAAAACGAATAGACAAACCTCATCTCCTAAAGAAAAAACTGATAAAATTGAATCAAATGATGACAAACAAAAGCCTCATTATCCTTGTCTTATCTGTGACAAGGATCATTTCACCAAGGACTGTCCACATAGGGCTGAGGTTTCTAAGTTCATCAAAGGTTCACCCACTCCCGCTGTCTTGAAAGATCCCTTTCCAATTCAAGATAGTAAAATGATTTGCTCTTCTTCCAATACATCATGAGATATTTTGATGGTTGCAACATGATCACAGGACTATGGTAGTAAAAATCTAGTTATTGGTAAAGAAATAGAAAATTATAATTCAGCACCAACTACATCTCCCTCAGTTTCTGGTCCTCTTCATATCGAGAAACCAAATCCTGACTTAGTAATCAAACTGCCTACTAAAGGTGTGCTTCGTAAATCAGCTTTCAATCCACATGCGAGGGCTGCTCAGAACTACAACATTACTGAGGATTTGGAAATTTTCCCTTCAACAACGTCAACCTTGCAAGTGTTGCAGTCATGTCTAGCACAAAGGAAATTACTATTTTCAGTTTTAGGAGCTGTAGATCTACAGGATTCGAACCTTATGGTCTTCAATTTATAAAATTTTACACCTCGCCTACCCCATCAAATGGCTTTCCAGATTCCAGTGTTAGTCAAAAATAGACATTGCTTTCGTACTGTGATTGATGATGGGGCATCTATGTGTATCATGTCATTGAAATGCTGGAAATCGCTTGGTTCTGCGATGATTAACCAATATCTGACCATCCTCAAAGCTTTTGATGGATGAGGATTCCATCCCTATGGTATTTTATAGGATCTACCTATAGAGGTCGAAGGAAAAACTGTTAATCTAGATGTGGAAGTAGTTGATGCCCCTCTAGATTACAACCTTCTCCTGGGTCAAAGTTGATCTTATGCTATGAATGTCGTTGCATCATCGGTCTTTCGTTTAATCATGTTCCCTCACAATGGAAAGATCGTTAAAATTGACCAACTTTCATATTATTTATCCGACCCAGATTCTACAAATAGTATCCAGCATGTTGGAAAATCGATTATCCCTTACGGGGATGTTGGGGTAGGTTTAACTAAAGAATCTACTTTATTGGGGGCTTTTTCTATGCTTGCACCCAACATACTACATACTATCACTAATATCAATATGATTACATCAAGTACTATTCCATTCGATGATCCTTGGATAGTACCTTCAGAATCAGAACTGGATTCTTTGGAAGGCGAGATACCTTTGAGTCCTTTTGAGTTAGCATATCAAGCGGTGTAGTCATTTTCTGATACCCCTTAAACTACATCTGATCTGTTGAATGTGATCAATCAAGAATTATTTTCAACATCAAGCTCAACCTTGACATCAATTCCTGATCCTTTTCAACAATTATTCAATATTGATGAACATATTCGTGAATTTTTGTCTATGAATGAATTACCATGGGAAGATCTACATCATATATCTTCATTTCTACCTGATCTTGATCGATTTGAAAATAAATTTTCATCAATTTTCACCACTGGCTATTTCAAGGAACCTCAGAGTCCTCTATCGATCACAAATTCGGATTCTGAATTGAATTTAGAAAATATTTCTACAACGGTTCCTGTTGACATCTCAGTGAAACCAAGAATTGTTGAAAACATTCATATAGGCACTTCTTCCAAAAAATATGAAATTGATATATACAAAGCAATCTTTCAAGAATTCCGTGACATTTTTTCCTGGTCCTATGAAGAAATACCAGGAATTGATCCATCCATTGTCATTCATGAAATTAAAACATACCCAGATGCTAAACCTGTTAGACAAAGATTACGTCAGATACATCCACGAAAAGCTGCTGCAATCAAATCTGAAGTTGAAAAATTACTTCGATCAGGATTTATTTATCCAATTCCTCTCACGAATTGGGTATCTAATATTGTTCCTGTTAATAAAAAACAAGGAACAATCATAGTATGTATCGATTATAGGGATATAAACGGAGCTTGTCCAAAAGACAATTATCTAACCCATTATATCGATCAAATCATTGACGATTGTGCCGGAAGTGAAATGTTTTCATTTATGGATGGATTTTCCAGTTATAATCAAATAAACATACTCCCTACTGATCAACCAAAGGCAGAATTCATTTTTCCGTGGGGAAATTTTGCTTACCGTAAGTTACCATTTGGACTTAAGAATGCTGGTGCAACTTTTAAAAGGGAAATTTCTTATTCATTTCATGACATTAAACACATTTTTCAACTTTATCTCAATGATTTACCTACTCATTCATTAAACAGGAAAGATCATTCTACTCATTTACGAGCAATATTTATGAGATGTAGGCATTATAAGATTCGTCTGAATCCTCACAAATTTGTTTTCTTTGTACAATATGGATGATTGTTGGGATTTATTATTTCAAAGGCAGGAATTCATGTTGACCCATCGAAGGTTGAGGCCATCATCAGTTTACCTCCTCCTTCCACACTCCAACAACTCCAAATTTTGCAAGGGAAAGAAAATTTTCTCCCTAGATTCATTCCTAACTATGATGAGTTAACCAAAGGTTTTACATGGTTGTTAAAACATAATATTCTTTTCATTTGGGACGATATCGCTGATAGATCTTTTGATTTTCTAAAACATGCGTTGACCCATGCACCATTATTGCATCCACCCAATTACAACCATGATTACTTTTTATACTTAGCAGCCTCTAATTCCACGATCGAAATGGTATTAGTTTAGGAAGATGAATTTCACAACGAACATGTGATTTAATATCTCAGTCACAATTTGAATTCGACTGAAATCAAATACTCACATGTGGATAAATTTTCCTTAGTAGTAATAAAAACTATCCAAATATTTCGGCATTACATACTGTTACGAAAAACAATAGTGATCTCTGATTGTAACCCTATGATGTATATTTTGACTAAGCAACTTCTAGAGGGGGAATTCTCTAAATGTATTGTAATCCTTCAAGAGTTTGATTTAGAATTTGAAAAATCTAAATCAAATAAATCATAAGTGTTTGCCGAACTGATGTGTGACTTCCCAAATACTAAGATAGAAACTGTGGTAGAACATCCAATCACTGATGAATCTTTGTTTCTTATCAGTAATTTAGATCGTTGGTATGGATAATAATCATTTATCTCCAAAACCAAACTTTTCAGCCCGAGCTTTCACGTTCACAACGATGAAAGATCCGTTACCAGTCTCAGCAGTACAATATTGTTGGAGACATGCTTTATCGTCACGGTGCGGATTTTGTATTTCGACGATGTTTAACCCATGAAGAGGCTGAAATTTTTTTAAATGAATTTCATTCTGGAGCATGTGGAGGTCATATGTCTAGGTATTCCACAGCCCAAAAGATACTGTGTGTTGGTTATTTTTTTCCTTAGATATTTAAATATTGTATTCTAGCAGTCCGAAAATGCCACAATTATCAGATCTTTGATCGTAAAATGCATGCACCACCAGCTCCTCTTCACCCAATAATTGCTGTCATTCCTTTTTAAAAATGGGGAATTGAATTCATTACATGTAACCCTCACTCGGTCGGGGGGCATGGGTATATTATTCTCGTAGTTGATTATTTTACCAAATGGGCCGAGGCGATGCCTACATTTACAACAAATGGAAAAACTGCAACTACTTTTGTATTCAATCACATGATTGCTTGATTTGGTGTACCCCAAGCTATCATTACTAATCATGGGAGCCATTTTCGAAACATTATGATGACCGAAATTTCCGACCACCTTCACCTGCGCTATGATAGTTCTACACCATATTACATGCAGGCTAATGGTCAGGTTGAAGCTGTAAATAAATTTTTAACCACTATGATTAAAAGGATGATCGGAATTCATAAATCGAATTGGCATACCATGTTATTTTGAGCACTTTGGGCATATCGAACCTCAGTAAAAACTACAACAGTTTTCACTCCATTTCAGCTGGTTTACGGTTTAGAAGCTATGTTACCGATTGAATGCGAAATATCGTCACTCCAATTATCCATAGAATTAATACTAGCTATCTCTGAGGAGGAGAACCACTTTTTTTATATGGTGCAATTAGATGAGACTCGACGCACCGCTGCATTGGAAATTGAATCTCACAAAAAACGCGTTAAAGCTCAGTATGATCGAAGTGTTACACCTCATGTTTTTTCAAAGTGTAACCTAGTATTGGTATACGACCAAGCTAATGATAAGCTAGGAGCTGGAAAATTCAAACCCATGTGGCATGATCCTTATATTGTAAAGCGAGTTCTTGCAAAAGGGGCCTATGAATTGATTGATTATGACGGGGTCTCTTTAGAAAAACACAGAAATGGGCTTTATCTGAAGAGATATTATGCTTAAATCTTGTGTGGAGATCTTATTTGTATATTAGTTCTTTTCGTATATAGTGTTCCATAGATTAGAAGAGTGTGCCTAGTTTAAGTTTATTTTTACTACTATCCCTGCTTATCTGGATTACGATTGATATTGCAGATGTCGACATCCCTTCAAACATATATTAGTTTTGCTGATGGTGCTTGTCATATTAAATGGAACATTTCTTCTGTAGCCTGGGTTATTTATTCACCCACTAATGAGTTAATATCTATGCATGGGGTAAGCCTCAGTCAAACAACGAATAATATTGCAGAATATAGTGCAGTGAATGAGTTATTACCTGAATCCATTTCAGTTGGAATTTGACGTTTGATCATTAGGTTAGATTCTAAACTCATTGTATTACATTTAAATTGAGTATACACAATTAAAAATCTAGTATTATTGAGATTATTTTTGAAGGTACGTCTCTTGGAATGAGAATTTGATTACATTGAATATCAACACTTTCCTAGAAATTTAAACACATTGGTTGATGCATTAGCTACTAGTGTTATAAACAAACATTTGCAACATTAAAGCAGTAAATCAAAGCAACATTCGATAAACATGTTAAACAGATAGCCGGAAATAGTAGTAATATCATAGAGTAAGAGTAATGTTTTCAAAAAATATTACATCTTCCTCGATTATAGGTTTAAAACACCTTATGGTCGGCAAAAATAGTGATAGAAAAAAAATGTCATAGTCTGCACAATCATCCACTATCCTTGGTGGTGATCATGATAGTACACAACAATTCACGCTACTCTATTCAAGAATCTCCTGAACTGACCAGGAACTCCAATAACATGTCTCTAAATATGGAGGGGGATATCATCTATCGAAGTCTCTGAGATATCCATGGTCAATCGTTCTAGGTTGTGTTCTAGGTCAGTAAGAATCTGAGTTACCTGATCCCGTGGTACTGCAACGGGCTCTCTTTGCTTCCTGTCGAAGCGACAGAGCATGGCTGGCCTACGTGGACCTACATCTGGATTTTAATATTTTTTGTCATCAGTATTGGACAATTTAAAAAAAATAGAATAAGAATTATAATTTAGAACATGTCAAAATTATTCTTACCTGAGTTATCCTAGTGTGTTTCCGGAGGAAGGGACATCTCTCAATCACCACAGAAGTCTACCTGGCATATGGAAAATATTCTATGGCGAAGATTTGGTTCTCCAACCAATGGAAATAAGCTGGAGTGAAATGAACAATATCACCTCCCTTGCTATGACGGGCCATCAGTGCAACCCATCAGACCATCTTAGGCTCCCTGACTCTACTAGGATCAACCAAGATAAGTTGCGGGGCAAGTGAAGGAATTCTCTCCAGGGAAAATGTGACAAAAATAGCTCCATACCCAAATTTTTTCAACTTTGAGTTCTTTTCCTGGGTCAATTTTCCTTTTATGTTGGCCAATACTGCCTCACACCAATTTAAAATGGTGCCTCTGAAATAATCAACAATATTCTGCATCTAGGATCTAGTAGAAATTTCTGGAGTTGCCCTCCCACACAACCAGGTTACAGTAAAAGAAACCACTTTGAGTTCAATATGGATGATTGTTTTTATATCAATGTGTTTGTATTTGGGATATGCTTCCTCATTGGAGAACTCTTGCTGAAGGCTAGTGACAGATTGGCCACCTGCACTAGCCCCAAACAAAGAGATTGGTTCACCTCTCTTTGACAAACCAGTAAGAAAATATATATCTTCCAGCTCGATTTAGAGCCGGTGATCTCCAATTATGAAGCATTGTTCCTGGACGTCCCACTTGTTTACTATCCATGTGACTAAGTCTACTTGGGTCCTCATACCCTGAATAACCCAAAAGTTATATAAACTGCATTCCCTCAACACACGTAATGTGGGCGTATGTACCATTGCGACCTCATCAACCTATTCATGTTCGCATTCCCTCCACTCGAGTATTGTAGATATTCTACAATGGGAAAATTGGAAGATTAGAAACAATTTAAGTGAAAACATTTGGTTTATTTTGGGAGAATCTATCATTTTATTTTCTTCATGGCACCTCCGCTTTTTTTTCATAGAGATGGTGCGAGGATCCGCACTTGTCATGTACGAAAAGTGTGGGACCATGACAATTTTCTCTTTGAAAAATTGTTGGGGTCTGCAAGTGTCATGTGTATTACCTGCGGACCCCCATGGGCGAAAGTTTGAACATATTTTTCCCCTAAAAAATGAATTTAAAACCTAAATTAAGAAAGTGAACAGAAAAAAATGAAGGCGAGGATGATGTGGATTACCTGGAGCTGACGATTTTCGATTTTGACAGTCGAATTTTCCATAATCTCCTCTGGAACGTTTTTCACCAAAATCTCTCAACTTTCACTCTGCAATCAAATGGTAAAAATGATTTAGAAAAACTTCTTTTTATAAGATTTTTTGAATAAATGAAATATAATTTTTTTTATTTTTCACTTTGAAAAGTTGTTTTCCAAATTATTTTTATTAATCATAAACATGTATGTTTAATTTTTGAGTTTTTGTGCAGAATACATGATTTTTTTGGGTAAAATGATTATTTTGAAAAAGGAGTATACTTTTTATGACTTTTTCAAACTCGTTAAAACTTACGAAAAAGAGAAAACCATGAGTACATTTTTATCCCTTTTTCAAACTCGTTAAAACTTATGAAAAAGTGAAATCTTGAGTTCTCTTTTAAGCCCTTTTTAGACTATTTAAACATGAAAATATTACCGAGTACTTGACTATTCGAACTCAATAAAGGAAATGAATATTCAGCCCTTCAGTATAAGTTTACACCTTTTCCGGACTGAAATGGAATATTTATGAAAAAGGTATAAGTTGACTAATCATGGTCAATAGAGTTCTCTCTTGTATTATTTTATCCTTTTTTCAGGCCTGAGAGACTAAATTTATGAAAAATTACACCCATGGAGTTTTCTTAAGTTTTTCTTTTGACTCTCTAAAAATGAAAAAAACCGAGTTTTGCCTATACTGGACTCGTTAAAATTTAACAGTAAATGACCTGTCAATTATAAACAAGAACAGACCACTCCTTCTTAGGGTTCAATTTTAAACTAAGTTGGATTCATGTGAAGGATGAGCTTATATAACAAGAAAATTTTATCCTCCTCAAGCTTGTCAAAAAATAAAGAGGTACTTGCTAGAAATGGTGGGCAGAAAAGAGAGAAAATGGATCCAGTTGTCATACTTTGATTAAAAGCAATATACCACTCTTGAACACAACACTTTTTACTTCTACATGGGTTGGGAAAATCCTTTGCCTATCAGTTAATCAAACCACATTGAAAGTCTTCAACCAGTTTCTGGGTATTAGCTTAGGTCAATTGTTACCAAACCATCTATAGTGTCATTATGTGTTCAAGAGGATAGTTCAAACAAACCACTCATCTGCAAACATATGTCTCCATTCGCGTTGACCATCCCTGATTTAGTCCTTGAAAAATATTTCTACAAAAATTGATCTAATGGTTTCGTGTTTTGGGCTTTCCTATGATGGATCACTTTCTATCAACGATAGCATATCATCTAGGAAGTTGATCTAGAATCCTTTAGTACCTTCGAATCTACATGACCTAATGGTAGATTTCTAACCTTCGATGACAGGTTACATCATTAACCTCCGATCGGATGATTCTATGAAGTGTTCGACTTCAAATCATCTATTCACACTTCATGGATTGTACTGAGTACTTTGAGAGCCATTGTCATTATTGGTGGTTTCTCTCACACTTGTTAATATTTCACATCATTGACTGGTAATCAAGTGGTTTCTACCATGTTCAAGTTCGACACAATCAATCGCATGGATAGAATCGTACTAGTTCCGGAAGTAGAAATCAAGACCCTGGATCTAGTTTCCACCATCGAGGCTACGAGGAGTTTTATTGTTTACTAAGCAATAGACTATTCATGACAGATGGCTGCGTCTATAATGTGTCTACTATTGATGTAATATTAGAATCATTTCTATATCAGAAAATTTTAGTTAAGTTTTGATTTAGTTAGTTTTTCTATGAGTATGGGAATGCCTACCTCAACGATGATATATAGATATATGTTTGCATTGAATGTTTTTATAGGTTCCAACCAGAATCCACAAGCCAATCCTCGGAATGATAAAGCACTTCACTCTTTGAATTACCTCAGACTTCGCACTTTAGGGGGCAGTCTATTACACATTATTTTTTCACCATGACATTTTAATATTTATATGGGTTCATCAATACCTATATAATTCTCCCTTAGAAGTCTACAACCCTAAAGGCCCTAAACCAAGTCTTGAATTTGGAGAAAAGCTTGTAAAATTCATCAAAACACTTGTACCACACTTTTCCTTAGCCTTACTTATGGCACCACACCCTTTTTCTCTAAAAATTGTGGAGCTGACCACATGTTTTTTTCATTAAAGGTTCAGACCCCTGTAGAAGGTAAATTGAAGGCAAAATTAAATTCTAGAAGCCCAGCTGGTCAAATATTCTTCTAGCTGGAAGCTTCTAGAAGGAATGATCTATTCGAAGCCTTACTCCCTCCATTCATCATGAAAATTCATTCCTTCATAAAAGGAGCCTATTCCTTGGTTTTTGGAACTTAATCCCTTGATGAGAGGACTCTATCCCTTCCATTTTGGACCTCTAACCACTTTCCTTCTCCTATAAATTGAAGCTTTGGTTCAGTCTCAAGGGTACATGCTCACATATGTAAAAATTCTTTATACATTTTTTATACACCTAGTACTTGCTTTGTACTCAGTAGCTACGATAGAGAATGGAATTGATGAAGAAAAATACTCTTTTTGCTAGCTGTTATCCATGCGAGAATTATTACACACTCGTATTTAGGTTGGTTCAAAAAGTGGAAGGGCTTGTCAGACCAAAGGAAAATGCTTGTTTTGGACCCAGAAGGACCTGTACGACATCAAGGTGAACGCGGTTGTAAGACTACTTTTTCTATTTAAAGATAATACAAATGGATCTTGTTTTCTCAATAAGTTGTTTATGTGTTTACTTGAATTACTTATTTCTTAAATTCCTTGATCATTAAGATAGATTTGTGATTTTTGAATTAGTATATGTTGCAAGTGCTTTTGATTCTCTTCCATGTCTTTGTTTGCAGATCTTAAGAGGTGACTTCTTAGAGAGATGAGGAAGAATAATTCAACTAGCATTGGATCACAAGTAGGTCCTTTCTTCATCATAGAAAACTCTAAATCATATATAATCTAGAGAAAGTATTTTACATTTGTCCTGTTTGTTTCTAGCTATCCTTGTGATACTAGGGAGATCTTTCTTGTCCGCAAGAAATATTTATCCACCTAACAACTAATTTGAATTATGTTACTATTTTCAATAAATGGTTGTTCATTTTATAAATTTTACAAATAAAAAAATATTCTTTACAAAATTTTCGTCCTTCCACAATTTAAAAAAATATTTGTACAAGAAACTAATATAACTTTCACCACCACAAAGTGCTCCTGAATGCATCCCTGAACACCTAATTTATTTCCCTGGCACTAGGGGAAACACAAATTTCATGTAGTTTCATAAACCATAATTGCAACAACACCGAAGAGAGCTTGAAAGTGGTTTATAAAGACCATCCGTGGATCCAAACATATGAGAATCACCATAATACAATATCCAATGTAATAGAGGGAAATAACCACACCAGGAACAACTAGCTTAGTATTCAGTGAGGCTCAAAGTGAAAATAATGTAACACCAAACACATCCATACAATGTATACGAGAGACAAGTTCGACAGTTGGCATTGCCCGAATGGTTGGTGGCACCTGGTTTGTTAGCATTGATGTGAATTGGAATAGAATTAAGAATAGAAGTAACATATGTTTGCATTGATGAGAATGCTACTGAGGGGTAGTCCCATGGTTTCTATATTATTCTATAGAGAATCATCATAGTAGTAGGCTTAGTCGAGAATCCATAAAAATATGACTATGATGGCTAGGAAATCCTAGAATTTGGAGGAGATTAGGTATTAAGAGATCAACTCGACTTCTCCCAGCATATTTTTCCAACTGTATGAGAAAGTCTACAAACGAGACTTCAAATCAAAAGTTATGATAAGTGAAAGTAAGGATCTTGAAGTCCTTAGTAGCAAAGTTTTGAACCCCGAAAGGCATGGAATTATGGAGGCTTATTTAAAATTGTTACGGGATTTCAGTGATGCGAGGTAGTGGGAATCCTAGAACCCAGGAATCCTATAAGCATGGAGGTATGTTAAAAACATGAGTTAAGGGATGGCATCAACCCAAGGTAGTGGGAACAAAATCCGGAAGCCCGAAACCCTAGAAGTCAAGGAAGCCCGGAGGCTTATTTAAAAAATTTATAGGATAAGCATTAAGACAGTGATAGCGGGAACAGAACCCAAATACTCAGAACCCCGTAAGGTATAAAAAAAGGGGGATGAAGTGTTAGGATTCTATTGGAAATAACAAATGTGGTAGACATATATATTTCCGACACTTGACATTCTGTCAAGAATCGAAAGATTTTACCAAGACTTGTTAGTGTGAGGGTTTTTGAGTTTTTGTAACCAAGGGCCTTCGAGCTGTGGATAAGGCTAAAACACCATGGGTAAGAATTTGAAGGAGCTTATGAAATTTCCAAAGGAAAAATTTCAAATAAAAGTGCTAAGGCCAGGTGGGCCAAGCCGAGAGCCCCACGAGACTATAATATCTTGAGGAATGTTATTAATAAAAGTTACGGGCATGTAGGGATCTGATATTTCAGCCCATTCGTGATACATACGTACAGACACACACACACACACACATATATATATATATATATATATATATATATATATATATATATATATATATATATATATATATATATATATATATATTGAAAAAAGGGGCATTATGGGAAAGTGTTGGGCATATGTTTAAAATATGTATGAGTTAGAAGCTCTCCATGTCACTGTGATGAATGAGTCAACATATCCAGCGCATAGTTTACAGAGGATGAATGAGTGAGAAAATGACAGTAAATCCACATAGAGAGGTTGGGTCCATTTGATTATTGGAGTTTGTAAATTTTTTCCCGAGATGAAGAAATCCTCATATGATAATTATTTTCACGCTAAGGGGAAATAAATGAAGAGAATGGCTATGAAACATCATATCAGTATATTCTTAGCGTTAATGGCATGTTTTGGCTGAAGCAAAAGGAAGATGCATATCATAAGGACCTTCTAATATTTGTGATAATTATGAGGAATGGGGAACCATGTGATATGTGCAGGATGAAATCATTAATGGTTGTCATGTAGTGTGAAGGGAAGATTAAGATTAATTTCATAGTATTAAAAATACATAGGTGGCTCATTCTTATATTTAATATAGTTGTATTGGCCTAATAGTTTTAATGAAAAATAAATTGATAGTTCCATGTTGAAATACGCTATTAGGTATAGTGCAGTAGAGACAACATCATTCCTAGCACAGCAGAGGAAGAAAAAAATGGAGTGTGATTGAGAAAAGTTGAGAAAATATAATTTTTGTGAGCTAAAGTAGGCAACATTGTGAGCGTGTAAGCATAAGGTGACTGAAGAGTGACCTCATTGCTCTTTCCTTCACTAAAACTCCAATACCATGTTGATTTTTCAAGTGCAGTAAATATAATCACTAATTTATAAAAACTAATAATTACTTCTAATTATGTACATATTCTTTTAGTATTTCCATTTTATCATTAAGCAACTAGACTTCTGAAGTTCAATCATATATGCATAAGGAAAATATAGATCACAATGTAAAAATATCATAGAAGATTTACCTTGGGAAAACCTACTTTGGGGGGGGGGGGATAACATATTCCTTATAGAATTTTTTCATTTGAATAAGAGATACACCTAATTCTTCTAGTCAAATATGATGGTAAAACCGACCAATAATATAATGGTCAAACATAGTTAAAGTCCCCTCTTTTCAAGTCTTCAATTTTCCCAAAAAACTTGGTCTTGCCTAACCTGCCTAGGCCAAAAGTTGGCCTCCCATAAATTTAGCTAATTCTACCTAGACACCACATGTGTGAAGCTGCAGAGAGAGAAAGAGAGAAAAAAATCAATTTTTTTGTTGTTTATATGTTTCTTATGAATTTGTTTTATGAGAGTGGCCATGTATGGTTCTCATCATTCTTTAATTTGTAAATGAATCAGAAATGGGTATATGACCTAAAATATGATCATTCAACTAATGATTTAAGGGAACATTTATTCTTATTGATTCTCAGATAAGTATGAGACCCCTATGATCATATATGTTGTTTAAACCTGTAGTTTACATATTTGTGACATGTTTGATGAAATTCCTGTCGTGGCTAGTAGGGATCCAGTGAATTCCTTGTTAAAGTAATTTTATTTGAATCATTATTTCGTTGTTATATTTAATTCCTGGAAGCTTCATGAAGTTCTTGGAAGAGACTTGAGCCCTAGTCCTGAAATAGTGGCAAAAAAATCAAGGTCGCAAGGTTGGAATTACTTGGAAAAGTCCCCAGTCACACGTATATCTTTTCTATGCAAGTGACAGCAGGTTTCCAATCACACTCTTACCCATATCAAGGGAGCCACTAGGGTATTGATTCACTAAAAGGTCATTTTGAGTCAAGGTAAAAATTCCTAGAAGGTTTCATGGCTCCTAGGTGTCCTGTGGCAAGTGCATAAAGTATGTCTCATGGTGTTTTTTCGGTTCCACTTTGCTGAGGTGGCCTAGGAAGTTGAATATGATCATAGTAGCCTCTCATCACATGTTTACCCAATTGGTCGATTGCTTCGGTAGATATGGGAGGAGCGTGTTAAAAACACTAATTTATTGGGTAGGATACAAACTTTAACCAAATATCCTATTCCTTGGATATTTCCTAGTATCCGTAAAAAATAATATGGAAAATCATTTTCATTATGCCCAAAAATCATATTACGCTCATTATCAACAATCCCCACATCATATTTATTTTTCATTGTTTATGTTTAATTTAATGCAAAATATTTTGTATGTTAATTTTTTTTAATCAACATTTTGATTTTGTAGTTAGGAATCAAAGACAATGAGATGTTTTCATAGTATTATTTGTAATATTTGATATAGTTTTTAATAATAATTTTTTTGAATAGAGTTTTCAATAATAAATCTCTTGCATCTTTAAATTATTGATTATCTTTTTACATTTACTTATTTTTATTATAAATTTAGTATACACTTTATTTATAACTATGTATTAGATTAGTGAAAAGTGAAATGACATAGCTTTTCTCCTCTCCTCAATATTTATATTTTCTCTTCTTGGTTTGTATTTCATTTAACAATTCATGATTCTCTAAAACAACAACCAATACCTATCAACTTTCACCAACCACGACTTCACCATCATGTTCCATATGGGATTTAATGCTCAAAGAATCTACAATGCTGATAAAAGGTTCCAAGTTTTATTTAATGTTTGGGGAAATTTTGGTAGACATTGTTTCATCTTCTTAGTGTTTCCCTAGTTTAGAGAAAATATTATGATATTTAAAATATAACAATGTTGAGTTAGAGATATTCCAACTAGCAACGAGAGGCTACAAGCAACGACTGGAATTGTTGGAACTAACATATATATATATAAAAAAAAAGACATGAAAAAGTCAATTGTGGAATAAGGGGTCCTCTACTACTCATCTTGGAATAGTTGGTTGAGAGAAATTTCAAGCACTCTATGTTACACATAGTTTCAGAAAAAAATAAAAAAATTTAGTGATTGTAAACTCATTTTGATTGTATATTTTGGGAATTTCTTGGAATATGATGGTCCATAAAATTTTGAATTGATTTTTGCTACTCATGATCATATTTTAGGATCAATTAAAATATTTCAAAGTTTGTGATCAAGATATTTTTCTTCCACGAAGTCATATTTTAAGTGCTAATGATGACCAGTCTAGAAAAAAAGATCAATGTTATGTATGTGACTTCAATATTGTTATTTTTAGTATAAGAATTAAGGTATCGTGTTAGGATTAATGCTACATTAGTATATTTGGTTTGTTGGTTTGTGTTGGGTTATTGGAGATTGTTGAGATATTCTCTCAACCACAATCTCTAAGTTTGGAATAGATTGGACTTAGTTCCTACTATGTAAATGTATTTTTTATTGTGTGTGAAATTACATATTTTCTCATGGTATTAGATCCAGTTCATACCCAACTCAAATTAAACATTCATAAGAAATTTAGGGTTTAACTAGCTCTGATACCAGGAAAGAATATGTAATTACATGAACAATAAACTATTACATACATTTCAATGACAAATATTGATGAAAACAATTTTTGGGTCTCTTTGTTTTCTAGTTTTTTTCTGTTCCTGATCATAGGACTTGTGGATTATTATACCACATGCTCAAAAAATCCTCGCTTCCATTACAAATTGAAGAACCATGTGGTCTACATGTAACATTAATTCATAAAAAAAAGTCAATAGATCTATGCATCAAGCCATAAATGCATTAAATCACTATGCACACACATAGAATTATATATAGTAGAAATAAAATTTCATAAATTTAACCACTAAAATTTTATAAAACATATATTAGTGCCTTGGCTGGCCAGAACATCATTCCAATGATCGCCTCTTTTCAATGGCCAATGGATACAATTTATAGAGTAAATTGAAATATTGTGGATCATTTCAATATCCACAATCTTCTCTATAAAGCTCTCAACATGTTCCTCTCCACTAGGGAAAATTTTAAGAATGGGAGTTTTTCTTAATGTTTCGAAACCTGGCGAATCTTGATGGTCCCCAATATGTAAATTTAAATTTTTTTTAAGATATTTTTGTAAAAATATTTAGGCTTCTAATAATTTATATTACTACATATAAATTTTGGAGAATTTTAGGGTAAAATAATTTTATACTATAAACTTTGGGCGAATAAATTTTCAAAAAAATGTAAATTGCTGAATCCCTTTGTTGAAAAAGCATGGAAAATTAGCCCACCTGTGAATATTAGCCCCTAAAATTTTCCCTGCTCTCCACAAAGAACCAACATTTTTTTTTCACAAATATGTTAACATAATCCTTAAGATCCCTCACGAATGTGATTTTTTAAAATTTTAACAAATCCATTTCCTTTTCATGCATTTTGCTCATTTCTGCCTTCTATAAGTCATTCTTGATGATATTTAGGAGGATGGGTCGATGCTCCATTATCAGACTCCCAAGTTCCAAGAATTTATGACATCCTGGTCATATGCTTTCTAGTATTCTCGTAACAACTTCAACTCCTTACCTACAACACACCTCCATAGTAACATGTCTCCACCTTGCTACATGATACCTCATGATGCCTTCTCTTAAGTCTGGCTTTTGGCATCTTTTGGGTTCTCTTCTCTGGAACCCTCCAAGCACTCCTTGCTCTAGGTTGTTGCAAATATTATCACCATCCTCTGTTTTTATTGCACAGAGAAAAAAAATCTCTTACTATATATTCAATCACTTGTACCTTTTTCTACTACTTCTCCTCCACACTACACATTGTAATCTTTTGTGCTTTGATACCAATTGATGAAAATGATTTTTGGGGTCTCTTCATTTTCTAGTTTTTTTCTAGTCTTCATCCTAGGACATATGGATTATGATCCCACAAACTCAACTTATCCTCACTTCCATTGAAAATTTAAGAACCCAGTGGTCTACATCTAACATTAGTTCATCAAACAAATTCAATGAATCTATGAATCAAGCCATAAATGCATTAAATCACTAGGGAGACACACATACTTATATAAAGTAGAAATTAAGTTTCATTAATTTAACCACTAAAATATTACATATCATCTATTATCGCCTTGGATAGCTAAATCTTTATTCTAATGGTTGCACATTTTCAATCCCTAAAGGCTACAATTTATAGAGGAAATTGCAATATTTTGGATCATTTCTAGATCTGTGATCTTCTCCATAAAGATGTCAACATGATCCTCTCCACAAAGCTTTCAACATTATTTGTTTCACAAAGCTCATATCATAAGCCCTAATATACATCAAAAATATGTTTTTTCAACATTTGTAGCAAATCCCTTCCTTTTTGACACGTTTTTCTCATTTTATCCTTCTAGAATTCATTCACGATTGATTTTACAAAGGATGGGTTGATGCTCCTTAATTAAATATGATCCATTTGTATAATTCCAACTATATCCATTTAATTCCAAACCTGGAGATTGTGGTTGAGATAATATCTCAACAATCTCCAACAACCCAATCTAAACCAACAAACCAAATCTACCAATGTAAGCATTAATTATAAAACCCTCCTTTAATGCTTATATTATAAAGGTTATATTACAAAAAAAAATTGAAGTCACATTAAATTATTTGACATTGATCTTTTTGTTTGTACTAGCTCAAGAATCTCATAGGCTTAATTCTTTCTTTAACTACCAAATCCAAGCTATGACTTGATCCATTTAAGACAAAAAAAAAAAAAAAAATTACCATCGTTGATGTATTTGTAGGATTGAAGATTCTTGACTATCCCGAAAAATAGTCTCAATATTGAATCACTCTATGGAAATACTTCCATCTATCAAAGTACAATGAACTAGAATTTTGATAGTTATATAGGTAATAAATAAAGATATTGAATGCATACAACATTCAATCATACAACTTGAACTTTCTTTGCATGCACAAACTTACAAACATATAAATATAACTTGTAATTGTTGTTCTTGAAGCATTGATGAACACCAAAACAAGTCAACATATAAAAAATTGTGGACATAATATAATTAGTAATATGTTCTCTCAACAGTGAAGAACTTCAATAACCACTAACTTGAACTATGTTACTATGTTCAATAAATGGTTCTTCATGATACAAACTTTACAAATAAAAGTAAACTTCTTTGCAAAATTTTCCTCCCACAATTTAACAAAATATTTGAACAAGAAACTAATATAAGTTTCACCACCAAAAAGATCTCTTAAATCCACCTTTTAACACCTTGTTTAATGCACATGTAGTAGGGAAAACACAAATTGCATGTAAGTTCATAAACAATAATTTCAACAACACCAAAGATAGTCTAAAAGGGGTTTCTAAAGACCTTCCATGGATCTAAACATATGAGAATCACCATAATACAACAACCAATGTAATAGAGGGAAATAACCACACTATGAAAAATGCAATTATGGTATTTACTAAGGCTCAAGATGATAATAATGTAACACCAAACATAGCCATAAATTGTCTATTGAAAATCAATGTACACTTGTACCCTACAAGAGACATAGGTATATGCTTTTCTAGTTCCTTGTTTTGAGTTAAATTAAATAGATGACACCGTAAGGAACATTATAGTGTAGAACATGGTCTGGAAAAAATCATGAGTTAAGAGATTTAACTAAGGGAATGAGAAGTGTGTTTTTGTTTATGTGCATTACAAAGGAAAATTAGAATGCATGAACCTGGAATTGTCTCCACAACATTTTGTGTTTTCTATGGCCTCTCTCTTATGACATTAAGCCACTTTTGCATTAGTGGTTCACAAGAATGACTTAATCATTAACGCACAATGTCACGCCTATGCAAAAATTATTTCTCTCTAATGTACCCTCACACTCAGAAATTGAGGAAACAATGAAGTGGATGGCCATTCTTGGATAGTGATTCTAGTGGCAATGTTTTTAGACAATGATTCTGAACTTTGGTTCCTTCTCATAATCACACCCAAATAGACACATAAGAAATATCAAATTCAACACTCCATCAATCACTCACACTGAAAATAACCACTCCCACACACTAACCTATGTACAATGTTTTAAATTTTCATAATTGGCATGATCATGACCCCTCTCATAAGAGAGCCACGGCTGAATTGGATTTGATGCCATGACATAAGATGTAATTGCATACACAATAAACTATTATATAAATTTCAATCACAAAAATGATACATTTATATAGTTGAAACTATATCCAACTAATTTCAAACTTGGAGATTGTGGTTGAGAGAATATCTCAACAATATCCAACAACCCAATCTAAAACAACAAACCAAATCTACTAATGTAAGCATTAATCCTAACATGATCAGCTAAAATATTCCCTAAATATATAATTGAGAGAAGGATGTTGCTTAATGACAAAATATTCCTTCTATCACATAATTGAATAAGTGAATATAAAAAATCAAGCTAAGAGCTTTTAAAAATAATTGAATTAGGCAAGGGACGATGATAGAAACATGGAAATATAGCAGCCATAGAGATGACTTCTCTGAGCTGGACTACACATGGTAAGAGTGATGTTGTTTGGTGGAGTAGAAATACCGTTGGGTGGACGAGTTTGGTGGAGTAGAGACATCATTGGATGGATGATGCAGTGACTAGGATCAATGATCAAGTTGTAGCCAAGAAAGGCCAAAATCAAGACCGAAATAGTTTTCTTTTTTGAAATGTAATGATTTCTATTTATCTAATAAAATAATTAAAATCCAAGGGTTTAGTTTTCATGGAATTTAAATTTCATGACAAATTATTGAGAATGAGAGTTAATTGTGGGATAAAAACTTGTTTCACAAAACATTTAGATTTAACTAGGCCTCACAAAATAGTGATTATAGTTATAATTAAAAAAATCATTCTTCTATCAAAGAATATAATTAACCCAACCTAAACTTATCTAATTTTATTTTTTCATTTAATTTTTACTTCTAAAAATAGAAAATATTAATTGTACAAACCATTTTTTTATCCAATAATATAACTAACCAAACCTCATTAACCAAACATGAACTCAATGTAGTTTAAATTATCAATTGCTTTTTTATGCTTAAAAGTGGAATTTTTTTTGGCTTTTTTGCGATTTACATATGGAGTGTGATTGTGTGGTAAATATACAAATTTTGAATTTTCTGAAGTGAATTTACACATGAAGTGCGGTCTATTTATGGTGCATTATTCTGTGATGAATATATGCTATAGATTATGCTCGGGGGATTTAAACTCTGAGGTAAACTTACTATTGAACCTCCATGCTCTGTCATAAACCTTGATAGAAATCAGTAAAATCACACAATTACTAAAAAACACTCATATATTATACAAAAATGGTGTATGTGTAAACACACTCACACACAGATTACATTGAGAGCACTCTATTAAATAGAGTTTTTGAGATCCAACTTATTCTTAATTTACAGAGAGAAGTTGAGAGAATTTCTCAACCATCATAAACCAATTTCTCAAATATAGGATGTAAGCATTAACTCCAACATCCCCCCTTAATGATTACGTTACATGAATTTATTAAAATCACTCATAAATAACAAAATAATCAATAATTCTTTAGCTTATCAGTACATGCTCCATCAAGTTGCCTCATAACCCTTGTAAAGGTTTAGTTGCCAAGTTGGATTCTCAAGTTTGCTTCCTCAACTCCCAAATCATGGACCTCCTGAAGTTAATTACTAGACAACATCCCAATCTGTCGCATAACCTCACTAGAAGACCACTCTACGTCTTCAACCAATGAGGGATCCTTCCCTAGATCCACAACTGCCATACTATCTCGACAACCATCCATATTAAGCCTTACTGCCACCTTCAAACATAATTGATTGCATAATTGCAATAGCTGAACTACTAGTCATTCTATGGATGAGCTCCCATCCACCAAAATACATGACTGCTAACCGTTGTACTCGCCAGTTATCTAAAGAATCCGTCTAGATACAAAATGTATCTAGAATCAATTTTAAAAAATGACCTTCTTATCTATTTTGAAATTAATCACATAATTTAAAAACAATTTATAATACTACTATTTAACACTCCACCCAACCTTATTGTAGCCTAGACGGAGAGAGAGACGCGGGCTGCTAGGTGGTACAAATAGATCCAATGAATTTTCAACATAATCAAGATAAAACTGCACTATGCAAACCTATGAAAGAAATCCACGCATTCCCACATGCTCGTTCCGTTGACGAAATGAAAAATATTCTCCTGCTCGCACCAGGAACTCTTCTCAAATATTTCTTTTGCAGAAATTTTGTGGCTACTTGACTTCATAATTGTTGAAATACAAAAATTTTATTTCTAAATTATGGCAGTAAGGGCAAGTGATTGACGTTGACAACTTTGATTGGGCTTTCTCTGCACCCATTTCAGAGTCCTGCAAGGTGCCTTTGCAACATTATTAAAGCTTTGTGTTTTTTATGTCAGTTTCATTACCAAAACCTCCTACATTATCTGATATGCTAGAGTTTCAAGAGTTATATTTAAGGCAGATGCATTTGAGAGAAGTGCCTTTTGATTTAATGAACTTGCGTCAATTGCGTATCCTTGATCTAAGCCAGAACTCTCTTTCTGCAGTTCTAGAGAGTTTGTAGCATTTAACATGCCTTGAAGAGCTTCATTTATCTGACAACAACATATATCGACAACAGCCTCTAGAGGATCCACACACGCGGCTCCAAAATGGTGGCCTCTAAGTAGGAATCAGGCTCCTTCAGCAACAGCCCTTGGACTCACACAACACATTCACTATGCCTCCACACTGATGTCGATAGCTAGCTGCATAATGAAGATTCTACAGCCAATCGATTTTGGTCATTTTTCTACATTCGTGATTCTACAACCAATCAATGGCCCTTACACCTCATTTCTATAGCAAGTTTGGTAACATTGCTACCACTATTTGGCGGTATCCTGCAACACACAAACGAGTGGAGGGATCAAACACATTAAATAAATACCACTCAACAAAGCACCACATAGATTTAGGAATTTCCTCACAACACAACACACAGGCCTTTGATCCTGTGCTCCGATACCATGATAAAAATCACTAAAATCACACAATTACTAAAAAACACTCATATATTATACAAAAATGGTGTATGTGTAAACAAACTCACACACAGATTACATTCAGAGCACTCTATTAAATAGAGTTTCTGAGATCCAACTTATTCCTAATTTAGAGAGAGAGGTTGAGAGAATTTCTCAACCATCACAAACCGATTTCTCAAATATAGGATGTAAGCATTAACTCCAAAAACCTTAATCTACTTCTGTCATGGGATCAATTCGATTTCCTTATTTGTTTGATTTCATAATTTATGTGATGCTTTGAATGGAGAACTTATAACTAAATGCCTACAGTGAAAGAAAATGTTCATGGAAAAATAATTTTTGTAGTGAAATAATTATTATCTTGAACATTTTGGGTGTGACCTAAATACCTTTCCCATCCAAACTGTAAGTTAAACAAGTATTGAACTTTTGCCGTGATACGATATTGAATAGTTATTTGTCATCATACAATATTGAATTTATGTCGTAACTTTTGATGTTAATTAACTACTGTGAGGGTTATATAAATCCTATTTTTGTTAAGTAATGAGGGGAATAGTTATTGAATTAGAGTGTCACCACAACATAAAGGGATTTTAAGATAATATTTAAGACAATTTTTGGGTAAATTTTTTTAAAATAAGATAAAAGAAAACATGTTTATTGTCTCAAATATTGTCTTTAAGTGGGTGTCTCAAATTAAATCATCTTAAAATATTGTCTCTATAAAGAAAATATATAACAAAAGCATTTTTGTCTCTCTAGAGACAATTTTATTTTTGACTCTCTAGAGACGGTTTCATTTTTGTCTCTCTACTCTAGAGACAATAGTTGCACTACAACACAAAGGGAGGTTTTAAGACAATTTTTGGGTAAATTGTCAGAACTTGAGACAAAAATAAATTTTGTATTGTTTTAAATATTATCTTTAAACATTTGTCTCAAATTATTGTCTTTAAAAATTGTCTCTATAAAGACAATATATAATGCAAGAATTATTGTCTCTCTAGAGACAATATAAAACAATGATTCCATAAAATATCTCACCATTAAAATAAATCAATATAAAAATATTTACTTAAAAAAATCTACAATATGATTGAATAATTCATGTTAGGGTACAGTGCAAGCATGGTAGGTGCTCTTCCATTGAGCTAGCACCCTTTAAAGAATTATGTGAGGAGTTATGGCCATCCTTGAAATTGTATAATAGGCATTGATTTTTTTAAAAATTTCAACACATAATGGCATAATCCTTGTAAAATATATAGTCATGCAAGCCCTTATTTTTAACTTAATAAAAACATAACTCAATGGAGTTAGCTGAGTGTACTAGCCTTGTAGCTTGACTTGCACAAAAAGCTGATAATAAACAATAATCTACAGACAAATTAATCTAGCTATACAAAGAAAATTAACTAGAATTAGCACAAGCAATACAACCACCACCCAAAGTGCTACACCAGCTTGCTAGTAGGCACTGATGACACATATGATCTACACAGCAAGCCATGAATGCATCGTCAACTCATTCAAGACAGATTGGGCACTCTCTTAATTCACCATTACTAATTTCTTTGACCACTTCTTCAATGTAAGCTTTTGAAGGTACAGAACTACAATCTCCATTAATACACATTTGGCTTCCTAGAAGAAAACACCTTGCCCACTTATACATATTAGATAATTGGTGTGTATCACCCTAGTTGTTGATAAAGTGACAATTAGAACAAATTTCATGCCATCTTATTTTAATTAGAACATTTTTGTGTATCACCACAGCTGTTATCATTGTGTATCACCCCAGTTGTTGATAACTTAGCAATTATAACAAATTCTAACATATAATTGCTCATAAATCTTTGGGGCTCAACATAATGTTTTTCAATAAAAATCATTTTACACAAAATTCAATAAAAATAATTTTACAAAGGAAATTCTAAGGTAGAACTTACCTCATGACAAACAAAGGACATTCATAATTGGCACAACCTCAAAAGAAATTCTGAAATAGATGCATAATTGTGAATAAATTTACCTTGTTCAAAAAAATGATCAAACTAGACCTGTAAATAGAAATAAACAACATATATTTTTTAATTCAAACCAAAATCACAAAAAAAAATGAATCAAAACTATTATTATGTTTCCTTTCCATGGATCAGAGAAGTGTTTGCCTCAAAACTATTGTTATATTTCCTTTCCATGGATCACAGAAGTGTTTGCCTTAGATCTTCTATACAAATTTGTATAAAATTCGTTCTCAGCTTTAGTAAAATCACACTCAATCACTTGTACATCAGTAGGAGGAAGAACAAGAATGGGTCTAAATATTCATGAACAAATATTAGAAATCACTCAAGGGGTTGGACATCAATAGCCAGATGAAAGCCCAATTCTACAAACATACCTTCCCTCTTTGCAGTATTGTTTTTTGTCCTTCGCAATGTCAAGGGAATCAAGTTAGCTTGAAATAATTTCAAACCACGTTCATCACCTTCCTCAAAGGGTTTTTGAATTATTTTATACCACCTAGACACCACAAGGTATTGAATAAGAAGAAAGTATCAATTTTTTGCTGAAAAAAGAACAAAATCAGACAAAGGAAAAAAATGTACATGGTACCGACTACCAGAGCATCTAGTGGTATAAATTTCATAACATTTATTTTTGAACCCAAGGTAGATAATTTTGTTTTATAGGTTGTAGAAGAAATTTACATCTAAGGAAGAAATTTGTCCATAAAAAGGGGCATAAGAAAACTAGCAATGTAGATAATGCTAGTATCAGAGGTATGGGAAGGTAGAGGATGAGTCAGAGGTTGGGTTTGGAAGGTATAGCTGGATGGCTTCATGGATCGATGTTATAGCTAGCTCAGCTTTTTCACCCAAGTATGTGCCCTAGGGTCTTTGCCTCACCTATCCCACTTGAATTTACCTCCTTCAAATCATCTAGGTAGCAAACAACTGCAAGGACATCAAATCATAGGTACTTTTTTTTTTTGAAATTCAGATTCAAAGAGACTTCTTACACTAACATGTAACCACGAAAACACACACAGTAAAATATGGAGAAGCATAGTGGAAAAAACTTTCAGAGATGGGAAGGAAAGGAGATGGGAAGGAAAAATGCAACTACATTTGATTAGCATGAATTTATGAGTTGTTGTAAGCAAACTTTCAGACATGGGAAGTAAAATTGCAACTAAATTTGATGAGCATCAAGGTATTGGTTGTTCTAAGAAGTACAAAAACTAGAAGTTAATAAACATGAATTAGTTGAATGGAGTCTGAACATTAAGAGATGGAAAATAAAAATCAATTATTGAGGGTCGAAATTCTGATACTCAACTTTATTATGTAGATCTATCTAAAAACTCAAAGAAAATCTCAAAAGACTTAACAAATTTTTTGGATCAAGGCTCACGAAGTAATATTTATTTTAAATAAGTGACTTTTTTCATTTAAAATGAGAAAATAAACGATGTCCGGCAATGTTAATGCATCAAGGCATTAATACAACTATTAGAAGTGCCTAAAAACGTAGATAAAAATGATGCCTAGTCAAATTTATTAAAAATACTACCCAAAAAAAAAATAACAATGATAAATAATAATAAAATTTTGCAACCATCAAACCATACTCATGAGTCATGATAGCATTAAAATAAAAGAAAGACAAATCTAGCAACCTACAATGTACATTGTGAATTTAAAAATATGGGAATTCTTATTACAACCACAATATATTTTCAGGCATATATGCATCCCTTGTTCATTTCTGTATTCATTACTTGTCATGAAAGTTTAGTTAGCCTGTGGTGTCTCCAAGTGGTCATTACACCTATCCAAAGGCAGCCAAGGGGCATCTTAATTATATCCGATGAACCAAACACATGCCATTTGATCATTAAAACATGGTTATTATATGTGTTTCATCTTCTAACTATGAGAATGGTTCCACTGAAAAGCGCCACAAAATTTTATTCCAAAAACCTTCCACAAGGTAATGAACTACTCCTAATGACATTACAATGGATATTTATGTCAATTGAGCAATATGGTGATTGTGACATGTTCAAAAAACACAAGCTCCTCATTGTTCCATCCACTAGATTCTACCAGGACATTTTTTAGGGGCTGGATTAAGAAGTCCAGGACAGGAGCCACATGGTGGCACTCTCCAAGCCCCTAAACCGTGACACAAGGTTTTTTTATATTTTTTCTTGAAGAAGAGTTACACTTGATATTGTGTCCCATGGCCCCTGGCTCTCTAATATCACCTTAGTGGTGTTATCTTCATAGATGATAGTTTCTCCCCCAAATAATTAGCACAACTATGTTGTTCTGAGTGGGTTGAATAACCCAACCTGAAAATTTTCAACTATCCAAAAATTGCACAATTTCCAGATTTAATTTTCAGCCATATATGTTCTTCATGCATTGTTATTTATAGCTCTATATTTCTTGATAATTTGACATAAGTAAAAGTACAATTTGTTGAATGAATTGACATCATCATTAAAGAATCCAAGGGTTGGTTTGTGGCTGCTATATTTGTTGTTTCATTGCTATTAACTATTGCAAGAGTGAATAATCAGATCTGGTTATGTGGGATAAGCTGACCTAAAGGGATGAAACTTATCCAGATAGTTTTCTATATTTTCTCCTTGGATTGCATAGGGCTGTCAGAAAATGAAATATTGTATATTTTCTACTAATGTCTTATAATCTATTTCATAAAATCCATAAGACTAAAAATTTGCATGGTTGATATTAAGAAAAACTCTAGTCAAAGATATGAAATTTATGTTTTACATTAATTTCCATTTCCATTCATCTGGAAAATTTAACAATGATGCCATGTGGCCTGACTATGAATGTTTTTCTAAGCAAAATATATTACTACATATAAATTAGACTAACCTGGTCACTTGAAAATATTCCCTCCATTGTTGACGATTCTATTCCACATAACTTAAACTAGGATTGATCGTCAAATAAGGCATATGCGAGAATTCAGTAAGACTAGAAAATAAGTAGCCTTGCTTCGGTGGTGTTATCTTCATAGATGATATTTTCTCGGCCAAATAATCTACTGAATTATGTTGTTCTGAGTGGGTTGAATAACCCAACCTGCCTATGCAGTTTCAAGGCTTTCTAGATAGCATTTATGTGCCTATTGTGGTGTTATCCATCAAATTATTTCAAGGAAGTTCTCTAAATTAGGGTTGGGGACAAAGTTATTAGAAATCCAATGAGGTACATCAACCACCAAAGTCCTTATTTTAGGTGCCAAAGACTTTGCCATAGAATTTAGAATTGCCCCTTTATGGTTAGACCTAATGCCCCAACTGCTCTATTGATTCTACTCCTCAGCACCAAGCTAAAAATGTCTCTCAAGGGAATAACAAAGGTGGGTTCATGTCACCTGAAAGAAGCATAACTCTTAAATAAATAAAGTGGCCACTATAACAGTGTCAATTGCTGGCAAGCCTGTAATTTTAGCAAATGGGGAATATTTAAAATGACCCAAGGCTCTTAATATGGGATATTGGATACAAATTTATAGGCTTAAAGGCAAGGCTTCACCAAAATCTTACAAGGTAAGAGAATAACGACTAGATCACTGTCAATCCACAATGATAATGACCTCATGAATGTCAAGAAGGTATGCACCCTTGTATAAAACTCATAATTCATAACATTAGAATTATGATCCCTAGTTTACATATTTTGTGATTACATAAGTTAATTGTCTTTTTACTTCAAATGGTCCTAAATTCTATTTCCAATTTGGTCATATTATTTATACTCATATGGATGCCAAGAGGAATATTGTCACTTTAGTTTCTACCAACATTTTTTCAATTGTGTGGTGGGGCACAAACCCATTACAGATTTGAATGTTCAAAATTGGTAAAATTTATGCACCTACTGATGCTAAGGAAAAATGAATTTCAGAACTAGATGGCAGAGAAGCTGGCCAATTCTTAGTGGCTAGTTTGCAGGAACTCCAACATAGTTGAACTCAAGATTATAATTAAGGTGTGTTTCTTGTTAGAATTCCCTCGAGTGAAAAGGTCACTAAGTGTTGAGATCATGAGAGGTAAACAAGGATCAAATAGAACCAATAGCACACCCCAAATCAGCAAAAAACACAAAACACACAAAGAGAAGAGAATATCATGAACAAGAGAGACACCGCGTGCAACTAAATAATTTGGCATAAGAGAGCACTTATCTCCTAATCAAACAATTTATTTGTATAATATTTTTACACACTCTAAGGTGTAACATCCTCCCTAAGAGGAGTTACAGGCTCGTTAAAATAGATTGGTCCCAACCACCTAGATATAATATAATTGGTCTTTTGAATTATTTTGAATATGGCATTGTGACTAACAACCTTCAACTAGAAAACAGAATATCGCAACACTATAGACAACCAAGCACACTTTCAAAAGAAAACAGTAGTAACATACATTTAATCACTCTTTAGAAAAGCATTCCTAGCCAAAGTCCAATTTATGTCAATGCTCTATGCTCCCCTATAGAGACAAACCATGTCCCTAAATCATCACAAGGCGAAAGTAGCTATATGAAACATCTCTGCACAAATAAATGTATATATGAACAAGGTAAACATTGAATAATAAATTACTCATTATACATTCCAGCTCTCCAGGCCTTTCTGGAGGAATAGGAGCTCCTAAAATATGTTTGGGAAGAATCTGATAACATATGAATAATAGTCAACAGATGAGTAGAATACACTAGAGAAAATATGGTGCTAGAGTATATTTAATTAACCATAAAAACTTGACTAAATAAGAGCTCAACATCAACATCAGAGATTTTGATAAAAAATACAAAACATAGTCGCAAAATTACTCTAAAATATAAAGGAGGCTCCAACTTACCCCTGAATAGCCAAATAAAGTTTGATTATTGGTGGAAAATGGCATAACAACTGGTGGCATATTTACCACTGCATCATGAAATAAAAAATGATTAGTTATATTAGTTATTGCAAGGTTGCAAAATATGGAAATGGGAAAGTTTAACAAAATCCAACATCCATACTTCTATAATAAAGCTAAAACTTACATATCCTATCAGGATGATTTTATCATCAATTTCATCCAAATTTGTAGCTACACAAAAGATTAAACCACAGGTAAAATCAATAAGTCAAGTTTGTATAAAAAAAATATGCTAATCAACCAGTAAGATTTCAATAAAACATGCTCTTGTTTTAAACTAACACTGCAATAATATTATCACTCTATTTACTCATACATATATAATGACATGAATAAGAATTTTAGAACTCCTTTCATGATTTGATAAAAGAAAGGCATCACATTGTAAAATCACCTCCCTGTTTTGACATGAAATGGGCAATCTGTCTCACCCTGCAAAATCATAGGATCCACAATAATTAGAGAAAAAAAAAACCAAAGTATTCTGAAAAGTGAAAAACACTGAGAGCAAGCCCAAAAAATATCAATACAAAACCATAAGTATAGACACAGAAGGCAATGAAGCCAACCAGATTCCAGTGAATTACATCAAGAAAAACACATAAGGGAAGTCCAACCTAGGTTTTCATCATTGGAGAGATCTAGACAACACTAATAACCATATAATGCAATAGCTCAAGGTGACTTTGAAATCACAAAAAATTAATTTTCAATTACTAATGACAGACTCATTTATCCTACATTAAGCAATAGATGAATCCAAACAAATACTCACAGGTCTAATTGGAAAGACTTGGAATTGTGCATGATAGAAAGCTTTATAGGTATGACCACTATTTTCCCATTTACAACTCCAGAAAACCCTTGTTCCTATGGTCCTATAGTTACATCAGCATCCCCATCCCCTTTGTTCTATGATATTTTTAATGATTCCCCTTTGTGCTTTGGAAGATAAAACTTACACTTGGCACCATAATTGCAAATACCTCTGTTGACAAAAAACTGAGATCCACAACAAGAAATTTAGTAAACCAATAGTTCCAAAAGAAAAAATATAATCCGATTAGAAACAACTGTAGAACATGAAAACATAAAACTCATCACTGAGTATCTTACATTGCACCCAGGCTCATCAGGCTTCTCTGGTAGTGAAACAGCAACAGTTTTGACCTGTAAAGGCAAGAGCATATAAATTTAAGGAATGATTACATATCATATTAAATGGAAGACAAAAAGTAATAGATGAAAACACAGACTCACTTGATTACCTCACTTCCATGAACATTCTCCTTTGACTTTAAGGTTTCCAACCTATATTATGGTGGAAATTTCATTTTGAACCAAATTTGCAGATGATAGTTTTCATATAGTAATGAGTCAATAAATGAAAATAAACAACCCAAAAAAAAACTAAATTAAAAAACATCAAAAGAAATGAAAAATTATAAACAAAAGATAAATTAAAATAATATCAAAAGGATGTTAGCTAAGAGAAAATGTTAAAATTGGAAACTGGGGCGAAATTCTACTATGGTCTGCTCAGTTGATGGAAATAATAATCGCACTGAATTCCTCTTCTAGAGAGGACCAAAATAGATATAAGGATTGTCTAATTTGGACAATCACAAGTATTCATTAACTCCAACGCAACTGCATAAGGCATAAGCTTTTTAAGGCAGGAAAAATTGAAAATTGAAAATTTCAATTTCACTCCATGATTAATCAAGTCGGCCTACCCAAGAAGGATATAAATAACCTATCCTTGGCTCATCAATACTCATTATTATTGTCTCTGAAGTAGCTGCAGAAGAAGGTGATTTCCAACAAAGGAGATGGAGGCAAGGTTGGGTTTTATTTAGTCATCTCCAAAGGTTGAGTTCCACGGGATGGAGGAGGAGTTTGTTTAGGGAATATTTATGATTTTTTTTGGGCATTGTATCTCCTTCAGGTCTGAAGCTTCTAGCCACAGGTGTTAAGGCATGTACTGTTATGAAACCCTCCTTTAGCAAGACGAGTTCTACAGGTAGAAGGCCAATATTGTTGGAAGCCTAGTCTAGATCATATGAGGCATCATTCTCCTCTTCTTGTTAACCACAATCATGCACTAGAATATTTTGTGTTCCTCTCTATTTTTTATGGTGGTTGAGAAGATTTATTGAGATATTTTCATATCTAGTAAGAGTGTGTTGGATGAAGATTATTTCAATGATGGAATATGTGCCCTAACCAGGACAAAAATCCTCATCAAACTCTATCGATGATCATCAACAGTGAAGGCCTCACAAATAAACCAGTCTGATTATCCTTTTAAAGATTACTTTGTTTTACTTAGATGATAACCGATTAAGGCAAGGTTTTTTAACATCAGAAGACAGAACGAAAGATTTTATGGGTTACTTCTTTGTGATTTGGACAAGTGGCATTTCGGGCAAGTCAATATTTTATACTATAATAAGAATAATTGATAAAGGTTTTCCCCATATTGGGGTTTTTCCCTGGCTTGGGCCAATTTCAGTGTTTTCTTGTCTTGGCTTGTCTTTTACATATGATATTTTATGATCTTTTGATAATTATTGTCAGTGGATAATAGTTATGTGAATGTTTTTCTTTTCCACAAAAAAGAAAAAAATCGAACTTTTCTATTATAAATAGATAGTCTTAGAACATATGCAGAGCATTTCAAAACAGAGCAATTCCCTTGTTTCAAAGGGGGATGGTGACACAAGTGCTTTACAAGACCTGTGGTGATGCAAAACAACCAGTAAAAAGAAAAAAGAACCTCTCAAGGCACCAATGCATCCCCTTTAGCTCATCTTCTCCAAGATATGGAACATAAATAGAGATGAGAGAAGAAGGATAAGAATGCAAAGACAAAGCCCAGGGCTTCTGTTGTCGTTCCTAGAGACATCCTAGAGTTGTGATAGACCAGTGCCTAGGACATCTTATATAGCAAGGAGAATCTAATATAACAGATGGAGTTATCAATAACCAGCTCTCGTGCTATCTCTTGTAAAACAAGGAAAGTTAATCTGAATGGGACCAAGACCTTCAGAAACTGAAACAGAGGAAGGGATATTGCAAAGGCAAAGTGCATAAACCTAATATAAAAGCAACAGACAATTCAGAGATATTTTACTGCAAAGAGGGCCGATTCAGAAATACCTCATAGAAATAAGTTATCAAAAGGTGTATGTAGTGAATGAAATTTAGAGGAGATATTAGTTAACATTGAGCTGATATCCAGATACCCAATACCACCATGCATAGGCTTACCAATCTAAGAATCCATACATGACAATAGCATTTTAAAAACACCCTCCCAAAGCAACTAATATAGCAAAAATACGGTTTAGATGAATAGTGGAACAGAATATCATGCATGAGCCATATTTAAAGCGCTTGACTAATCAGAGCATGGGTATTAACTAGGATAAATCCATACCACAGATCAATGAGCCACTTGAATTCTAAAACATGATACAAGAGAATGGATGAAGTGAAATGATCTATTTAAATAACACATAAGAGAAAGTTACAGACTGTGAAATACCAAATACCAGAATCCTCTTTAACAAATGGAAATCCTCCTCACTGAGACCCTACAGGCTCTGAGCCTTTATACAAGAGTTTTACAAAATGTATACAAACAACCTTCACTGCATAATTTTTTGATAAAATCTAGAACCATTTCCATGTGTTTCTTCACGGTTTTTATAGTTGAAAGAGGAGTAGAGGTGGTAGGTGGAAAACTAAATGAAACATTAAACCCAGAAAAGAAAGAGAGGTCCGAAGTCCATTCTGTTTTAATGCTCTGCATTAAACCCTGGTACCTTCTGGAATGAAAGAGTGATCTTCCTCGGCCTCCATTTACTCTGGTATGGTCCTGATGTGATTATGACTGCAGTACTGTGTAGTACTCTAGTTACCAAACAAAGAGTGAAGCGAATGACGGTGAAGTCCGCCATATTGGTGAAACAAATGCTCTTGTAGCTCCGGACAGTGATCAGAGGGCATTTGCGATCAGAGCGATCGTGAGTCGGAAATGCTATGTGATCAATCATATCGCAAATATTTGCGATGGACGGATCGGGAGGCTCCACATGGATGTTTTGATTGCGATTGGGGCGGGGAGTGTGATTAGCGCTCCGCCATCGGATCGGGGTCACAGATCGACGGTGAGGGTTAAATCAGAGATCGCAATCGGGGGGAAACCAAGGGATGACACAGAGAATTTTGCGATTGTGATCCAAGCGAGGGTGCGATAAAGCACCGGCCATTCGTTCTAAACAGTGGATCAATGGTGTAAAATGCCTTGCGGGTCTTATAGACCTATGCCAATTACATCGGAGTTTTTCGCTTGTAACACGGGAAATGCACCCGCCTGTCACTCCGATTGCGATTGGTGCTTAAGACTTAAGCGCTTGGTCTTAGCGCTTGGGCGTATGGGGTTAAGTGTATAAGGGGCTTGCAGCAAAGGGGCTAGGCCCTTAATGTAAGGTTTGAAAGTGGGTTTTAGCCCATTTTAAATGCCTTTCAAGGGCTAGGAAGGGGAACGATAAAGAGGAAAAAGGGAAAATGGCCAAGCAAAGGGTGTATGTGGAAATTAAAGAGGATTTTGGGCTTAGTTAGGAGAGATAAGGGAGGAATTTTGAGATGGAAAGGGAACTTTGGAAAGAGGGAAAAAGAGGTGAAATAAGGAGTTCTGCAGAGGTACAAGGGGTAAATAAAGGCCCTTGGAGCACAGATTTTTGCACTCAATGAGGCTCATTTTCTCCAGAATAGCAGAGGGAAAGGGATTGAAGAGCAGTGAACATGAAAGGCTTCAAGGATGATGTCTTTCCAGAAGGAAACCATTACTTAAAAACTCAAAGATACCTTGGCCCCCCTATTTTTTTCTCAAAAATTAGCGAGGGGCTAAGATGATCAACATTGGCTCCACCTGGGGACGACACGTTCATCCCTGAGCGTGTCGAGAACTTCACAGACCTTAGGTAAATCTTCTATGTGGACACTGCTCTTCAGCACTTCCATTTTTCTTTTCATGATTCATCACGACACCTAGATTATTCAAATAAAGATGAAATGGAAAACTAATATATAGTATAATACACCAGGCTGTCCTTGCTTGCATCAGAATTGGAAGTAGGGTTTAAGAAATTGACCATTTATAGCTGCATCAAGCAAGTCACCCTGTAAATTTTCCAAATTGAAAGTATTGTTAGCTCCCTGCTCCACAATCTTGAAAGGATCAAACCAAAGTGGGTCGAATTTACCATGGTTTCCTTTTTCAGCCCTCCAGATGTCCCATCTGAGCACTAGATCACCAATTTGCATATTCTGGTCCTTAGCATGCTGATCAAAATGGTATTTCATCTTCTGCTGATACTCTGTCAGCACTTGATTTACCTAATTGTGTGTTTCTTCCAATTCCACCAGTTGATTTATTCGCCTGGTCATATCATCAGACTCTTCCTGACTTTCCTGCATGAATCGAGCTATTGGTAGGGCTAATTGAATAGGAAATATTGTTTCCCTCCCATATACCAATTCATATGGGGATTTTTCATTTTCTCTCTTGCTAGTAATTCTATTGGCCCACAGAGCAAATTTTAACTGGGAATCCCAATTTTTTTGGTTTTCATTTATAGTCTTCTTCAATGCCCTTACCATGATTTTATTGGAAGACTCTACCAAGCCATTTCCCTGTGGATAATAGGATATGGAGTGGCTTAGTGTGATGTTATACTATTGGCAGAAGCTTAAAAACTTTTCAGACTTGAAAGCCTGTGTGTTATCAGTCACTATTCTGGCAGGGCAACCAAAGTTGGATATGATGTTTTCCTCCATAAACTTTATGATCATAGTATCTATGGCATTCCTCAAAAGTATGGCTTCCACCCATTTTGTGAAATAATCTGTGGCAGTTAATATCCATTTATGCTGACCACTCGATGGAGGATGTATTTCACCTATAAAATCGATTCCCCATTGTCGGAAAGGTTCATCCACGTGCACAGGAATCATGGGAAGAGGTGCTAACTTCTGCCTTTCAAAAAATTTCTAACATTTCTCACATGCTCTTACCTGGGCAAAAACATCTCCAAAAATATTGGGCCAATAGAAACTAACTCTTAGGATTTTGTGAGCAGTGGCCCTCCAGCTGTAGTGACCCCCACAGATTCCTTCATGAAATTCTGCTATAATACTCTCTACCTCATCCTCTGTGAGACACAGGAGTAAGATGCCTGAGGGATCTTGCTAGTATAGCTGCCCATTGGCGACTATATACTTCTGTGATTTTAATCTTAGTGTTTTGTACTTAGCTTTATCACAGCTTGGTGGGAAGCTGAGTGTGAGGAGATATTCGACTATCTCTTTGTACCACTGACTGGTGAGGTAATTTATATGTGCTTCTAGAGTAGCTACTCCAATTCCATGCCATTCTTCTTTCTCTCCAGATTCCTCACCTGTTATAATGGACAAATTTATGCCCAGAGCTTGATAGTTTGATTCAGATAACATTTTAGCAAGCCCCTATCCTTTGATTAGTCTAGTAGGGAGAACGTCTAAGTCATACTCCTGTATTTTGGAAATCCACTTCCCCCTTTTTCCTTCACTATCCCCTTGAATAAGAATATCCTTTACAGCAGCTGCAGACACAAATGCAGTGATACGGGACTGTAAGATATATACGCGGAATGCTTTGAGGGATTTTACTAGGGTGTATGCTTGTTTTTCCAATATATTTTACTTTAATTCTGCATCACGGAGCACCTGACTGAAGAAAGCTATGGGCTGCTCATACCCTTCCTCATTTTTCTGCAATAGAACTCCCGCTATTGTCCGAGGTGATGAAAAAGAAAAAATCATGAAAGGTTTGTCATAATCTGGTCCAGCTAGCACATGAGCTTCTGCGAAAGCATTTTTTATTCTGGTAAATGCCTCTCGTGATTCCTGGGACCATTTAACTTCATTGTCCTTCTTCAACATGTCAGTTATATGTCGAAATATTTCGGCATAGTTAGGAATAAACCTTCTCAGGAAATTGATATGCCCTAGGAATACTTGTACCTCTTTCTTATTTCTGGGAAAAGCAATACCATTTATAACTTCTACCCTCTTAGGATCTATCTTCACACCATCTTTAGTCACAATGTGTCCCAAATGCTTACCCTCTTCTAAAGCAAATAAAGCCTTTTGAGGATTAAGGGAAAGACCATACCTTCTGCATTTCTCAAAAGTTCTACGCAGATGCTCAATGTGCTCAGTATCATTATTGGAAAATACAGTGATATCATCGAGGTTGACCACCAGGAATTTATCCTGCTCCCCAACAAAAGCAATGTCCATGGCCCTTTGAAAAGTGGCCCCTGCATTAATCAATCCAAAAGGCACCCTGGCATACATAAATGTACCCCAAGGTGTGGTGAAAGCAGTCTTCTTTTGGTCCTCTGGAAGTACAGCCACTTGATTATAACCAGAGAACCCATCCATCATTGACATTCTGGAAGCTCCAGCTACCCTCTACAAGATGTGATCCATCTTAGGCAGTGGATAATTTTCCTTTAAGGATGCTCTATTTAAATTTCTGAAATCCACACACAGCCTTATTTCTCAATTCTTCTTCGAGACAAGGACTAGGTTTGCCACCCATTTAGAGTAACTCAATGGTACAATTATTTTGGCCTTTAAAAGTTTCTTAATTTCCTTCTCAATGGAAGGAAGAAGCAGGGGATTTATTTGTCTGAGCTTCTGCATATGGGGCTTTGTATCTCCCTTCAGTGGAATTTTGTGCTGCATAATTCTGATGTCAAAAGTTTTCAATTCCTGATAGGACCATGCAAACACATCTTTGTAAGACTGGAATAATTTCTGATATAGATTTTTTTATTCTCCAGGGATCTTCCTGGACAGTTTTACAATATTGGGGTCAGCCTTAGTACCAAGATTCAGGTCCTCTACCAGATTTTCTTCCACCACTTTGCTTGGCTGTAGTGGGACATCATTCTTGTCAAATAATCTTTCTAGAGGCACCAGCCCTCTAGGTATAATATTTCCTTTTAACTGCAACACCTTATTACCTGCCACTTTCTCCTCCCAATTTCTTTCTGAAGTATCTTAAGACTCAACCTCTTCTTCATTTCCATCAATCTCCATATTGGAGAACTCTCCCACTGTTTCAAGGAATCTCTTCATCTGTTCTTCATCTTCAAATACCTGCCAGTGTTTGATGTTATTTGGGATTGATGGTCGATAACGCACCTCAACTTCGTATCTTAAAAGAGGGTTCTGAGGTGGTCGAAATGTACTAGCAGCTACAACAAGGGAATCAGCCATCCTATTATGTTCTCGGGGCATGAACTGGATATTGAATGCCAAGAAGAAATTTTATACCATGTCCCAAACTTCATTCCTATAAGCCCTTAGCCTAGGATGTTTGGTCTGACACTGATTCCTGACTTGTCTGACCACCAGTTCTGAATCTCCCAGAACTTTTAAGATTTGTATGTTCATATTCCTGGTTGTCTGCAATCGTAACAGAAGTGCTTCATATTCAACCACATTATTAGTGGCTTCATATTCTAGCTTGAATGACAAGGGAACCCACCTTCCTGTAGGAGAAATCAATAATATTCCAGCTCCATTACCTTCTTTTGAATTTTCGCCATCAAAATGAAGTATCCAAATCCCTGCTTCATGGCTCTCTGCGAGCTGTTTAGTCTTGATCTGACAGAAGGATGGTTCATGATCATAATATTGATCTTCTTCCAGCATCAAGCATGAAAAATCTCCTTCCTTACTGTAGACTAGTGAATTTACATAGTTTTCAGCCTTAGTCACCATCTTGAAAAATATAGTCTCCCTGTACAACCTCCTCTCTTGGCCACCAAAAACTAGGATTGTGGCATATGTTAAATCCATCTTGAGTGATCCACTGATTTTTTTCCCCAGGACCTTGATAGCAACATACCAAAACGAGCTAGGATTTTAGCCACCATGATGTCCATTACCACGCTTTTAGCTGGGATTTGGGCCAAATTAACCACCAAATCCTTGATCATCCCCAAGCATTTAACTCTTTTGGAGTCAAATGAATAAAGGTCCTTGTATGGCCGGGTGATTTGTAATCATAGTTGTTCCATGACTGATAGAGGTATAAGATTATGGGATGCTCCAGAATCTAATAGAAAATTATGTAATAGCAAGTCATGAATCAATAGAGACACATAAAAGGGAGGAGTAGAAGCATCTAATTCCTCAACACGTGGACCAAAGATAACCATGGGCCTTTCTTCTTGAAGGTTTAGGCTATCTGGAGTGAGTGTTTCTTCTGGAGGGAGAATGAATGAGGTGACTTGGGATTGATATGCAGGTTGTTTCAACAACTCAGTCAAGGGCACTGGGATTTTGAATTTTTCAAGTTCCTTTTGCAGACTAAAAATAGGAGAAGACTTTTCTATTACAAATTCTTTTGACTCTTTATTTTCAGCTGGGGGTTTGATTTCTTTTGACATAGACTTGGTATTAGAGGGACTGATTACTTTTGAAGAGGAAGGAATTTGATCATTAGACTGCAAAGGTTTGTTTAGAGAGCCCTTACCTTTGTCTATGAATTTCTGCATTGTTGATTCCTTCTAAGCAGGTGCTTCCTTCTGGGGAGGTTCCTCTTCTTGATCTTGAGTACAAGTCCTCTTCCTGGAAGATCTGAGATCATATCTTGTATTGAAATGTGCTTGCATGAAGTCAGTAAATTATTTACAATAATGATCAATTTCGGCTTCTTCTGTGTCTCTGGTCTTTTCTTCTTCTTGCAATGGGTACTCAAATCCTTCATTTCCCTGTGAAGGGCATTCTTCTCCATCACTATTTGAAAAGGCAAGATTTGCATCCTCCAGTCCATAGGCAGTGTCTTCAGCAGAATCATCTACTGGCCCTTCCAGGTACAATGGGTCTGGTACCTGATCCTGTCACTCCTTTGCTTCCCTTGGCAATATTTGTAGGGGTGGTTTCCTATACTGAGGATTGTAACCTCTGTTTGAAACATTGTGGAAATTCTTGAAAGCTGAATTCTTGGCCTCCAATTCAACCTTGACCACCTTTTTAATCAATTTGGTCATTTCTTCCATTCTATCTGTGTCTCTGTCCTGGTTAGAGGTAGATACCTCTTCTTTGCCTCTTCTTCTGGTATCTTGTTCATTTTTTCCCTTTCATTTTTCAGTGGAGAAAAAATTTGCCTCAATTTCTAGTGCATCCGACTGAGCATCATCTAGAGTAGCAGGCCTCCTTTCTCTAAGAGAGAAACCAAATTATGAATCAAAGGCTGCTACAAAAACAACTTTAGTAGCATTTTTATGAGGTTTCATATCAGCAGGGAGACTTAGATACAATTTATTAAATCTCTTGATAAATTCTGATACCCCTTCATTATGTCTTTTCTTGAGTGTATTAAACTCAGTAAGACATTTTCCATGATCTTTCTTCTCCCCCCATTTTTTGAGAAAAGTATCTTCCATATTATCCCAAGTAGTAATAGAACAACCTACCAATGTCTTAAACCATTTTCGAGCTTCACCATCAAGAGACTAGAAAAAAATCCTTAAGACCGCATCTAAATGTTCAACATTAAAGTTCTCTGAAAAAGAGCAGAAAGTCTCAAGATGTTTTTGAGCATCAATCTCATTTTCCCCATTGAATCTGGGCAAGATCTTTAGATAATCTTGGGGCATATCATTCAACACTTGAGGTAATGCCAGAGGATCATATTTATTTAGCAAGAAGCCTGGAACATTTTCCATTGGAGGGGGTGGAGGTAGTGCAATATTTTGATGAGTAAGAGGAGGAGGAGGAGGTGGAAGTGGAGTATGAATAATAATAGGAATATACTCAACTGCAGCCTGAGGTGTTGAGGGGAATAATGGTCTATTAACAGTAGATACTTTAGTGACTTCCTTGAACTCTTCGACCTCAGGAGTAGGATGAAGACTGTTTTTAAATTGGACACCTCCTCGGGGTGGGCTATCTGAATAGTAATCGGTATCTCCAACAGTGGATTCGGGAATTTGTAATTGAGAATCTTGAGAGGAGGAGGACGGAAAGTCTTCTTGAGAGAATTCGAGAATCTCAGAATGGACTGATTTTATTTCCCTGGAATTTATTCAATGTATGATCTTTTCAGGGTCAGACAATGAAGGTGTCTTTGGATTAGATGTATTTGACCTAAGGTGTGGCTTTCGAGGAGCCGAGACTGCAAATAGATTTATCAAATAAACAAATGTGGAGTCGCCAAGGTGAGGGATCTACAACTCTCAACTCTCCATACTCACCTACTTGAAGAGTGAATTTTATTTTTTCGAGGCCCAGGGATTTTAAAATTTCTCAACTTTGTTCCCCGGCAACTGCGCCAGAAAGATGTTGTCATTCCTAGAGACAGCCTGGAGTTCTAATAGACCAGTTCCTAGGACATCCTATATAGCAAGGAGCATCTAGTATAATAGATGGAGTTATCAATAACCAGCTCTCATGCTATCTCTTGTAAAACAAGGAAAGTTAATCTGAATGGGACCAAGACCTTCAGAAACTAAAACAAAGGAAGGGATATTGCAGAGGCAAAGTGCATAAACCTAATATAAAAGCAACAGACAATTCAGAGATAGTTTACTGCAAAGAGGGTCGATTCAGAAATACCTCACATAAATAAGTTATCAGAACGTGTATGTAGTGAATGAAATGTAGAGGAGATATTAGTTAACATTGAGCTGATATCTAGACACACAATACCACCATGCATAGGCTTACCAATCTAAGAATCCATACATGACAATAGCGTTTTAAAAACACCCTCCCAAAGTAGCTAATATAGCAGAAATACGGTTTAGATGAATAGTGGAATATAATATCATGCATGAGCCATATTTAAAGCGCTTGACTAATCAGAGCATGGGTATCAACTAGGATAAATCCATACCACAGATCAATGAGCCACTCGCATTCCAAAACATGATACAATAGAATGGATGAAGTGAAATGATCTATTTAAATAACACATAAGAGAAAGCTATAGAATGTCAAATACCAAAGACTAGAATCCTCTTTAACAGATGGAACTCCTCCTCACTGAGACCCTACGGGCTCTGAGCCTTTATACAAGAGTTTTACAAAATGTATACAAACAACATTCACTGCATAATTTTCTGATAAAATATGGAACCATTTCCATGTGTTTCTTCACGGTTTTTATAGCTGAAAGAGGAGCAGAGGTGGTAGGTGGAAAAAAAAATGAAACATTAAACCCAGAAAAGAAAGAGAGGGCTGAAACCCATTCTATTTTAGTGCTTTACATTAAACCCTGGTACCTTCTGGAATGAAAGAGTGATCTTCCTCGGCCTCCATTTACTCTGGTATGGTCCTGATGTGATTTTGACTGCAGCACTATGTAGTACTCTGGTTACTAAACAAAGAGTGAAGCGAATGACGGTGAAGTCCGCCATATTGGTGAAACAAATGCTCTGGTAGCTCCGGACAGTGATCGGAGGGGAGTTGCGATCGGGAGTCAGACATACGATGCGATCAATTGCATCACAAATATTTGTGATGGACCGATTGGGAGGCTCCACATAGATGTTGTGATTGCGATTGGGGTGGGGAGTGCGATTACTACTCCGCCATCGGATCGGGGTCACAGATCGACGGTGCGGGTTAAATGGGAGATCGTGATCGGGGGGAAACCAAGGGATGACATGGATAATTTTCCGATTGCGATCCAAGCGGGGGTACAATAAAGTGCCGACCATTCGATCTAATTGGTGGATCAACAGTGTAAAATGTGTCGTGGGTCTTATAGACATACGCCAATCGCATCGGAGTTTTTTGGTTGTAACATGGGAAATGCACCCGCATGTCACTCTGATTGCGATTGGCGCTTAATACTTAAGCACTTGGTCTTAGCGCTTGGGCGTATGGGGGTAAGTGGTTAAGTGGCTTGCAACAAAGGGGATAGGACCTTAATGTAAGGTTTGAAAGTGGGTTTTAGCCCATTTTAAATGCCTTTCAAGGGCTAGGAAGGGGAACGATAAAGAGGAAAAAAGGAAAATGGCCAAGCAAAGGGTGTATGTGGAAATTAAAGAGGATTTTGGGCTTAGTTAGGAGAGATAAGGGAGGAATTTTGAGATGGAAAGGGAACTTTGGAAAGAGGGAAAAAGAGGTGAAATAAGGAGTTTTGCAGAGGTACAAGGGGTAAATAAAGGCCCTTGGAGCAGAACGTTTTGCAGTCAATGAGGCTCATTTTCTCCAGAACAGCAGAGGGAAAGGGATTGAAGAGCAGGGAACATGAAAGGCTTCAAGGATGATGCCTTTCGAGAAGGAAACCATTACTTGAAAACTCAAAGACAGCTTGGCCCCCCTGATTGTTTTTCAAAAATTAGCGAGGGGCTAAGATGATCAACAACTTCCATGGATCGACAAGAGGAACTGGCAGTAGAAACTATCCCAGTCCCTAGAAAACAACATTTTTTAACAAAAATGGAGCCTAGAACCTCCTTACATAAGGAAAACAGTTCTGGGCTCATATAAAGTAGCAGTTTTAGAGTTTTTTGAGAGCATATATGTACATAAATAAATTAAAACAACAGAGTTTAAACAAAAGCCGGCTGTTACCTAACATGAACAACCCAATCCACCAGCTCAGTTACTGTCTAGGACCCCAAATCTTACTGAGCACCTTCTTTAGATAATCGATCTGCTTCCTGGTTCCTTTCCCTGTAAATGTGACAAACAGATATCTCAGTGAAGAAACATTTAAGACGATGGATCTCCTTAAGCAAAGGTAAAAAAATATAATTCCTTCACTGCTGGGTCCCATTAAACCAATTCACAACATTCCTAGAATCACCAAAAATATGAATCTGTCTCAAATGTTTTGAAATCAAGCAGAAAAGAAGAAAATGGAGGGCTTTAAGCTCAGCAAAATTATTGGACCCTTTCCTAAGGTCCACCGAAGCACGAAGAGAGTTATCATGTGAGAGATGAATAATTAAGCCAACACCACATGAGCCATTTAAACCAGAAGCCCCGTCGAAAAAATCCCACGGAATTGAGTCATTGATAACTTCAGGCTGAATGTTTCAAGGAGAGCCTGGACCAGAAGAAGAAGGAATGTTATCATAGATGGAAACTCCCTCTGCTGCCAATCTAGCAATAGGAAAGGACTGCTCATTGAAAATAGCCTTGTTACAGGCAATCCACATTCCCCATGCTATAAGAAGGGGGATAGATCTAACTTTATCATTTGGAGCCTCCTGCCACCATTGGTTCCAAGCCTGAAAAAAGTCTTCATCATGCCAACTGAAAGGAATATTAATCAATCTTAAAGTTTCTGCCCAGAGACTGGAGTTAAAGGGGAAAAGAAGGAAGAGGTGGAGAGCAGTTTCTTCAGCTGATTTGCAGTGTTGACACCAGCTCGACCCTGATTTCCCCCTCTTATGGAGGAAGTCCTAGGTTGGCACTTTGTTTTGGAGGATGCACCAAAAAAAGAGTCTGGTCTTGGCTGGGCATTTTAGTTTCCAGATTGGTTTATACCACCAGCTCAGGGTTCCCCTCCCCACTTGAGACATCAACCGCTTATAACCCGCTTTAGGAGAGTAGATACCAGACTGTGCATACACCCAATGTAATTCATCACTTGTATCTGAGATCCGAACAGAAGAAACGAGTAAGGCTGAAACATAATGGTTCCATTCTTCCAACCACCTATCTTCTAAGTGCAAGTCGACACCTATGAGCTAGCCTTGTTTCACAAGGGAGGTTGTTCTAGGGTATACTACCTGATTCAAAGTATAAAAGCCTCTTTCATTGAGAAAATCTACCAGAGCCAGAGAGAGGGAGAAATTGTCTGAACAACCAACCCATGGATCACAACCTAGACGGACTTGACTACCATCTCCAACATTCCAAGCCAATCCATGTTCAATTTTCTGAACTGAAGCCACAATAGCTTTCCAAACAAAAAAAGCATTTTTTGAAGACTTGACTGGAGAGCGAATCCAATCCAGAAAAAAAAAATGGTTGATATATTTTCTTTTGATGACCGATACCCAAAGAGAGTCTGTTGAAATCAAATGCCAAGCAAGCTTAGCTGCAAGGGACTTTGCAAAGGACGACATATTTTTAATCCCCCAACCTCCCCATTTCTTGGGTTTAGTGATTTTGTCCCAGGCAACCCATGGGGTGACATGTTCCAATTTTGACCCTGCCCAAAGGAATTTACTGCACAGTTTATCGATTAAGGTCAAGATGCATTTTGGGACCCATCAAAGGCTAGCGCAATAAACCGGAATGGCCATCAACACTGACTTAATTAGGACTAGTCGGCCTACCCTCGAGAGCCACCTAAAACTCCAATGATTCAGCCTTTTTTAAACTTTAGCAAGTAGCCACTTCCAGTCATGGATTTTGTAGTTGTCAGGTTTAAGATAAAAGCCCAGATATTTAAATTTTTCTTGCATGGATCTAACTTCAAATTTGAAGAGGCTTCTAACTCTTCCAATCTCTTCAGCAAAAAGACCAGAGGGAGTAAGGATCGACTTTTAATCATTAATTTGGAGGCATGTTGCTTTAATAAAGAGTTCCAACAACTTTTTTAATGCACGTCAATCCTCCATACTCCCATTGACAAACAACAAAAGATCGTCCATGAAAAGGAGATGTGTAATCCAGAGATTTTGCACCACTTCAATTCCTTTGAGGTTGCCCTGCCTTTTTCCTTTATGTATCATTAGACTTAACCCTTCTGCTGCGAAGAGAAATAGTAGAGGAGATAAAGGACAGCCTTGCCTAAGGCCACGTTCTGGGTTAAAAAAAGAGGTTGCAACACCATTAATCAGTAAGGCAATAGCAGTTGAGGATACACAGCTCATGATCCATCTGAAAAAATCAAATCTAAATCCAAGGTGAGTGAGTAAAAGTCGCAGATACAACCAACTAAATCTATCATAAGCTTTAGACAAATCAATTTTTATAATATCCCCTTTTCTTCCACTTCGCTCCAGACTATGAAGAGATTTTTGAGCTACGCCTACAACTTCATGGATTTGTCGGCCATTCAGAAACCCAAACTGTTCCGGGGAGATGTTACTGGAAAGGAAAGGCTTAATCCTGGAGGCTATGACTTTTGCAATTATTTTATATACACAAGTACAGAGAGAAATAGGCCGGAAGTCAGCAAAGGAGTTTGGCTGGTCAGATTTGGGTATCAAGGTGAGGAAAGTGGAGTTGAAAGGGGGGAAAATGGTTCCCGAGGCTCTAGATTCATCTACAACAGCTACAAGCTCATCACCAAGAATATCAAAAAAGTGCTGGAAGAATTCAAAAGTCCATCTGTCTGGACCTAGAATTTTGTCCCTTTGCATTCCTTTGGGAATGTCTTCAACTTCTTGTTTTGTTACAGGAGTCATGACGGCCTCGTTGCCTTCTTCATAAATGAAACTAGGAAAAAACTGGGCCACTCTGATGACTTCTGCAATAGACGCTTCAGCTAGGGCTTTAAAAAGGTCTTTAAAGAAATGAATACCCAAGAAAGCCAGATCCTCAAAAGAAGAAGCCTGTTCACCATTATATTTAGGGATTTCCCAAATAGTGTTTGCAAGCTTCCGACCTTTAGCATAGTTTTGAAAGAATTTAGTATTCTCATCTCCCGCTTGAAGCCAGTTCACTCTTCTTTTCAGGTGCCAACATTCTTCCCTGAGCTGAAGGATGCTTCTCCTAGAGGCCTCCAACTCCTTGATTTTATTCCTCGATTACACAGAGGCATATCCTCCCCCTTCCGGTTCTTCCAATAGTGCAAGTTCAGTATTGACCCTCTTGATCTCCTCTTCTTCCTTCGCCTTTTTTTGAGCAGCCTAGCTTTTGGAGGCTGCTTTCATTTTCTTCAAATTTTTCCAAAGAAAGACACTCCTTGAAATTTCAGGGCTAAAAGAATCTTTCTCCCAAGTTGCAGAAAAGAGTTCATTATACGAGTCATCCTTGAGCCAGGAAGAATTAAATTTGAAGGGAATTCCTGGTTTTTTTCGATCACCTTTAATTTCTAGAAGGATAGGAAAGTGGTCCAAGACGCCCCCTTCACCTACCCAATGCCGATAATTCATAATTTTATCCACCAAAACTTCACTTAATAGAAAATGATTGATCTTCTTACCCACCCAATCCTGCCCAATTATTCTGTTTCTCCAAGGAGGTCGCAGCTTCATAAGGGGCATATCCACCAGATGGTTACTGGAGAAGTCAGTTAAAGGGTCAGATCTGGCCGATGCGCCCCAAGACTCCACTTCCCCCAGAGAAAAGTTCAAATCTCCACCGATGATTAAATTGGGTTGAGCAAGCCAGGAGGAGCTGAAGACAGAGGTCCAGAAAATCTCTGTGTCCACACAAGGCCCATATATATTGAGCTCACTAGAAAAAGTATCCAACGCCAGAACATTTGTAGAACCCCAAGAAGAGACATATTTAAGCTCCTTAAGATTAAAACTAGTAACCACACCCCCTGATCTCCCTACTGCATCGAGGGTGAAAAAGGACCAGTCAGGCAGAAGTTTGGAAGTAGCACAGATAACCACATCCCCTTTCCCCAGAGTTTCATGTAGCAAAACAATGTCCGGATTCTGAGAACGCATAAGTTCTTTGAAGGCTAGCCTTTTTGGCTGGCTAGCTAAGCCTCTATAGTTGAATGAAAGGACAATCATGGCACATCTTCTGGGGGTGGTCGCTCTGCTCTAAGCACCCCAGTAAGAGAAATCTATTTACCATCAGCAATATCCACAACAGCTTTCAATTGAGACTTGGAAAGGTTGGATTTTTTGCCTCTCATTTTCCTAGCCCCTATTACTACAGGATTCAAAGCGAGACCACCTACAGCCAAGCTAGACCCAACCCTGTTTTCCCGAGGTCTGAGGTTATAAGGGAGAGGTTCAGAAAGATAGTTCCGAGAACAGGGGACCTGATGAGCGCCAACAGCTAGAGAGGAAGGGAAACCAGAGGGGTTGGGAATGGACAGGATAACACTATCATGGGACGACAAAGGGATGTTTGAAGCTGAAAAATAATTTAAAATTTTCCTGGAAGGACCAGGCTCAGCAAGTTCAGAAAAAGGAATACAAGTAGTGAACTAAAACGAGAGAGGATAGGAGGAAGGCATACCCATCTGAGACGCCCCAACTAGTTCAGCAACTTGTAGGGGAACAAGCGAGTCTACCATATCCTCAAATGGGAGGGAGCAAGGGTCTGTTGCTACCTCCCGGACCTATTCCGTGATCACCACAGGGGGAGGAGGAGCCTCCTGCACCATAGGACCAGTCTCGGCATCCTTAGGAGACTCATCCAGATCTGAAAAAATGACCTTATCCTTCCTGTACTGCTTTCTCTGTCTACACCCACGACGGTGACTGAGCGAACACTCCTTCGCCAAATGACCTATCTTATGACATCTATTTCACCGAAAGGGAAGGTGCTCATAGTCTATCATCTGCAGAAACTCCAAATCTCGGTAATAAAGCATCATTGCATCTGCAAGACCTTCCTTCGAATTAAAACTTACCAGTATACGAGCCACACTCCTATCCCTGGTTTAAATGTATGACTTATCAGCTTCTAAAAAGGTGCCTAGAGTGTTTCCGATTGAGACAAAAATAGAGTTTGTCTAGAACTGCAGAGGGAGTCCAGGGAGCTTGACCCATATCGGCGATTCTGCCATTTTTTCCTTTTGTGCATCGAAGAGGGGGGTCCATCTTCTGAAGAGAATGGGCCTCTTCCCAAAAAATTATTTTCTTTCGAGAACCCAATCCACTTGTTCTTTCCTTTCAAACGTGATACTGAACCAGCCTCTTACAAGGATTGAAATATCTACAGGCATACTTGATGAGTCTTTCCACATTGATTGAGCCTAATCAGTGATGTAGTCTGCCGAGTATTTCCAGCCCCTTACTCTTCCAACAATCATAATCTCAGTTAGTTCCATAACTTTCTCAATGCCAATATCCACACCCAACAGACATTTTGGTCGAGCTTCTTTCATTTTAATGGATTTGGCTTTCTTCCGCTTATCTCCCACAGCTGTCTTGAAACCCCCTCTTCTACTACCGGGTTTATTTTAGGAGCATCAGCCCTTATAGACTCGATCAATATCTGTCTGAGGTCCTCAATGGATCTGGGAGGCACAAAATCCTTACTTAGGCCCGGCTGGGCACAGGCCCCTGAAGCAACTTCGAAATGGGGGGGAAACTCCTAATTTTCAGAGGCCGATGATTTCGGAGGGAGATCGACTGCCTCGTTCAAGGAAAACCTTGACTGATCACAGAGGCCTAGAGCCCCATCCCTCACAGGAAAGGGCAACCCTCTTCATTCTGCACGACTGGCACTAGATCCTTGTTGAGCCCCAAAGATGTCCTTTCCTTTCACCAAACTTCACTTCATTTCCTTTCTCCCTTATCAATTATAGGCTTAAAAGATCAATGGGATTAATTAAAGTCACTTTAGGAATGCATATAATGACTGACTTGCTATATTTTCGTGGTTTTGTTGTTGTCGTAATTTTTTACTAGACTAGGCTACAGAATGTAGCCATTCTGTAGCCAGCCACCTATTCTGCAACTATCTTCATGTTTACGCAAATTACAGGTGTCACTTACAGAGAAAAAAAATATGGTTGAAATCCAGACTTCATCTACATCGTTACTTTTCCTCTACGAAGTTTGAGTAAAAACCTCCAAGTGGTTATGCACATGGAAGAACTCAAAACTAAGAGGCAGACTTATACCGGGACAAGAACTCTACAGATGTCTTCAGCAAGAGTACGAGGCTTCCACAAGAGTTCTAATTTGATTTTAATTGGGAAAGACACTTATCCCTATTTCCTCTCAAGGGTAGTTATGTATTTATTTTATAAGAATGACTCGGGAGACTGAGAGACAATTAGCTAGATTGATGTTTTATTGTTAGATCTCAAAAGACCGTAATACTCTGTTTTTGAAGTATTTTTCCTTTAATGAAAGAAGAGCAACTTTAATACTAGATTTGAAGCAATCTTGAGTAGATTTTTGTGCTAATCCAGTGGTAGAGGGCCCCTACTACCCGAGAAGCTCTGTGCATACTATTTAGATAAGTAACTTTAGCCTTGTTTCATTTCTAATTCAAGTAGTTTTCTAAACTTTATGTTTTTATGCTCATTCACATCAAATGTTACAACCAGTCTTGTTCTTATGAATTATTCCAAAATATCACTAACATTGAATGAGACATAGCTGTAGTATTTTAGAGCTTAGTTGCATTTTTTCTGAACTTTATGTTTTTATGCTCATTCACATCAAATGTTACAGCTAGTCTTGTTCTTACGAATTTTTCCAAAATATCACTAACACTGAATGAGATATAGTTGTATTATTTTAGAGATTAGTTGCATTTTAGTTCAGTTGTAATAATTCGGAGGTTAATGGAACTCTAGTTCAATTCTGTTCACTATATTTTAAGTTTGAATGATTGCATTTTAGTTCATTTCTATCCATTGTATTTATAGTTTTATTAGTTAGTTGTATTCTAGTTTTGTTAAATTAGACTTAACGGCCTTCATTATTTACAAAATAATCTTGTTCTTAAATTCTATTAATACATCATTATCATAGGAACAAGAATTGGTAATGTCATTTTGAAGTCTTGACTATTCTGCAATTTCTCATAATTTCACAAACTGCCTCTTTTCCAAAGCTATTCCAAAAGATTTCTAACTCTTGAATGAGGCTATAACAGTGATATTTTGAGTTGTAGAATGGATTAATTTTAGTGTCATAGGTTAGAGTAGAGTTCCTCACTATGTTGCAGACTATCTTTTCGAAATGTGTTCCAACAAATTACTAGCCATGGATGAGATTTTCTCTGTGATATTGTAGGTTGTTGTTTACTTAGAAAAACCTCATTGCATTAAACTTATCCTTTTCTCAAGTTATTACAACATATTTCTAATGAATGAATTGGACTGAGTTCATGTTATGAGTTATTGAGTTCATGCTATGAGTTATTTTTTTTATAAGTATTGCATTTTCTGTTCTCAAGTGCCATACATAGTTTAGAATAGATTTTTCTCTGTTTCAGTGTGACCAGCAACTTCTCTTTACCAACACTTAGTTCTTTTCCTCTTAGCATAAAAAACACAAAACCAAAAAACCAAAAACACTAGAAAAACACTAAACACGATGAAGTATGAAGCAAATACCTAGGCACATATAGTGCACTTCACTTCAACAGTTTACTAGCCCTAGTTGACAGTTTATGACATCAATTTAGGAACACTAAGTTGAGTAGAAATTTTGGCGCCATTACTGGGGAAGTATAACTAGGTATCCTTATTTCTTACCTCCCAAAAACAATGATATGCATAGAGAAAGAGACTCAAGGGGTATATTCATAAGTAGCAGAAGCTTGATTCCTAGAACACCACTTGTTCTACCGAGACCAAGAGTCAGCACACCTCCAACTCAAACCCACATTCCATCCTTTACTGATCCTAGACTTCCAGGGGACTTAAGATCAGATATTCCATTATAAATACCTTCCACTTTATCCATTGAACCTGTCTTAGAAGAAGATTCAGGGACCCATGCTAGGGACATAAACTTTTCAACTTCCACAGAAGAATCAACTATGGCAGAAGAAGGGGGAGGAGGAGTCTTTAATGGAGAACACACATTATTTGGAGGGGGTAGAGGTAGAGGTAAAGGAGAAGGAGGTAGAGGTGAAGAAGGAGGCAGAGGAAGAGGTAGAAGAGAAATGGGAAACTCTTTTGGGTTTCCTATAGTAGATGAAGAAACCAATACAACTATGAAAAAAATTTCACCCTCTGTCCTTCCAAACTTTTATGGACTCAAAAATAAAGATCTTGAAACCTTCCTATTTGAATTTGAAGTCATATGTAGAACCTATGATTACTTACAAGATGCCCAAAACCTTAAACTATTCCCTTCAACATTGAAAGGAGCAGCATTAAAATGGTTTATGAGTTTGATCAACAGTTCTATTAGGACATGGGAATACATGAAACAGGCATTTCTAGAGAGGTATTTGGATTACTGTATGCCAGTCAAACATAAAGAGGAAGTGTTTAAAATGTTACAAAAATAGGATGAAAATTTGGAAGATTTGTTGGAGAGGTTTAACTATAACATCAAGAGGGAAAAAATAGAAAACTTAGACCAAGATACTTTGAAAGCTCTCTTGTTGAAGACAATTAGGGATGAATGGTTAGATATCCTTAACATGATGGGAAAAGGGGATATATCTCAGCTCACATTACCTGAAATAGCTGAATTGTGTATCAACCTTTCAAGAGGGAAATCTAAAACTGTAAAAGGACCAAGAGACCCTGCTCTTGCAAGGGCAAGTAAGTCTGCTTCTGGGATAGTAAGTAGAGCAGAAATAGGACATATTCTTGATGAATTCAAATCTGATATTTTAGGGAGTCTTAGTGAACAAATAGACACCCTTAAGTTACAAAACAAGAAAAAAGTTGAAGCTGAAGCCTTAGTAATTTTTTGTCCCAAATGTAGAAAGAAGCATGCCTTGAGAGAGTGCCCTTTGGATGCAAAAGTAGTAGAGACCTGTGTAATTTGTCCAGAAAAACATGAGACCAAGATTTTTCCTTCACTTCCTGGTCTTAAAGTTGTCTTTCAAGAAGAAATCCCTACAAATTCCACAGAATCTCTCAATTTTTTCTCCAAGAGGCCTTGGCAAGGACCTCAAACATAAGGATTCCATGATCAATTGTATAATCAACCCCCACCAAATTGGAATTCTTGGCAGCAACCTTGGCCCCAATTCCAGAATCAATCTCAAACTTGGGCACAAGGAATACAAATTCCCTATGGAAGATACTCTCAGTACTATCAATATCCACCATATCCACATTTCCCTCCTCAACAAAATTTTCAACAGAATCCTCAAAATCCACAACATCAAAATTCACCACTTCCATTACCATTTCCTCAAAAAAAAAATCAGTTTCCTGATCAACCCATACCAAACCCCAACAATAAAAATCCTCAGAACACATACATGATAGAAGTTCAATAGTTTCCAACCTATTTGATTACTCCTTTAGACCTTAATGATGTTCAACTTAGGTCTGGAAGAATACTTGAAAAGAAGAAACCTTCTGTAATCATACAAGAGCAAAGAAACTCTGAGGAAGATTCTCTACTGGTGAATAAAAGTCTTGAAGATAACACACCTTTCCAAGACCCAAACATTGAAAAATCAAAACAAAAAGAACCAATAATTTCAACTCCTATATTAGAGTAGCCATCAACATCCACTTCTACACCTCCCTTTCTAGAAATATTACAAATTGATAGAGGTGTAGAAAAACAAATTATGGTGCCTAATTATGATTTCCTAGATGAGCTGAGAAATGTTTGTATTAAGATCCCATTATTACAAGCTATCAAGGAAATTCCAATCTTAGCAAAGAAAATAAAGGAGTTAAGCATGAAGAAAACACAAAAAATAATAAGAGAGACAAAGAAAATTCAACTAGCAGGAAAAATAGAAGATATCATGATGGGTAAGATTGCCATTCCAAAGTATCTAGACCCGGGAAATCCAGTTGTTAAAATACACATCAATGGAACTAAGATCCAAAACACACTTATTGATTTAGGAGCAGCAATCAATCTCATGAGTAGACAAATCATGGATAAACTAAAACTTCCTAATCTTTTTTTTACACCCACATTATTGCAATTAGCAAACAAATCTGTGATCAAACCTGATGGGGTAATAGAAGACATTCCAGTGTCCCTAAATTCTTGGGTGTATCTTGTGGATTTTATGATCCTAACTCCTAAGAATAATCTAGGAGGACATCCTATTATATTAGGAAGACCTTGGTTAGCTACAACTGATGCTTTCATTAGTTGTAGATCCGGTGATATGTATATCTCTGATGGTAGTTCAACCAATAAATTTACCTTGTGTCCTCTAGCAAAGATAATTATAGAATTAGATGATACTCAATGGATTGAGGATGAAGAAGACATACAACCTCTCTTCACAATTTCAGAAATTAGTGAAGATAGCCAGATTCTGAATACCTTAGAAAAATTTGAATCCTCTTTGGAATACAAACATGAACAATTTCAAGAAGAATCCAACATTGAGTTTTTATCATCAAGAAAGATGTCTCTTTATTCCATATATAAATTTGACATCTCTACAATTGAGATATTTCCAGACAAAACTTTAAACATAAACAAGAACCTAGAGAAATCTCAAAAAGAAGAGCTAGTCAAGATCTTACAGAGACATTCTTCTGCATATGCATGGGAGTACACTGATATGAAAGGGATAAGCCCTAATACTTGCACTCATCACATCTACATAGAGGAAAATTGTAAACCAATCAGACAACCTCAAAGACGGATGAATCCAAATCTTAGGAAAATTGTTAAAGAAGAATTGCAGAAATTGTTAAATGTCAAATTTATCTATCCCATTTCAGATAGTCAGTGGGTTTCTCCTTTGGTAATTGTGCCAAAGAAAAATGGTAAATGGATGGTATGTATTGACTACCGAGAATTAAAAAAAGCTACTCTTAAATATCATTTTCCCCTACCTTTCATAGATCAGGTGTTAGATACATTAGCTGGAAAAAAGTACTTCTCATTTTTAGATGGGTTTAGTGGTTATAACCAAATTCAAGTAGCACCTGAAGATCAAGACAAAACCACATTTACCTGTCCTTGGGGTACCTATGCTTACCGAGTATTGCCATTTGGACTATGCAATGCACCCGCAACATTTCAAAGGGAAGTACTAGGAATCTTTTCAGATCTAATACATGATTGTGTAGAGGTATACATGGATGATTTCACAGTTTATGGAAACACATTTGAAGAAGCCTTAGCAAACTTGGAAAAAGTTTTAAAGAGATTTAAAGAAGAAAATCTTTCACTAAGTCATGAGAAGTGTTTTATGATGTTTTCTGAAGGAATTGCTTTAGGACATCACATTTCAGGGGATGAGATTAGAGTTGATGAGTCAAAAGTTGAGGTCATCTCTAACTTATCCATTCCAAGTTGTCAAAAATATGTTAGGAGTTTTCTCAGATTTACAGGATATTATCGAAGGTTTATAGAAAACTTCGCCAAGATAGCATCTCCACTTTTCAAATTACTTACCAAGGACCGTGAATTCAAGTGGAATCCTGATTGCCAGTTAGCCTTTGAGACCCTGAAAACAAAAATCTCTAAAGCACCTATTTTAAGGGGACCTAATTGGAAGTTACCTTTTCATATTTCAACAGATGCCTCAGATATAGCTTTAGGAGCAGTATTGGGACAAAAAGACCTGATTTCCTTATGCCATCTACTATACAAGTAAAAATTTGACTCCTTCAGAGTTAAATTATACTATAACTGAAAAAGAGTTCTTAGTTGTTATTCATGCTATAAATAAATTTAGACACTATATAATAGGCTATGAAAATTTTGTTCACACATATCACTCTGCAATTAGATATCTAATCAACAAATCAATTACTAATGGCAGAGTTATAAGATTGTTATTGCTTCTACAGGAATTCAACATTACCATTCTAGATAGGCTTGGAAAACAAAACACAGTAGCTGATTTCTTATCTAGAATCCAAAACATTAAAGACAACACCGAAGTTGAAGATCAATTCCCCGATGAATATCTTTTTGCAATTTCTACTCATACTCATTGGTTTGCTGACATTTCTAATTATTTAGTTTCAAGGAAACTTCCTTCAATAATGAATGCAAGAGACAAAAGAAAGAACATTTATGACAGTGCAAAATATTCATGGGTTGCTAATGAGTTATACAAAACAGGTCCAGATTTTATCATTAGGAGATGTGTTCGGGAAGATGAGATGCCTGTGATCCTCAAGGCATGTCATGATGAATTTTGTGGCAGACACTTTGCTGATAAAAGGACAGCTTATAAGGTCCTTCATTTAGGATACTATTGGCCATCCATTTTTAAAGATGCTAAAGAATACGTCAAAAGGTGTGACAGTTGCCAAACGGTAGGGAAACCTTCTCCTTCAGGTGAGATGCCATTGCAGCCTCAGGTACATATTGAACCTTTTGAAAAATGGGCTTTAGATTTTGTAGGACCTATTAGTCCTCCATCAAGACAAAAGAAATATATATTAGTTTGCACTGATTATGTTACCAAATGGGTAGAAGCCAAACCATTACTTTCTGCTATTGAAGCATCTGTAGTTAATTTTCTTTTTGAGGATATTTTTACTTTTTTTGCTGTCCCAAGGGAAATTGTTACAGATCAAGGAGCTCAATTCACTTCAAGGCTAGTGGAAAAAATGATGGAGAGGTACAAAATTAGACACAGAAAATCTACTCCCTATCATCCACAAGAAAATGGTCAAGTGGAATCTACCAATAAAGTCATTGAAGGGATCCTAACAAAGACTATTCATTTACATAGAAGAGATTGGGCAGACAGGCTTCCTGAAGCCTTGTGGGCCTATAGAACTACATGGAGAAGCACAACAGGTCATACCCCTTATGAACTTGTTTATGGAAAACAAGTTTTGTTTCCCATAGAGTTTCAGATTCAAACTTTTAAAATGGCAGTTTAGCTAGGACTTGATCTAACAGAGGCACAAAAGCACAGATTGGAGCAGATTAATGAATTCGATGAGATCAGAAAAGATGCAGTCCAGAAAACAAGTATAGTCCAACAGAAAAGGACTAGATGGCATGATAAGTACATCAAGGAAAATAAGTTCAAAGAAGGGGACTGGGCTCTCTTGTTTGATTCAAAGTTCAAAGATTTTCAAGGTAAATTCCAAACACATTGGCTTGGGCCATATGAAACTATGAAATTTTTTGACAATGGAGCAATAAAAATCAGGACAATAGATGAAGAGAATGTCACTTTTCTTGTAAATGGTCATAGATTGAAGCTGTAAGCCACTCTCAAGAGAAGAATTTGTCAAGAGATTCTAGGAAAACAGTGATGTGAAGTTAATGAAGAAGAATTTTTCTTCGTCATCAACTTAGTTGAATTTTCTGAATTCAAATGAAAAAAAAAAGTATAAACATGAAAACTAATCACTGATTAGCATGTTTATACAGAAAATATAAAGTGAAAATCAGAATCCTTCTGACACTTTAGCTTTTCAAATTTGTTCTTTTTCTGCAAGCAGCTATCACAAAATCATAAGTCTCACTCCATCATGTCTCACTTCATTCATATTTCATTCACTCCATTCATTCATATTTCATTCACATCATTCATCTATACTTCATTCATTCCATTCCATGGTCCACCTCATTTTAATCTCAGATTTTTAAAATTTGATCTCTTTCTGCAATTGAATATTACAAATCATAAGTTGCAGGCCACTTTTCATATTTCACTCCACTTTACATTTATGATCCATTTCATTCCATTACATTTCACTTCACTCATGCTCCATTACACCATATTTCATGATCCATTCTAATTCACTTCATACAACATTCCATTCCACGTTTCAAAGCTCCTACAGGTATATTCTGCAGCCAGATACCCTGCAGGAAACTATCCAACAACCACTTGTTCAGCAACAAATTGACCCTGCACACATATGTTAACAAGAAAAATCAAAGGGACTATGAAGATTGAAGAATAAATGATTTTGAAAGGAGGACAAAGCATATCAAAACCACAAAAATTAAAGGAAAGGCAAAGGTAAAGTTGTGAAATTATTATGATGACAGAATATGAAAGTTATAGTATAGTTAAGTCATGTATGATTCAAAAAGTTGTTTTGATTATTCGTGTTGATCATGCCTATTAAACCTATCATAAAAAATTTGGACAAAATCCCTTCCATTCTGCCATATCAAATCATCATTTAAAAATTAACGTTTAAGTACTGAAGTGACCTATTCAGTCACGTCACTAGCTCGAAGTATTCAGTGATGATTTTGAATTTCTCACGAGATGTTTCTACGGTATTTTCTTCCATGATGGCTCTCAAACTCATTAATTCGTGTGAATCAACCTTGCCATATTTTACTCATTCTATAACCTCTTCATGTCATCCTTTCGTAGCTAATTCCTACTGCATTAACAAAGAAGGCACCTTTGGAGTAAAAACAACTCTCTAATAGCCATTTTCACCGTGGATAGAAGAGCAGTAAATCGAAGGTTGAGAAGAGAAGCCATGGGTCTCATAGTAAGGTCCGAACCAGTCGGAACCAAATACTTAGAGGGTTACCCACAGATTAGAGAAATGCTACAGTAGGCTGGGTGGTTATAGTTTTTGGAAAAATTCAATGGTTTTCATAAAGAGGTAACTAAGACATTTGCACGGTCCTTCAATGGAGCAGAAGTTGAAATAGGAGATGTTAAATTCACCATTACAGAATCTTTCATTGCGGAAGCAACAGAATTACCCAGGCAAGGTGAACGATGGTTCAAAAATAAGGAATTTCATAATGAGGCATGGAGGAAAATGCTCAAAACACCAGGTATGGATATTTCAATTTTTAAGAAGGGCATTCCTAGCTCAGCGCTGAAGAATAAATGGCGGAATATGTTGCTCATTTTGCAAAAGTTTATAACTTGTGAGGGAAGGTTTGGTACCTTATATATTTATCATATTCGGCTAATGATGCATTTCTTAGATGAAGAAATCAATTTACCCTTTTTCTTACTTGATAGCCTAAATAGAATGGCCTCTAATGTTCAAAAGAGGGTTCAATTCTTGGAAACCACTTTGTATCACCATGGCCTAGTTAAAATCCTAATTGAACATCATTTGAGAAAGTTGGGAGACAATTGGGATGAGTTCCTAGTGAGGAATCACTTTGAATGACCCAAGGAATCTCCATCTAAAGGAAAACTCACAAGAAGAAGCAGGAGAAGGAAAATTTCCAAATCTGTTGAAACTAAAACTGGTAAGTCCATACAAGAGGATAGTGAGGAGATAATTTCTGAGAAATTGGCTGAAATTAAGAAAAAAATTAAAAAGGAGAAGATGATAAGAAGGTATGCCAAGGAGAGAGGTGAAGGACCATCTCAACCAAGACGAAGCCACAGGCTTAGAGGTATATTGAAGAAAACAGACGTTAGACAAACGAGAATCATAAACATTGAGGATGAAGAGACACCAACTGCTAGACCACCTGAGTAATAGTAAGAAGGGGATCATGATGAAGGAACTCCAGAGATAGACCTAGCACAACAACACATCTATAATTGTGTTGAGTCATTAGAAAAGAGAGCCTCAGATAGTAGAGGAAGAAATCCTAGCCCACCAAAATCTGCAATTGATGTACTAAGAAGAGACAAATATGAATTAGAAGTACTCAACAGGCATATAAAGACTGAAAATGAAATTTTAAGGGAGTAGGTTAAGCTGAAAAGTGATATGAATATAACTCTCTCTCTACAAATGGAAAAACTGTATAAGACCAGTGAGAAGTTGAAGAAGAAAAACAAAAAGTTGAGCAGGGCACTTATAAATTTTAGATTCAAGTTCATCATAAGGAAGCCTAGGAGGCCATGGAATATTAGGAAAAGCAGAAGAAGGAGCCTAGATTTCCTAGCAGAAGTCTTAGAATACATGAATTGATTGCATGTGGACATGCAAAAGCCTTGCAGTGGGGGTATGTTGAGCCCCAAAGATGTCCTTTCCTTTCACCAAATTTCACTTCATTTCCTTTGTCCCTTATCAATTATAGGCTTAAAAGATCAATGGGATTAATTAAATTCACTTTAGGAATTCATATAATGACTGACTTGCTATATTTTTGTGGTTTTGTTGTTGTAGTAATTTTTGACTAGACTCAGCTACAGAATGCAACCATTCTGTAGCCAGTCGCCTATTTCGTAGCTATGTTCATGTTTACACAGGTTACAGGTGTCACTTAGAGAAAACACACATATGGTTGAAAACCAGACTTCATCTACATCGTTACTTGTCCTCTACGAAGTCTGAGTAAAAACATCCAAGTGGTTATGCACGTGGAAGAAATCAGAACTAAGAGGCAGACTTCTATCGGGACAAGAACTCTACAGATGTCTTCAGCAAGAGTACGAGGCTTCCACAAGAGTTCTAATTTGATTTTAATTTGGAAAGACACTTATCCCTATTTCCTCTCAAGGTTAGTTATGTATTTCTTTTATAAGAATGACTCGGGAGACCGAGAGACAGTTAGCTAGATTGATGTTTTATTGTTAGATCTCAAAAGACTGTAATACTCTGTTTTTGAAGTATTTTTCCTTTAATGAAAGAAGAGAAACTTTAATACTAGATATGAAGCAATCTTGAGTATATTTGTGTGCTAATCCGGTGGTAGAGGGCCCCTACTGCCCGAGAAGCTCTGTGCATACTATTTAGATAAGTAACTTTAGCCTTGTTTCATTTCTAATTCAAGTAGTTTTCTAAACTTTATGTTTTTATGCTCATTCACATCAAATGTTACAGCCAGTCTTGTTCTTATGAATTATTCCAAAATATCACTAACACTAAATGAGACATAGCTGTAGTATTTTAGAGCTTAGTTGCATTTTTTCTAAACTTTATGTTTTTATGCTCATTCACATCAAATGTTACAGCTAGTCTTGTTCTTAAGAATTGTTCCAAAATATCACTAACACTGAATGAGATATAGCTGTAGTATTTTAGAGATTAGTTGCATTTTAGTTTAGTTGTAATACTCCGGAGGTTAATGGAACTCTAGTTCAATTCTGTTCACTGTATTTTAAGTTTGACTGATTGCATTTTAGTTTAGTTCTATCCATTGTATTTCTAGTTTTATTAGTTAGTTGTATTCTAGTTTTGTTAAATTAGACTTAACGGCCTTCATTATCTACAAACTACTCTTGTTCTTAAATTCTATTAAAATTATCATTTTCTCAAGTTATTCCAACATATTTCTAATGAATGAATTGGACTGAGTTCATGTTATGAGTTATTGAGTTCAAGCTATGAGTTATTTTTTTTGTTAAGTTTTGCATTTTCTGTTCTCAAGTGTGATACATAGTTTAGAATAGATTTTTCTCTGTTTCAGTGTGACCAGCAACTTCTCTTTACCAAAAATTAGTTCTTTTCCTCTTAGCATAAAAAACACAAAACCACAAAACCAAAAACACTAGAAAAACACTAAACACAATTAAGTAGGAAGCAAATACCTAGGCACATATAGTGCACTTCACTTCAACTATTTACTAGCCCTGGTTGACAATTTATGACATCAATTTAGGAACACTAAGTTGAGCAGAAAATTCTCAGCCACCCCTTGAGGGATGGCATTCTAAAGTACATTCTCCACCCCAGGAAAACACAACCCCAACGAAACCTCCTGAGGAGGTCTACCCAAAAGAGAAAGACCAAGAAGGTTTTCGACCCTAGGTAGATGAGGACCTGGAAAAAACTAAAAACCACTACAACCCACTATGTCTTCTAAACCACCAGTAGAAAGAAAGGGAGCATAGTTACCTTGAGGCACTAAGAAAGACAAATACCTATCGGGGGTGATCACTTCTTTGAAGAGTTCTTCAAAAGTTTGAGGACGTCCACTGCGCAGAAATTGTGGACTGTGGAAACAATGCCCATTCCTGGAAAAAAAAAGGTTTTCACCTACCAGACCAACCCCTTGTGAAAAACCTCCCAAAGTCACTTCAGCAGCGAGGTCATGAGAAATTGGTTTGGGAAAGAAGAGCTCAAGGTTTTTCTCCGAGATTTCCAGACCCCAGCAGGTGAGAAGGTCTTCAGGTGAGGGTTCTAGCTCCACCGAAACACTATCAAAACCCATTGTAACTGTCGACTAGCCCTCTTAAGGAAACAAAAGAAAGGTGCAAAACCCGCTTAACCACAAAAACCCTAACTTTTGAACTCCGTTGAGGGGAGCCGAAAACGTATAAGGGGAAAAGATCAATACTAAAAGCTGTAGCGTTAACTACCGTATGTCTGGCAGCTGACCTCGAACCTAGATTAAGAAACAAGGAAGAGTGCTGGAAGCTTCTATAGAACCTGCAATCGAACCCTTGTCACATCCATCCCTTCCTCCATTGAACTATTGTTGTTATTGTTTATGTAATTATGTGAATTTTATTGATATAAATGGAATTAATATTGGGCTAATTAAAGTAATTATCCTAAGGAAAGATCATGTTAACCTAAATTAACATGGTATTAGAGCTCAGGTGAGGACAAGGCCAAGAAAGAGAAAGATCAATCACTTAGAAGTTTGTCTGCAAGTCTTCGTGATCTCGTTCCTCTGGAAATTTTAAGGTTTAGAATAAACGTCTCTAAATTCTCGTAGCCTTTAGCTGTAATGATGTAGAGGTTAGATCTCTGTTTGTAAGTATCATACAAGGATAATATTTATGTCTGTCTTACCTACAATATGAAATTATTCTAAAGCCGAGACCTATAAGAAGACTGAGTCACAACTAAAATTTCTTTCGGGGCTCCTATGCAACCCGAATTCAGTAAGGGATGAAACAGGAATCAAGCAGTAGCCACAACTGACGATTCAAAGTTGTGGTTTTTCTGAAGAATTAGAGGGCTAGAAAGAGTGGCCAAATACAAATATTACATATGTAACTAGGCAAGGAAAGGACACTATGTAAGGCTTCATCACAAGGAATGGTATGTACATTATAATGATTATTAATCATGATTTTTGTGAAGTATTTCCATCAGAATCTAGAATTTTCTTTGGATATGGAAATATTAAGAGAAGTATAATCTTCATGGACTTTGTCAAAGTTGAAAATTAGGAATTGAATCAGTGAATTCTTCCAAAGTATCCCTACAATATTTTCTTGAAACATTGGTGACCTAATATTCTCCATACATCCGCTTGATCTAAGATATGTCAAGGAAGTTTGATTTTCATCATTCTTAAACCAATGATTCAAAGTATGGATGTCCTTCATGGCCAGCGGAGAAGCGATCTAATAACTTCTATTTACATCTCTAAGGATTGAATCCTATGAGAAAATCCAAACATCTAGCACTTACTATTTGATGATGGCATCAAAAATTTATATATATTTTCCTTTGGAATCAATTGTTGTTCTCCAGAAATTGACAATGAAAATTTTAGAGGTATGTTTACTTAATTATTATGAACTGATCTTGAGTAAATTTCAACGCCTAGAATATGACCAACTGTTGGTAGCTTATTCAGTTACTTGAAGTCCCAACCAAGCCTACCTTTAGATTTATGAAGCTACCATGTCTCTAATACACCTTGACATAATCATATTTAGAGTAGTGATCAGTTAAAAAGGAACAATGCAGATCACTCCAAGACAAAACAAAAAAATATATATAAAATTCAGAGCAAGTCTCTTTGTATCTTCATATAGTCAAAATTAATTATGATATCAAGGTATGATTCTGATATTAAGATGTGTTAGCTGATTACACTATTGTTTAAATTCATTTCTGAATGATTTGAGCATGTGAGAAAATTTTCCAAGTCAATTTTACCGACACAGTTGCAACATGGTAAAGTCTCATTGATGAAAGCTAGATGATCAACTGAAGTAAATCTTACGAAGGAGATATGGAGTCCCTAGCAGAATGGCTTCTCAAGACTTCTTTCCCGATTACTTTTTCAACATAAATACCATGTAATAAGACGTTGATATTCAGAATTTGGATGACTGAATGACTATGTATTAGTGGCAGGTTACCGAATACCCCGATGGTTATGATTTAGATGAGGATACCTTTCTGATCTTGAGAGGGAGCTATGGTCAGCTTAAAACTATAGATAATATTTGTTTACAGATAAATATCCTCTCAATATTAGCTTTAATGTACTTATTCCTAGATAGAATGGAGAATGTGTTGATCAAGAGGCTCTCATGTTCAAGAAGATATCCCTGTTGAATGTGATCAGTAGCACCTTGCAAAAACTAGTGATTTGGAAGGATGATAATTAGCATCCATTTGTGCTATATCTCTGAGAATCCACCTTTATTTCATGAATGAATAAAGGAATAAATTCTGGGAGCATATTTGAGACTAAATATTTAAAGCAGGAGGCATGGCTTATTACGAAGCCATTTGGGTGAGAGAGCTCTCCTATGAGAAATTTGAGCACGTACTCGAAATTGTTGTTGTATGTTGTAGAATGTGATTCTCCTTTCACAGAATATTGTGTTCCACAATCATTCCAAGCATGATGGCATCAATTTCCACCTTACATGTGATATGACACAACTGGTAGCCATCAAGCTCCACCATTATAGGATGGATGTGCAGATTATCGACATCCTCACAAAGCCTCTTGACATGGTAAAGTTTATCTCTCTTCAGGAAGAGGCTGGGAATTGTGGTAAGATCCTACTATGAGAATATTAGTTAAATATTGAGCTTTGGGAGCTCCTAGGAGCCAGGGGTTCTTTTTGGGCTATGATAACCCACTATGGTTGACATGTGTGTAGGGTGAGCAGTTCACCTTCCCCTATGATTGCGAACACATGTGCACAGGCTGAGTGGTTCAAATTATTCTATGGATACCCCAGTTAGAGATGCATTCAAGCACATTCTTGAGGACATGTCAGTGGGATGTGGTTCATCCTTTCCCCACCTGTAGGATGTTTATTCATTACAATTTGTGGTTGAAATTTCAGTGGGATGTGGTTCATCCTCTCCCCTCATGTAGGATCCTTCCTACTATTGTTGGTTTGCATGCGTGTAGGACATGGTTCATCCTTTCCCTACTCTCGGTGTTTTGCATGCGTGTAGTAGGTGGTTCATCCTTTCCCTACATATGTTTATGATTCGATTTTGTAGGATGTGATCCACTAATAACATATCACATTAATAAGTTTTCAAGACTGGAAGACATATTTCTATTGACTTCACAAACACAGATGTGTAATAAAGTGTGCTTATATTTGTTATCTTCATTTGATGCTAATTATATTGGCACACACACAGCTAGTAACTTGAAGTATGAATTTATTCTTGTCTCTTTTGGTTTTTATTTAATGACGTGCTTTCAATTTGGGCTATAGTAACCATTTCTTACTGGAATAGGTCTAACTATTGAAGTAGTAATATTTTCCTTTTGCAATTTCTTTCATAATATTTAGACTTCCAAGCAAAGCACCATAGGGTCTTTGAAACTCTGTTCAAGATTCACAGTTCACCACCTAGAGTTTGTTTTCTCTAGCTTGTTCATATCTACCAATGATACATTATTTGCATTACACAGGCATCTTTAGATTGCAAGGGTAATGATTATGCTACAGTGATTTGTTACAAAGTTTTACTTTGCATTAGAGACCATAGTTTCCCTAGATTGCAAAGATCTTCCTTTCAGGTCATAGAGTTAATTGAGTCACAGATGTGCCCAAGCCAGACTCATTTTGAGTGCCATAACTAACACTAAGTTATAAGAAAAATGCAGGCTGTCCCAAACAAATTATTTGAAACAAGACATGATTTTCGATTGGTTTCATATGTTGTTTTTCTCCAAAGATACCTCCAAGCATAAAAAAAATATCTAATGAAACCCTCCAAGAAGAATAAACCCAATAACACAAGAACTCCATTTAGAGCACACCAAATATTGAATTCAAACTAGCCGCAGACAAAACAGAGGTCATGGTTAGTGTCTACTTTAGAGCCACATTATTAAATTCACTTCCTCAGGAATTGATTCATGTTTCATCCACATAGCCGCAAGCATATAAAGAAAAAGGAGAAAAAAATTATTTCATTGACTTGCTCGCCGATTGATTATTTGGTGGAGTCCAGACAGAAACCGTAACATGAAGAGTTGAAACTTCACTTCATGGATGCCTTTTAGGATCATACTAACTTCACTTACGTGTGAAGAAATAAGGAATTCCATCAGTTTAATATTTTTTCTCCAGCGCATAAATTTTAAAATTAAGAACACAACCATAATATCAACATTTCAGGTGAAGCTACCATCATTATATCTCAACATGGGATCATATAGATAGAGATGAATCCATATTCTTGACTCCAACTATTGGATACAATTATGTAGTATACATTTTGAAGAAACCCTGTTGAAGATTGTTGGTTACACTAAGGGTTTATCCAAGGATTTGAAAACCACAATAAATGAAGAACTATACAGTACTCTTGCATATGACACATGATCTGATCCAACAAAGTTGATGGTAAAATTTTGATATGTGACACATGATGCATAACTATAATGGAACCTTGATGTTACTATCATAACAAAAACCTTGATGAACCTTGATGTTTGATAACGCTCGACATATGATACATAACCCTAATATTACAAAGCTTCAATGAACAAGTCTGTTGGCTTGCAGTAGCATGATTGATAGCAGATTGATTGCATGTAAAGGGTTGTTCTATGCACAGTTACTAATAATCCTTTTAGCTTGATATTGATAACAGTAACCTTAATGTGAAACTTGATATAACATTCCCTTGCAACCCTGAGACAATATGCTAGTAGTAGTAACGTTGATACAAGAAATGATGATTGTATAATAGTGACATAAGGGTTCGCTATGAAAGGGTAATAGTAGTATATATGTATAACAATATGATGGTAGCATCTTGAAAAAAATGAAAAAAAAATGGTGTTTTTACCTAACAATGATATTTGGCTTGTGACAACAGTAACACTAAGACAATGATGCTTGAAAAGGTAACGCTGATATGATAGATCTATAGTGATGACTGTGACTTAACCATGACATTGATAGAAAAGGTAATACAATGGCTATTACAGTTGATTGTGATGATAGTACTGAAAGTGCCCTGAACTTAGGTGACGATGATGATATACTATTGTGATTAATATGCTAACAACATAGTGAACCTTGCAGTAACAACCTTGTGACAGAGAATCCTTGACTATAAGACAATGATATGATTGTAGCAGCATATTTGGATAGTGATCTTGTTATAATAGCCGTGAATACATAATCTGGAGATGTGTGGCAGTGTGATTAATGGCAGTGAATATGATGGTGATTCTATCAATGGTATCATGATAAACAATAGTTAGATGAAGCAACATCAGTAGCTGAGAAAGAGTGGTAGTAGATGTGAAAGAAAATACATTAGAAGATTAAGTTACAACAGTAAGGCAGTGGCAGCAATGGAATAAGTATAGCAGTGGAAGAAGTAAAAGTAGTGGAAACATTTACAATGTGTGTTATAGTTGTACAGTGGCAAGTTGATAGAAGCAGGCAGCATTGGCAACAAGTGTGAAAACATCAGTAGGATGTGCAGAAGTAATATCAGTGGCAGCAGAAGAAGAAATATTGAATTTATGTGATTTCTATTTTATATTGAGCGGAAGAAAGATTGAATTAAAAGTGCATCAAGCATAGAACACCATTGTTATCTAAATTTAACACTACAATAGAACTTCAAACATATCACATTAATAATTTTCCAGACAGGAAGAAAAATGTCTATTTACTTCACAAACATAGATCTGTAATCAAGTGTGCTTATCTTTATTATCTGGGTTTGATGATAATTATATTGTCACACACACAAACAACAACAACTTAACAAGTACTACAATAGAAATTTGAACATATAATTGTTGTGATAGCCAAGGATATGCCAATTTTATCAATTTAATCTAGTCCAAGTGAAACAAATTACTCCCTAATACAACTGGGATGTGTTATATAAGCATAATATCAGACATGGTATTTAGGGGAAAATAATCTTGATGCCTTGATGTAAAAAATTAATAACATATTAACACTTGCATGCAGTAAATAATTTCAAGACAACCCACAATCCACTTATAACATATCACATTAATAATTTTGCCACACTGGAAGATAGATGTCTATTTATATCACAAAAACATAGACGTGTAATCAAGTGTTCTTATTCTTACTATCTGCAATTTGGGGCTAACTGGATTGGCACAGACACAAAAAATAATAGATACTACAATAGAAATTCGACCATATAATTCAAAATTGTTGTGATAGTAAAGGATCTACTAATTTTTTTAAGTTGGTCTAGTCTAGATAGTTGGGAGGAGTGTTATCCTCCCCACCTAGGTTGAATTCCCCCAAGTGACCTTAGCAAGTATATTGTTACATAGATTCTATCTATGTTGTTTACCTTGAATTTTTCTCTTTTTGTTTGTTCTTGTAGAAACTACCTCTCACATACCTTGGAACTTCACATACAACACTTGACCAATCAAACTTGAGTAGCTTGGAACTCTATGTTGGATCAAATGGCCTAGATCCATGTTAACTTTGGATCTACCAAGTGACATGAGAGATCAAATGTCTTGAGATGCAAAATTCCTTTAGAGTGAAAAGAGGTTTGATCCCTCTCAGCCCTTGGCAGATCTACATTTAATATGGATCTAGGCTCTAATGCCATATTTAATTTTCATAAATCCAACAACTTGGCAATTATTCCTAACATTATATATCAAATTTACTAAATAAAAATCACGACTAGTTTCTTTAAATTAAGCATGCGATGGAGCACAACCAATCTCAATCACACCCATGAACATATTACACACAAGTTATGCCCAATAAATAGTTCATTAATTCTTCTCAAAAGCTACCGGAGCTCCCTTGCTAGGATAATGGCCCTCGAAGAAATTATAAATACAAAAATTACCCTAGATCTGATCCAATGGATCAAGCCTTATATATGTCCTTGATTTTGTTTAACTAGATCCCTCTTGTTGCGTCATGATCTATCCTTGAACTCGACAAAACTAAAGAAAACCTGCAATAATACTCATGCAGATCTCAAGCTTACTTGAGAATATCTCTCTCAATGTCTCTTGCCCCTGCATGTCTTTGTGCTCTTTCTAACGTACCATAGTCCCTCTTAGCCCTTCATAGGTATAAGGCCTACCACAACCTCTCTCGTTCGTCCATAAATATATGGCCTACCACAAGCCCTCTCGGCCCTCCATAGATCTAAGGCCTACTCGGCTTGCTCAGCAAGACACCTTTCTTTCCAACCTTAAGAATGAATCATTCACACTCATACTTATACTTTGACAAAGGGTTCAATTCCATGGGTCTATACCATTGGTTATCAAAATACCATCGGTCATCGTAATACCATGGGTCTATGGGTGCAAAGCACCATCACTTAGCCCACTTTCCTCATGTGTGAGAATACTCTCGAGGCTACCCAAAACATCATCAAAAAGTCTTCACAAGGTCCTTTAACTTGTGCCTTATTCATAGAGACCAGACGAAATTTTTCCTTAGCATGCAAAAATTCCTAATAGTTGAGAAAGTTCATGAAGCAGTTCAACTGATGCGCTTGGGTGGGAGGCTAAGCTATTATCTCCTAGTACAAGTTTTCTTTGGAAAAAGACAAGAGAGTGAGTCTCAAGTTCCAATTTGAGGATGGACGAGTTACATGAGTCAGTTAGACTCAGTTAACTCAATGAATCACTAGTTCAATTTCCAAAAATAATAACTCGTTAGATTTAGCCTATTCAAAAATCTTATAAGGACGGCCAAGGCACATAATGATAAAGTTTTTTGTGAGCACGGGTTGGTGAGGTAAGGAAATAGAGAGAACAAATTTATGTGTGTGAGTTTTTGAAAGGGAGAGTGTGCAAGAGAAGCTTGTGCATAGATTGATAGACGATAATTCCTTGAGAAATTCTCTAGAATTTAGGAGTAATTCCCAGATAATAAGAGCCTCTATTATGTTAATATTTAAAAGAAATCATCGTAATGAAATAAGAGCTCATCCAACCAAAGAAAGGAAGAATCAAGATCAACATTATTGTAAGGTGTTTGAAGTTAAGGGCTATCAGAGAGAATAAGTTGTTTTCTTTATTGAAACAAGACTTTGTTGTAAGAGATCTATTGCTCATTCCTCTATTAATAAAATTCTAAATAAAGCAGAGTGTTTTCCAGTTGGTTTTCCTAGAAAAATTGTTTTTTTTTTTTTTTTTTTATTGTGTGACTGTTATTTCTGTTCCCATTTTGCTGCAAATTAAGTAGATTAAATTATGTGTCTTGGGTTACAAGTTAGCTTTAGATTCGTTAATTCAAGCCGGTTAGAATTTTTGTGGATTTTCTACAAATTCAGATAAAGAAGCAAGTGGAGCATGTCCATAATCAATATGTTGATCATGCAGAGATTCTTTGACACCCATTTTGAGCATATGTCACAGCTATTAATAGATTATTTTATCATTTCCTAGTTTTTTTATGAAAGAAGCTTATCGTTGTCACTACTATTGCTTTTTTTCATATTTACAAAATAAACAATAATTTCTTGTCCATATATTCCTCCATACCGATGATTGGTAGGTGAAGCTTTTAATAAAAATTACATGCTCAACTACTAAAATATGCTCAAAAATGACATCTAATATTTTTTATAATGTGGCATTAATATATCTGAATTGGCTTTAAAAGGAAAAAATGTCAAAAATAAAAATCAATAAAGAAGTGAATCACTAAAACATAAGGAAAACACCATCGTATACGAATTAAAAACGAGTTCACTGAGACAAAAAATGTACTCCATATTTACCATTTACTGCAATTAATAATGAGGTATCAACTTCCAGCTACAGAATATGCAGTAATACTTCCTGGAAAACAAGAAAGATCAAATCAGAAGACCGACCAATAGTTAAATGGGGCTAGTACTTAAATGCATATAATATGAAAAGCTAACTATAAATCTTGCAATAATTGGGCCTATCCTACACCTACTCCCAGTAATCAGTAATTTTTCCTCCTCCCTATTGTTAACACCAATGTTGTATTTACAAACATTGTAGATATGGCACAAACAGTCTCACCGAGAAACATTTGTTGGTCAACTGCCACAACACCCAATACAAATTTTAGGGAATAAATATGCCATATTTTTCAACATAATATCATTAGCCTTTCTAGCACAATTTGAGAACTTTGAATGGCCTCCGAAGAAAAAAAACATCAAATTAGCAGTGGTAAGGAAATGCATTTCAATCTCCTTCTCTCTATTGAAAATCATACTATCTTATCCATCATTCCTGGAAATGAAAGAAAATGTTTTCTTAACACTTTCCCAAACATTTAACTCAATGGAATCATTCAAATCTATAACTAAATGTGTTCTATATAAAAAATTAACTCATTTCACAGATGCATTGAAAAATACATAATTATCATTCTAACTAAGATATTAAGGTTGTGGCTACAAGCATTTTCCTCAAAAAAAGAACCAATAACACCTTAGTAATTGAGTTTGTACAGACAACCCTGAGAGCTCTAGGGAATTAATGTTAGCAATATCCTTGTCATCCTCACAATGAGACACATCCACTTCAGGAAATGATAGTAATTGAATGGAATAGCGACCGTCTGATACCCAGAGCTTTTATGATGCTGAAACCGTTTCATCAAAATATAAGTGATGGTACTAGTATGTTAGCACTAGATTTGATGGAAAGGGTAAGAGTAGTAACACTTACTAAATGATGACACGTCTGGAAAAATTGCAAGAATATTAAATTTCATGGGGAACTTTAAATGTCTCAAACAACTATCTACATCACTTAATCAAACTAACACATACGAGATTCCTAAGTTCAAAATCTTCACCCTTCAATTTAGAAGTCCCTTTCTCGTCCTTCATCTTGGAAGCCATGACCCATTTTTTCCCTTCAAAAGCGGAGTATAGAGATAACACATTCACCAATGCCACAATCTTCACCAAAAATATAGGTACCAATTCAACAATCCCAATTTTTGTCAAACCCTCTAAGCCTTTCGAAGCCCTCACCTCGATACCGCACAACATAGCTAAAACCCAAACTTGAACTCAGATTTGAAGCCAAGCTTTGTTGCACCATCTAGGCCCTCATAACGATGCGGTATCCAGCGTGATTGGGAATTGAGGATATGAAAATGACCGCTCTCGCAGCTTTTTTTGGCATGTTGGTCGGGCGGGGCTTTATTAGGCAAAGAAAACACACCTCTGATATAGGAGCCAGGATTTGGGTTGTTGTAGAAGACGAAGACTTCAAATAATACAAAAGGTGATGAATCCAAAAGCATCAAGGCTATGGATTCTGAGTTGGGATCTAACCACACCTTCACCACCTATGATTGGTGGGTTTCCTCAGCTAGGGTCAGCTTGCTCGCCTACGTAACATCCCTGCAATCTATTCTCCTGCTCTTGCAATTTTGAGGACCATCCGTTTTGTTATCACTCCACTAGATTCCAAAGGTTGAGGAAGGAATCAAAATAGAGGTAACCACAAACCAATATTTTGACTTGATAGGTAGCCCTATCAAGCTGGAGAGGGCTCTCACCAAAAGGGTCATAGCCAGGAGGGAGGGAGAAATTAGGATTTTAGTCTAAGTAATGAGTACAAGGGGTTGTTTTGATTTGTTTTTTGTTGGATAAATTAGTGGATAATGGAATTAGGTCAAGGAGAAATAGGTCAGGGCTATAGAGTGAGGGTTGCAGGAATAAATGGGGCAAGGTAGGAATAATGCTAATCACTTGAGGGAAATGGTTATGGAATGGTTTAGAAAATTTAAAGAGGTTGAGGGAAGCATAATAGATGTATTTCTCTCAGACAGAAGATATGAAACAAAATATGATCAATTACCCAAAATAGAGCATGGATAGCATGTATTCTTAATTTCACACTTATAAAGATCAAAATCATAAAAATGAAAAGGAAATGAACAATACATTCACACATATGTCACTAAAGAAGAAACAATGAAAGACATTTGTTATGAAATCAGCTCCAAAAATAGAAGAAAAGAGAGATCAATGCCTTAGAAATCAACCACTTTGATGGGGCAACCTCCAATACATTACATAAATGAAAAATTCTTGGATGATACAAATGACCAAAACCTTCTTCTATAAATAGGAGTCCATGGGCCCACAATATAATCCTAGCCGACCTAGCAATAACAATGTAAGGGCACAATAATAACAATATTGGGGTTACAGGGGTACAAAAATAACAATAAGGGGGCTACACTAATAAAAATAAGGGACTGAAATAGTAATATAGGGACCTAACATGCCCCTCTCCTTCAAAAAAGTGTTTTCCTCAACGCTTGAGTAGCTCTAGGTGCTTCAGTATAAAATTCTCATCCTCCCATGTAGAATCGTCAGTGGGTAAGTTCTTCCACTTGATGAGATACTTTGAAATTGGTCGATTTCATAGCTGTCAAGTTCTTGTTTCCATGACTGCTTCAAGTTCCAATATGATTTTTCCTTCCTCATCAAGTTTTGGAAATATTGTTTGAACTAGAAGATTTTCACCTCTAACCTTCTTTAAGCATGAAACATGAAAAATTGGATGCACTCGTGAAGAAGCAGGAAGCTCCAATTTGTATGCCATAGTACCAATATTTTGCAACACCTTGTAAGGACCATAGTACTTTGGCGATAATTTATTATCCTTCTTAGATTTCTTGAGGGACATTTGTTTGTATGGTTGTAGCCGTAAAAATACCCAATCTCCTACATCAAAACTTCTCTCGCTGCGATGTTGATATGCCTGTTGTTTCATTCGATTTTGTGCCAAATTCAGGTTATCCTTTAAAAGTTGGAGAACTTCTTGCTGATGCTCGATGTGATCTTCCACTGCTTGAACCTTCGAATTTTCTCTTAAATATGATGTGATGGATGGTGGATGATATCCATAAAGTGCCATAAATGGGGTCATTTTTGCTGCAGTATGGAAGGAAGTGTTATACCACCATTCAGCGAGAGGTAACCACTTGACCCATTTTTTTTGTTTATCAGATACAAAACAACGAAGATATCCTTCCAAACATTTATTTACTATCTCAGTTTGACCATCAGATTGAGGATGATAAGATGAGCTATGAGCTAATTGAGTACCCAAACAAGAAAATAACTCCATCTAAAAATTTCCAGTAAAAATGGGATCTCTGTCGCTCACAATAACCCTTGGGCTTCCATGTAGCTTTTGAATTCTGTCCACAAATGTAGTAGCAACTGTACTTGCTTTAAATGGATGATATAATGCACAAAAGTGTGCATACTTGTTAATTCTATCAACTACCACCATGATGACATTCTTGCCTTCGGACTTCGGTAAACCTGTGATAAAATCCATTGAAATCTCCTCCCAACGTTGACTTGGAATGGATAAAGGTTGTAGAAGTCCCGGGGTCTTAATTGTCTCAACTTTATTCTGCTGGAAAAACAAACATTCCGTCACAAACTTTTGAATATCAGATTTAAGGCCATCCCAAAAAAATTCTTTCTTCACCCTTTGGTAAGTTTTTAAAAATCCCGAGTGTCCTCCTAAAGGAGAAGTGTGCAATTCCAGAAGAATCTTTTGTTTTAGTTGGGAATTCTTACAAAGATATAAGCAATCTTTGTACCATAAGGAATCATTTTTCCAACTAAATGTATCGGATGTACTAGGATCTTGCTGCAACTTTTGAATGAGTGTCCATACATCTTTTTCCTTCTTCCATTCATCTCTTGCTTCGGTTATCCAATCTGGTTGGATAATAGAAATGGCACAAAGCAATGCTTCCACCTCTTCATTCTTTCTTGAGAGTGCATCTGCAACAACATTAAGCTTTCCCTTTTGTAGATTATTTCAAAGTCATAACCCAACATCTTTGTGACCCATTTTTGCTGCTCTTCTGAAGATAGTCTTTGTTCCAAAAAGTGTTTAAGACTATCATGATCAGTTTTTACCTTCAAGTGTCTTCCCATTAGGTAAGTTCGCCATTTCTTTAGTGCATGTAGTATTGCTAACATTTCCTTCTCATAAATAGGTTTTTGTAAATACTTTCCTTTGATTGGACGACTTTCAAAAGCAATGGGTCTTCCTTCCTGCATTAAAACTGCACCAATTCCATTTCCTGAAGCATCACATTCCACAATAAAGGTTTTTGTGAAGTCTGGCGTAGCTAAGACCGGTGCTAGGAACATTGCCTCTTTAAGATGTTCAAAGGCCTTAGTTGCTTCAGGAGTCCATGAAAATGCATCTTTCTTCAATAATGTTGTTAGAGGTGCTGCTATTCTCCCATAATTCTTAACAAACTTGCAATAATACCCTATTAACCCGAGAAATCCTCGCAATTTCTTTATGGTTGTGGGGACTTTCCATTCCTTAATGGCTTTAATTTTGTTAGGGTCTACCTTAACACCCTCGTGAGATACAATATGACCCAGATATTCCACCTCTTGTACTCCAAAGAAACATTTGGATGTTTTTGCATATAATTGTTTCTCTTGTAATAGTTTGAGCACCCTGTCAACATGTTGAACATGATCCTTCCAAGACCTATTGTAGATTAGTATATCATCAAAAAATACTAGCACAAATTTTCTAAGGAAGGGTTTGAAAATGGAATTCATCAACCCTTGAAATGTATAAGCTGCATTGGTAAGGCCAAAAGGCATGACCAAAAATTCATAATGACCCTCATGAGTTTGAAATTTTGTTTTCAGAATATCTTTAGTCTTAATTCTAATTTGATGATATCCTGAACGAAGATCCAATTTGGTAAAATAAATTTCTACATGTAATTCATCCAATAATTCATCAATCATAGGAAAGGGAAATTTAACTTTAATGGTGAGCTTATTGAGTTCCCTATAATTCAGACACAAGCACCATAATTCATCATTCTTGTGCACCAATACTATTGGAGCAAAGAGAGAACTTTGACTAGGTTGAAATATACCAGCCTCTAACATTTCTTCAATCATACGTTCAATTTTTCTCTTTTGGACATAAGGATATCTATAAGGCCTGATGTTTGGAGGAACACTTCCTGGAATTAAATGAATAGCATTATCATGATCACAAATAGGTGGGATTCCTTTGGGAGTTTCAAACACCAATGATTGTCTAAGAATTTTTGGAGATCTGCAGATGTTACACAGTATTTTGTCACCGTCCCTACAATCCCTCGTCCTGCACATTAGAGGGCTTTTCCCATGACCTGTGAGCAGTAACATGACTTAAAACAACTTTCATGGCATCCCCTTGCATAAGGACAAACATTCCCTTAAAGAAAGTTTCCTCTGAAAAACCCTAAAAACATATCTTTTAGCCTTTGCGCAACTAGCCAGTTCAGCCCTCGTGCTAATGGGGGAAATCCACCATAGAGGGCGTGCCAACTGGCACTTTGTCCCTGTGTCTCACTTCCGCCAAGCTTAATAAGGGATGTTTTTTAAAAATAAATGGCGGAATTTTGATTACAACAAACTCCTGAATGAGTAACAAAAAGGAGTTGGGTGGTTTGGCTCCGGATCTCCATGGATGGGAAGTGGTTTTCCACCTATTATGGAAGCTTCCTTAGAGATAGGGCCTATCCCATGATTATAGGGATCCCAACTCCCCTTCATCCATCTATAAAAGCTTGCCTTGTCCCTTAGCAAGATAGCTCAACTTGTAGGAAGGAAACTATAGCCAGACAGCTGTTGAGAGCCAAGTCGAGGAGAGAGAGCTTCGTCCAAATTCTTGACAGGCTTTGCTGAGACATGTTCCGCTATCGACCCTGCCAAAGGAAGATCATAGCATCAGAGCTTGGGGTTGTAATATTTCCTTTGTTATTTTAATATAAGCAGCTTTGATTATGGTTCCATTCGTGTGTTTATTTCTTTATGCAATGAATTACATCTTGTTTGACTGATGTATGGTTACATGCTTTAGATTTTACGTTGTATGTCATTGTTTCCTTGCATGTGTGTAGGTGTTCAGATGTGTCGAACAGAAGGATCGTGATATGCCAAGTGAGGGATGGGAAACATCATCTTTTATTCAAGGACCACTGCGTGGGATTTGAGGTAGGCAACTCGTTATGATTTTTGTCATTTTGTAACTAGGAACCTGCATCACTGCATGACTTGATTGTTGCTAGACCCGATATGGGCTAGTAGGGATCACCTCTATCCGCCAGAGGGGATTTACCTCCTGAACAAGCGCATGGCTACTGCTCGTGGGATCGGTTGAGGTTAGTCTTTTCTCTTTTGGTTGTTTTTGGCTTTTGATTGATTGATTTGCTCTTTCGCGTTCACCTCCTTTTGGTGTAATAGCCCCTATTCAAATTTCGTAAAGACCTAATCCAGTCTCTGTTTGCTCTTTCTTCATTTATTCCCATAGTAAACTCGATTGGCGTATTTTACCACTTGAAATTCTTTCCAGCTAGCGCTAGTTTGTATTTAGGCCCTCGCGCCAACACTGTTTTGGCACATATTATAACCAAACAGTCGCACCAACTCTGTTTAGCGTTAGGGTTTGCTTGGTTTTGAGCTCTCTGAACTTGATTTCTGGTCCTGGTGTCATTTTTATGAGTGATTGAGTGCCTTGAAGTCTTTGTTGACTGTGTTTGACCCTTGTCCTCCAGTTTTTTTCCCTTTACCATCAGTTTTGCATTCTAGCCCTAGGGTTTCTAGGTGCTATGGTGTGTTGAGCCTCCCGTGGCAGCTTTTGGTCCTTGCTTTCCCAGTCGACTTCGTTTTCACTTCTTCACATTCATTTTTTTGGATTCTATTGTACCATTGTGTTGGTTGAGTGATTGTTTCTTCTTTCATTCAAGTTTCGCATTGTCTCATTTCAAGCCTAGATTACGCGGTTTGTGTGAGTCTTTTTGGGATTCTTCTTCGATTTCAGGGATTTCTCCATCAGTTTGCATCTTGATTGTGTGTGTTTGTATTGAGTGAACTTGTTTGTTTCAAATCTCTCATTTTCATTTGTCGAATTGGTTTCTTCATTATTTTTTCATTTCGTTAGGCGCATTTGCTCTAAAACATTGAAAAATACAAAAAAAAATCTCTTTGCGTTTTGATTAGTTTAGTGAAAATTGAAAGGTTTTCTGCATTATTAGTGTTATATAACTCTAAGAGAAAAAAAATTAGTTTCATTAGCTTGCATTAGAGATAGTAGTGGATTTTTTGTAATCATTTTGTTGTTATTTCAAAAGCTCTCAACCCTCCCGTAGTTAGCTCTTCATCGAACAAAGTGATATATTGTGGCATGTAGTGTGCATTTAGAGGATTTTTGGAGATCCAAAATTCGATAGGGCTTGAAATTGAAACATAAATTGAAGATCAACTATAAAATTTGTTCAATTAACGTAAGGCAACATTAAAACATTAACGGGATATCTAGAGGTCTAGGCTAGTGACGTGTTCCGGCGTTGTTAAACCTAGTAGCTGTCGTTTGCCTTCTGGCTTTAAACAGTGCTAGTATGGACTTGTGCTCCCCATACCGTCACGTATATAAAGGGAGACCCCACTAGGTTGCTATCCTTTATCCGTAGGAGGCCAAGTCTATCGCCTTTTACCCATGATACACTGGAGACAACATTCGGGGAGATTACCTGCACGTACTTCAAGTCCTTGGTTGATTTCTATTTCATTTTTTAACCAAGGTGTATATGGTAGTTCATGGATATTTGGTACACCCATCTACCTAGATTACTAGAGCAATCATTTCAGTCTTTTCTTCCTCGTTAAATTTGAAAAGATCATCAAGCACTTGTCCTTTCATGTTTTTTTCCAAATTGAAAGAGATAGAGTCATCTTTTACTTGTTTCTAGACTCTTAAAACATGAAACAATAAATTTTTTAGTTTCAATGTGGTAAAATTAATCACCTACGATCACATGCCCATTTTGAGATTGTTTTTTCTGATTGTTTATTGTTTTCTTTGGTTTCTTTGTTTTGATCTCTTCCTCTTTTCGTTACATTCATAGTGAAGCGTGAATCTTGAGTTTGACTCTGCGGTAGTCCTTACCGCAGTACAATTCATCGAGAGGTCTCTCTGGTCCTCGCGCTAAGCATCAACAACCTATTGTATCCCGAGTTTCTAATCGAGGGGACTGGTTATATCTGAACTTCCCTTTGGAGGACCAGTTGACTTCAATTGGCCCTTTTCCAACGCTTGGTTTGGATTTGGAGTAGGGGAACACTTCCCTCCTCTTACATCAGGATCACCTTTCTTGGCTGCTGTCATACCTCCTAGTCCCCATCATCTTTTAGAATATCTTGCGGTAGGGTAAGATATGGACTCACCCAGTCCTTCTCCTAGTGATTAAATTCCTACATCTGGTGAAGATTACCGACTTTTTCGTGAAAAGCATACTCGAATCTTCATGTCATGTCTACTGGTCCTTCGCTTCTAGCTGGATATAGGTCTTTAAGTCAGGTCATGCCTGATGTTGCCTCTATGGGAATATCGACTCCATCGACGAGGTCGGTTATTTCCTCATTAGGAATGTCGCCATCGACACCTCTCATGGCATCTCCTTTTGTCACATCAGTACACTGCTGAGGCCTCATTGTTTTGTGTAAGTCGCATCTATGCCCGTTGTCACTACCCGAGTCAACTAGGACCCCCAGTCACTTCCTCGAAGACGTTTACATAGCTTCTTCTATTCCCAAGAATATTTCTCCTGAGGAGTATCGGTTGTCTTTACAGCCGTCAAACACTGAGGTTGGTCAGTCCTCTCAAGATCTCAACCGTCCTTACTTTTCCCATTATGGACCGAATGGTACCTCGATTTACGTATTTCCATATCAATATGTTGAGCAGGGAAACCCTCTTCATTTTCCTGCTCCTGAGGCTTATCAGTATTGTTAGAGTCGGTCTTTTCATCCCTCCGTCAGAGATCAAAATCTATTTTGTTGCATTTCAATTTTTTTAGGCGTCTCATTCACTTCAGTCATTTGCATTCCGTTAGGAGCATCGGTCTTCTGATGGAAGGGATTTGTCACTCATACCCCTTGTGCCTTGTACCTACTGGATTAGGTTTGTTTATCGAAGTTCATCAAAATCAATTTTAAAGTCATTTACAGTCCTGTTTGATCTCTTTGTCAGCAAAGAGTTTTTAGGGTTTTTCAGTCATTAGGTCTAGGGTTTCGCAAATTTTGTCTTCAAAGTGTCCAATAATTCTAGCAGGTGATAAGGAGGATCAAAATAAGTTTTCATCTCAAGAAATTTCATCATTATAATGTAAAATCTTGACTTTTCTTCAAAACTCTGTTTTGAAGAAAAATCGTCATTATGTCTTTTGTAATAAATGCCATGTATATTTTCCAAGTTTTTCGGTATGAAGATGTTCGGGTGCGACTGGTGAGCCTCACCAAATGTCTGTGTATCGACTATCCCTGCCAGAAAAATTGACAAAATTTTCATCATTCAAGTCAAAAAAGGTCAAAATGGGTGTAAACAAAAGCGTAGTCTGTATTAGAAAGTGAAAAGTGCCAAAGCTAGTAAAACATAGAGAAAGTGGGTTTTAAAGAAGCAAAAATCAAATTTCATGCCATATAAGATATTTGACCATTAAAACACTTCATTTGCACACCAAGAGACATTATTGAGCGAGTCGAAATGATGGAGGGCGAAAGCTGCCGAGTTAAAAAGGCCGAGGCTCGTGTATTGGAGTGTTGCTGTGGCATATGTGGGAGAAGGCGCGACACACAAGGGAAGGGAAGTCCGGCAAGCACGGGGCCTCTGCGCCACTGTGTATTTTCAACGAGCGCGGTGCATACGAGTAGCGCGATTACACTTTAGGTGTGCGACGCGGTGCCATACAGAAACGTGCTGATGATGATATTTTCGCTATGGCTTCACAAAAATCAAACTGATTTCACCTTATTTGCTCCATGTAAGTGTATATCATCTTGCTATTACCTTTGGTCAGTGTTTGGAGTTGTTTCAAGATTGGTTATAAGAATTTGTATGGTGAAAACATAAACCCTATCATTTGGTGAAAAACTGCTCCTTAGGGTTGTCTTTTGGTGTTTTAAAATCAGTTTGGTGCCAAAGAATCCTTTTCCCCTCCACCTTGTTGATTCCTTCCCTCATTTTAAACATATCATCTCTATTAATCCCCTGTTCCTCTACATCCCAAATCAATTATTTCTAAAGTCATATTTTCCTATCTCTAAACCCTACAAGTCCCCATCATCATCACTCTCCCATATCATTTGCAAAAAAGAAAATCCCCAAATCCCATATCCCAAACACAATCAAGTGATTCGTCCCCTACATTTAACTTCATCTCTGATTCGTAACTCTTTTTTCCCACTTTATATATTTCCCACGATCTTGGCACACATTTCTGGAAATTGGAAGGAAAATACACAGTCTTGTTTTTAACTCATACAGATTAGCATACACTTGACATATACCTTGCAACACCATGACGAACACAGATTCATCATATGAGCAAGAAAGTGATTCTACCACAAAGCTTCATGCACCGAGAAGGCCTCGTAAAGGAGGCAAACATGTGAGAGAAGAACCCACCTCTTTGACTCAGTTGCAAGCCTTCCCACTTGCCATGGCATGTTTCCGAGAGCAATCATGCTATCAATATTGTGAGAGGATTGCTCAGATTCAAAATCATCAGGAGTTAGCCTAGTTTTTTGTTTTACATTTGCATGATGGTTAGGTTACTCTCGCTGGTGTAAATTTCACCTTGACACCAGAAACCATTTCTTAGGCAATAGGAATACCGAATGTAGGTGAGGAGTGGAACAAAAGATAGTAGGTGGATAGAGTTCACCATACAGGTCGAGGGCCCGGGCTGTGTGAGAGTGCTCAGCAGGGTATTCCCATTCCGGTTTCTGAAGGAATCTTATGCACCATTGATGAGACTCATTATCCGATACTTTAGTTGTGAGGGCCGTTTCTCATGTCTTTATGCATACCACATCAGATTATTGATGCATTTCACGAGAGTGAGGATGATGAACATACCATATTTCATGTGCCGAAATGTCGAGAGGATGACCACTCTTGTGTAGAAGAAGACTCCTGAGTAGCAGTATAACAACATTTATCATTATGCGCTCATCAAGATCATTGTGGTACATTAGCTTGGATTGCAGGGCATTGATTGGGAAGATTTCATTTCCCATGACTTCTTCACAGCCCCTCAGCCTCATCTGGATATTGTTCACAATGCCGGTGAACCTTCACATCATTTTGAAGGTCCCGATACAGAGCTTATCAATGTGCCAGTGTATGTCACTTATCAGAGAGGCACGAGAGTATTGTTTGGAGCAGCTTGACGAGTACTATCTCCACCCGGGGTGGAAGGGGTCTCATTGCCGTCGTCATTAGCATAGGTATAGGACAGAGGAAAGAGGCCTATGTAGGACGAAGGCCCTTCAGGAGGTCAGGATATTGATTTTACATTGATTGATGTGGATTTGAGCTCTCCATGCTCAAAACTGAAGGAGATCATTCAAGAGTAGAAAACTGAGATCGACACATTGAATGACAAGTTGTAGAGAGCTTAGTGGATCATAAACTATCTGGAGAAGTGAAACAAGTAGTTATAGGATCATTAGATGATCATGGAGTTGCAAAACATCCGTGAGAACCGACAAGCTGCCCGAAGAAGCCCATCCGAAATGACACCTATTGAGTGGGAGATTGAGGCCGATAGGGAGACTTGGCTTGAGAGAGTCAACATCCATCTCAAGAAGCTGTTGGAGAAGGTGAATAAGGAGAAGAACATGCTATGACACATGAAGAATCACTATTGGGCACGCACACATGTCTGCAAAGCGAAGATCAAGATCCTGAAAGCGAGGCTAAGGAGGGAACTGAAGCGCCGAAAAGGACATGATAGGCTCCAAATCTTGGCCGAATTTTCTTTGGCTGAGCATGGAATTTGATCAGGGAACTACGTACTCAAATTTCAAGGAATTTGGAAATTTTTTTGTCAATTTTGAATTTTTTGGTCACAAAATAGGTTTTTCTGCCCGACACGTAGCACCACTTGGCGCACGCTTATGATTGGAAGCTCTTCAGAGGAAAAAAATGGTATTTCTAGATTTTTTATGAAAATTTATGCATGCTTAGGAATGGCCTAAGAATTTTTTCAAGCTCTGGGTTGCCTAAAGGGTCAAAAACACCTTGAAAATGGCCTTTCTGCCACCTTTTGCACACACAGGAACCAGTCTTGGGAGATTGAACTTTTGGAGGGACAAATGGCAACCAAATCCAGAAATTCCACTTGGGTTGGAAGGTAGATAGGTATGTCTTTCCAACGATCTATCATGACATAAATTTGGACTTCAGGAAGGGCCTCAAAATCAGCTCCAAACTTGTGCTACACATAGATATTTTGGGCGCGGCGCATAGAGGATTTTGGCCTATTTTTCATTCCATAGCTCAGAATTTCACCTAGTTTTGGCCATTTTCACTTTTTCATGTAAATTTTGATCTAAATTGATGTAATTTCATGTAAATGATGTAATTTTGGCACATTTTTGCTCATTATAGAAGATTCATTCACCAAAAGGTGAAATGTGAGTGAATGGATCAGTTTCCTAGCATATAGAGGCAAGTTGTTTCATGGCCTATTTTCTAGTTCCTAGTTTAGATATGGTTGAAACAGCTCCTAGAATGATAAGATCAACCCATAGAGACATGGGAATGGGTTAGGCTTGTATATATGATGTAGTTTCTCAGTCATTTTCAAGGTTGGACATTTGGGATTGCATAACACTTCATTGTACATTCATTCTACACTTTTGGCAAAGGAATAGACCAGGGGTTGCAGCCCTCTTTGGGATCCTTGTGGCTCTGTGTTTTTATGGTGTTTTCCTCCATGTATTTGTAATTTCACTGATGTTTATGTGTACCATTCTCATTCTCCTTTCTTCTTAAATTAAGAAAATCAGTGTTAAAGGTAGAATTCAGTAGCTTGCTCCGCCTTTAGTTTTGTTTAATTTTACATGTTTTCATCTATTTGAGGAGGACTATTGAGACCCTCTTGCCCTCTTTAGCTCCCCACCAGTATTATTCATCCATGAAATCAATCTAAAGCATCGAAACACTTGCCTTCGTCGCCCCAATCGTAACTACCTTAAAAACTAGGGCACTAATCCCCACACCCAAAAAGCTCGCCTTTTCCCTTTTTTTCCAACAAAAAACCCCAAAAACAAAATCAAACTCCTTCACTTATATACCTAGCCTAAAATTAGCATTATTTCAAGTCATCTCATGCCCTATCTATTAATTTTCGCTGAGATTGACCCGGAGAGAGCCCTCTCACATTACTAGTAGGGCTAGCTACCAAACTGAGCGTGGTTTGATGTTACCCTGAACTCTGCCTTTTTCAGCCTGAGGTAGATTTAGGAAATAACAATTATATTAACAGTTTTCTATCTGCCCAAGCTAGGCAGCCTTCTAACCGATAAGGACAACCCTTCTAGCGATAACCTTCGGCCCAGCCAGGTTATCTATATAACCAGCAAGGACAACCCTTATAGGGACAACCTTAGGGACAACAGGGATTGTTGTACGGTCTATAAGGGTAGTCTTACAACCCTCAAGGTCAACCTCTATAGCCTCACCCCGTGGTCCAACTAAGGCAACCTCAAGGACCCACAAGGAAAATGGGGTATCAACCTGGACTTTTGTATGGTCCTGGGGGAAAAATCCATCCTTCTCAACCGTTGGCGCAACCTTAGAAACCTCAGTTTCTAATTGGTCTGAATGTTGCACAACCAGGGCCATCCTATGGTCCTGTCATAGGTCAAGCTGGTTATCAGGCACAACCTGGCCCTTTCCCACCATCAGGCCAACTTGCTCAGCCAGGGCAGCTTGGTGTCCTTCATCAGTCAGGCCAACCTGTTCAACCATGACATCTTGTTCAGCCAGGCCAACCTATTCAACCGGGGGCAACACACGCAGACAACAGTCAGCTTTGTTCAACCAGGACAACACTGTACAGCCGGTCCAACCTCTGCTCAACATCCGATCTATTATATGCCACAGCTGAACCCACCTGTGTGCCCAAATTATCCCGGATCATATCCCGGATGAAACTCTTTTTCTCATAAGCACTCTCAATCCTTGCTATGGTGATATCATCATGTACCTTCAGACATCTATCTTCCAGTCTGAGTTGATGAAGGATGCTCGACGTCGCATTCAACACCAATCGCAACCATATCGCATTGTCAGAGATACCTTATATTATGTTGGAGCTGATTCTGTGCTCTGCCGATGTTTTACCTTGGAAGAGGCTGAGAAAGTCCTAAATGAATGTCTTAGTGGCACCTATGGCAGTCACATTTCCGGGTATGCTACCGCCCAGAAGATTCTTCATGTGGGTTACTTCTGGCCGTCTATATTTAAAGACTGTATTGTTGCAGTAAGAAAGTGTCATGCATGCCAAATTTTCCAACGCAAGATGCATGCACCACCCATCCCTTTACATCCTGTCATTACCATAGGCCCTTTCGCTAAATGGCACATTGATTTTGTGACATGTAACCCTCACTCAGATGGGGGGCATGCTTATATCATCGTTGCCGTAGACTACTTCACTAAGTGGGCCGAGGAAATGCCTACATTAGCTCTCGATGGTAAGACAGCTGCTCAATTCATTTTCAACCATGTGATCATGCGTTTCGGCATTCCTCAAGCCATCCTCACCGATCATGGCCCTCATTTTCGGGACTACATGATGGCAGAGCTGACATTGAAGTTGGCCTTGTGTCATATGCAGCTTAACGCCATACTACCCTCAGGTAAATGGCCAGGTTGAGGTCGTGAAAAAGGTGCTTGTCACGATGCTTCAACAAACAACTGGTATACACAAATCCAATTTCCATATCCAATTGTTCTCAGCTCTTTGGGCCTACCAGACATCAGTGAAGAGCGCGACTGGATTCAAAACATTCCAGTTGGTGTATGGTCTGGAAGCTACTCTTCCGGCTGAATGTGAGATCCCTTCTCTGAAGTTGGATATGGAATTACTGCCCGACACTTCCTCGGAGGAATAATGTATTCAATATCTATAAATACTAGATGAAACTCGCCGCTTGGTTGCTTTGGTTATCGAGCCACGTAAAAAAGCGGGTTAAATCTCATTTCGATCAAATGGTTTCTCCATGCTCTTTTATCTAAGGAGACCTCATCCTCTTATATGATCAAGCACATGATAAGCTTGGGGTAGGAAAATTATAGCCCATGTGGCATGGGCCCTATATCGTTAAATGTGTAGTGAAAAATGGGGCCTATGAGCTAATCTATTATGAAGGTATTCCTTTGGCGCAGCCCAAGAATGGGTTGTACTTGAAGAAGTATTACGCTTGAATCATTCTTGTGTAGTGTATGTACATAGATGATTGCTTCGTTTTTGTGCATGTGTGGTGTGGTGTGCTTTGTAAGTGTCTTTTTTCTGATTGGGGCTTCCTGATTGTGCAGATGTCTATTACTCCTTTTGTCATTTTCATAGATGGTGCCTCCCGCAGTACTAGGAATCTGTCTTCAGTAGCCTGGGTAATCTACAATCCTGCTGGTGAGTTAGTTAATTTACAATGTTTTTTTTTAGGGCCTGCTACTAATAATGTCACAGAATATAGAGCCATTTCGGAGTTATTGAATGAGGTTGTTAACCTCGGTATTCATGCATTACTTGTATATCTGGACTCACAGCGTGTAGTGTTACAACTCAATGGTCATTATTCAGTTAGGAACCCATCAATTTTAAGACTGTATCTATGTATTCATTTACTGGTGTTAGTGTTAGTCTAGTCATACTGCCATCAACGATAAAAAACTGCTCTCTTGTGTTTGCATATCAGGTGTCTCATACCGAATAAATTTCACCATTCCACTAGGTCATGGATTCACTGATGGTAGTAATTTTTATCAGTTTTCCCTCATGAGGTACTTGCTAATTTTCCTTTCTGTGTTCTTTAGTCATTAGTCACTTTCATACTCAAAATCGTATCAGTAGTTCATAGGATGGGTCTCATTAGTTTCTAGGGTCTCACCATGGTCAAATTAATGAGTCAAATGTCAATAATATCAGCAAAGGTCATGAGGAAGCCAATAAGCTCAAAGTCACAGCACCAGGAAGAATCAGAGAGAAATTTTATTCAGTTTGATGTAATTTTTGCCTCAAAACCATGTTTTGAGGTGAAAACATGATATTTTTCCTTTATTATCATTCATTATGTAATTCTATATCATCATATGTAATAAGTCACAATTCAGAAAGTTTCTATCTCCACAAAGTGATGTCCCTGCCTTCATAAGAGTTTTCTATAGAATTTTTAGTGTCAAATCATCCTCCAGGTAGATCCGTCGGAAAGAGCTCGGAAGGAGCTTTCCAACGGTATACTACACTCTCAAAACTAACTTCAGGATTGAAATTTATGCTTGAGTGAAGTAAAAGTCCCTATATCCTCATATACCCTATTCCCCATTTTTCCCTTTAAAAATTTATATTATTACAGTTTTATATTTCTTTAATAAACCCCCCCCCCCCCCCACCATTCCCAACCACTTCCCCTCCATTTCTTGTAGAACTTTATAATAAAAACCTTTGTATTATAAACGTCCCTCCATTATAAACCACTTCCCCTTTTCCATGACCCCTTAAACTTTATAATAAATTTTAAGTTTTATATTATAAAACCCCGCCGCTGCCCATCGCAATCGCAATCGCTTATCCGATTGAACCTTCCACTTTTACAAAAATTTGATGTGATTATTTCATTTACCTCCGATTGGCTCCACCCGACAAGATCTCGACCGTTGATCCGATTGCCGATCGGACGGCTCATACGCGATCGGGCCATCGCAATCGGAACTTTCATAAGGTTCTCCCCGATCCAATCGCACTGCTTAATCCCTGCCTCCCACTGAATCCGTCCGATTAATTGTAGGCCATCGATCTACTCATCTGATCGGACAACCCAAACTCAAATCGGCGCCTCCATGGATTCCCCCTCTATTACAATCCCACCATTGATCTCTTCCCGCTAACTGGATGGCTCAAATTCAATCGGGCCAATCGCATCGGAGGTTCTATATATATCACTCCACCCATCTCCTGATTTTGATCCCCGATTGTGATTATAATCCCCGGTCCCACCATTTAATTCCTCCGTCGTTCCTTACAAAATTCCCTTCTCCTTTGTAAAAGTTAAATTTATCCATTTTGTTTATTACAAAAGGCCATAAAAACTTTCGTTTCTCCGTTCAAATAATATCCTTCCCAACTCCGATTCCGATTGCGATGGCACCGTATTACATTGTGTTTACCTCTCCACCCCGTCCATTGCGATTGTGATTATGACATGGGTCCCACCTCCACTCCCTTCCTTCCTATTCATTATTTTCCTTTCACTAAAAGGAAAAGTTTCATTCCGAAGGCATGTTTAATAAAAGGTCAGTTTTATTCAAACAAATAATTGAAAGCAAAGAGAAACAGTCAAAGCGCCGAGAACTAAATTTGTAGTAGTCACATCTTAAGAAATGGTTTAAAGAGATTTATTTTACATATTTCTTCTTCTTATTCATTGGATATAACAGCAAATCTCCAAGTAGTCAAAAGCATTGTTGTCCCTTATTTTCAGTGGCATATTTTTGGATCTCTTTTCTATGATTGGATTTCAGTTCTTCAGCTGTTAAAACATCTCCCTTTTCTTGTGGATCTATGTTCCCACATTTTAGCTTATTTAATGTAATTGTAAAGCAGTCTGAAAGCAGTCTGAAGAGGCAGTAACTCAGAAAGTAGGGGAATAGTGTGGAAGAACATATCTGCACTACATTGTATAGTTTGACAGGAACTAATAAGAGATGCAGCTCTGATTTGTGGGATCCATTGTGGTATGAGAGTTAGAATTTGTTTTTCTTCTTTGTTTCATATGTGAATTTTTATGTGTTTCATTCATCCATAAACATTTTCTTTTGAATGCTTTCAAGATAGAAAGGTAGAATCCATTTTATATGCTCTGCCTTGGGAAATCATTCATGCTCTGTGTTTTTTTTCCTTCTGTTTGAAAAGGATCCATTTGTTGTTTCCTTTTTAGCTCCTCACCAGTATTTCCATTCCATCCTTATTTATCTTTATTTGCTAAGTTTCCTGCCTATCTTGCCCCATGAAATACCCTGTGTCCTGATTTAATTATTGGTTTCAACTGTCCCTTTCATCCCACACATCCTTGAAATGCATTCATTCATTTTATTAAAACCTTTTTCCCATCATTTTATCTAGCGTAATATCAGTCCATTTATTGTGTTCCATTGAATATTATTTTACGGAGAGAGCCCTCTCCTCTCTTTGTAGGGCTAGCTACAAGCCTGAGTGTGGTTTAGTTTGTTACCCTATTGTGCCTTTGTAGCCTGGGGTCCAATTCAAGTGCTAACAACTGGAAAGAAATTTTGATTACATCACATATCAACATAGACCCAGATGAATGAATGCATTAATAGATGTAATAGCTAACATGGTTTTAGATAGACATTTACGAAACTTGTAAAAAACATCATCATATGTGAAAAAGATCCATGCAGAAATATATATATATATATATATATATATATATATATATATATATATATATATATATATATATATATATATATATATATCGAATGTTTGCAGTGTGTGTGCATCACATAAAATCCAAAAATATACATGTCTATTTTAATAATATCCGGGGACAACATGTCTCTCAAAAATATGCAAATGAAAAGCCTAGGTGACTAATCAGCATGGAGCTCATGGTAGAATATTACTGCCCACACAAATTTCCTTAGCAAGCGATGAAGGTGACTAGGCACCCCCACGGTGTGCCTCTGATAAGCCATAGGAACATCTCCTAGGCTAGCATAATCAGGAATCCCATAGGCGATTCCCTCCAAGTTCTGAACTAGCTCATTCCCCTCGCCCCCCTCACCTTAAGGGTCATAGGTGAGAGGGGTCTTCCACACGATCGACAACATCCCGACGGGCCTCTCTAGGCCAACATATGTGTACACATAGGATTGATTATTAGAACATGCATGTATACCAAAAAAAAAAAAAAATCATAAAATTCATAAAGTCAAAAAGAGTCTTACCTAGCTCCTCATCCTAGTCCTCTCCTTCCGGGAGTGGAAGGTCTGGGTCTTCTGTGAAATTAGTACCGGCATAGGGCCAGTCTTCTATGACGATCAACTGTTGCCGGAGCCATCCGAAAAACTCAGGCTGCCATGAAATTTGTTGGCCCTCTCCTACTCTGGGCATCAGTGCTTCCCATCGAGCCATTCATGGCTCTCTCAAAGGTGGATCTACAACTAGCGCCCCTTGGCCATGGAATATAGGTAACCCTTCTAGGATGAATGATACCAAGATAGACCCGTACCCAAACTGCCTCAGTTTTTCCTTTTTACACTTAGTCAATTTCCATTTGATATTCATGGTTACGACTATAGCCCAATAAAATAATATCTGGTTCATACATTCTGACGCCAGGAGGAGCTGCGTCTTGGTAGCCTCATGCTGCGTCTTCGACCCCGCAGCCCGTGTTATAGTATGTAGCACCACTCTGAGTGCTATATCGGGAATAGTGTGAATTTCCAATTTACCACTACCCGATCTTGTTTGTGCCCTTGGGCACACTCCTTACATAACCATTGACATATTTTTGCTAGAAGGCCTAGTAGATGTCATAATCGGACCTGGAACTTTGCGAGAAAATCTAGTGATGAAGTAAACATCGGACACTTCAAGTTCCATCACTTGATCTCGAAGCCTAAACTTCTCTTCATTCTCATCCCAGATACTGATCAAGTATTGTAAAAATTCAGGTTACGCCCTGAGACATGGTGTCCAGAAGAATTTCTTTAAACCGCAATCTTGGAGAGAATTCAAGCATTGCTCATTCCCCATTGGAATTTCATCCTCTTCACTGTGCTCCCTTTCTTTCCATTCAATCACCATTGTGGCTTTATAACTACATCAAATTGTTCATAAGCACATCATAAAATACCTTGGGCATTCAAAAATCCAATTTATTGGTTCAATTTTTGCCAATTTTGAGCGGAAAATGAGGTTGTGCAGTTGGCATGACTATTTTGCTGACAGTCATGGTAGCTGGCACGACCCCTTTGCAAAAAGATCTCGGTTGGTGCAGGTCCATGCCTCATACCTGCGCCAACTTTGGAAGCCCTAAAATTGCAAATCCTCCCCTTAGGGATGCCAATCAAAGATGGAAAGCTATGAAATATGGATTAAAATGTAGCTAATGGAAGCGACTCTTACCTGGAAAAGATGGGATCTGAAATGATGCACTGGATCGTCCACAATCATCACCGCAAGATCACAAGGAAATAACTCACTATTGCTCTGCACAAGAGGTAAAAAGTAAAAAGTAAATATGTTTTTACTATTTGGTCATATTTATAACTTTTCAAAATCAAATTAGGTTTTGGAGCTTATTTTTCTAAATATTTTATCATTTTTTGTCGAAAAATGGGTTTTACACTTTCCTTTTGTGCAGCGACAGGTTTTTCGTGACTAGGACGACAACACAAGTTGTATTTTATACTTTTTCGGACTCAGTAAAAACATGAAAAAGTCACTACTGGAGTCATCTTTCACCTCTTTTATAACTCTCTAAAAATGAAAAGATTGTTGAGTCACTTGTTGTTTTGATCTTGTTAAATTGGCTGCAAAAATACATCTACCCAGTATACTTTTACCCCTTTTTCGGGTTGGGATAGATTATTTACGAGAAGGAATACCCTAGCCTATTGCGACTAGAAGGTTTTCTCAGTCACATTTTTCTACCTTTTCGGATCTGAGGAACTACCTACGAAAAGGGACTGTTGGAGTTTTCTCTTCCACCGTCTTTTCAAACTCTCTAAACATGAAAAGATGTCGAGTTCTTCCTTTGTTAGACTCATTAAAACCTGATGACATCGGACTCCGTTGTTAGGTCCATATATCACTAGTATAGTCCCTTATTATTGTTAGTGTAACCCCCTTATTGTTATTATTGTACGCTTGTAACCCCCATTTTTTTATTACTGTGCCCATAAATTATAATTGTTAGGTCGGCTAGGATTACATTGTGGCCCACTAGGATTACATTATGGCCCCATGGACTCCTATATATAGAAATGAGGTTTTGTAAATTGTATCATCCAAGAATTTTTCATTTATGTAATTTATTGGAGGTTTCCCCCTCGAAGTGGCTCATTTCTAAGGTGTTTATATCTCTTTTCTTCTCTTTTTGGAGCTGGTTACACAACATTTGGTATCAGAGCTTTGGGATTCTAGGGTTTCGCTGCTCCAAACAGGTCATCGTGGAATTTTCGCTATAAATTTTTTTCTACGAAGTTTCAAAAGCTGAAAGTTTTAGGGTGCAAATCCAAAATCTTGAGGAAGCTTGTATAAAAATTTTAGAGTTTGGTTCGCAATATTTTCGGAGATATGATCTGTGGAAGTCAGGTCTTTTTTCAGGCTCATAAATAGGTCATCGTGGAATTTGCGCTATAAATATTTTTCTACGAAGTTTCAGAATCTGAAATTCATATGGTGCGAAGCTGAAATCCTGAGGAAATTCGTCAAAAAATTTCAGAGCTTGGTTCACAATATTTTTGGAGATATGATCTGTGGAACGTTGTGCTTTTTCAGGCTTCTGAATTTCATCGCAAAGAGGTGATCTTGGGAAAAGTTCAATAACTCTCTCTCTGGGGATTGGATTGGAGTGCTATAAAAAGTGGTCACAAGTACACAGCCTGTAGTTTCTTGGTTATCAATTTTAGAGAAAAAGGAAAAAACAGTGACACGTGGCAAGTCGTACAAGTTTTCTCTACTGAACCAGTCCAGAATTAGGTCATTGTGGGAGATTGGACACAACTTTGTCTTGGAGAATCCAAATCAGGTCAGACCTGTTGCATTTGAAAGAAGCTTCAGAGGGATACTATAGGGCTGAATTTCAGATATCGAAGATTTTAAATTACAGAGATAATCCAATTTCAATATCGATCTCCTCAAAAGCAAGAAAAATGTGTGTATTTTTTTTTCCAAATTGCATAAGTCTTGTTTGAAGAATCAATTTGAATTGATTCTAAGGGAATATCAGTATTGGGTTCTAAAATATGCCTCGTAAAAATAATTCAACACCCACTAAGCCTTCAGAAGGGTCTACTATGACTCATGAAGATGAAGAATTGCAACATGATCTATCAAAATTACAAGAGCAAGTGCAACAAATTTCACTCTCGCAAAGAGCAACAAAAAATGAAATGGAAGTTTTGAAGAAAGGCATGGAAGAGAAGATGGATGGCGTGGAAGCTAATATGGATGGCATGGATGCTGGCATGGAAGCTAAGATGGAGAACATGAAGAATGATCTAAAAACAGACATCGAAGGTTTGACAAAGTTGATACAATAAAGGTTTCCTAATGGTGAAAAGATAGTAGAAGAACCTCTTGATGAGAACAAAATCAATGTTAATTGTGATTTGATAAACTCTAATGTTGGCAAGAAGAACCACCATATTCCAAAAATGGATATGAGGAAGTTTGATGGAAAGGATCCTGTAACATGGATACTATAGATGGAGCAATATTTTGATCTCCATAATGTGCAAAACACACAAAAGGTACGCATTGCAACTTTACATTTAGAACAAAATACATTTGTATGGTATCGATGGTTTTGCTCCCGTAAAAAAATTGTCACTTGGTCAATTTTTACGGAGGAAATGATAGCACATTATGAGGATACAAAGAGCAACACCTTCTTTAGCCAATTGATAAATCTCAAACAAAAGGGTTTAGTGGGGCAACACATTGAGGAATTTCAAAAATTGAATATAAGGGTAACTGATATTCCAGAGGAACACAGGATTGATCTCTTCATAGGCACTTTAAGGGATAACATACAACATGAAGTTCGCGTTTTGGAACCTGATTCATTGGAGAAGGCATTCAGGTTGGCAAGAAAAGTTGAATGTAAAATTATGGCGACAAGGAAGCCTACCACTCAATTCTATCAAGAAGGAAGTGTTGCTACGCCTAGATTTCCACAACCTACAAGGTTGACACCACAACAATTGGAAGAAAAAAGAGCAAAAGGGCTTTGCTACAGTTGTGATAGAAAATACACTAAGGTCATAAGTGTGCTGAGAAGAAATTATTTTACATAGATTGTGAAGAGGAAGAAGAAAATGAACAAGAAGAGGATATACACCAGGAACCAACCCTAGAAGAGGAAGAAATGAATCTGACCTTATCGTGTAATGCACTGGCAGGAATTACCACTCCTCAAACTCTCAAGATAGAAGGAAAAATCAAGAAGAAAAAGGTAATAGTGTTGATTGATTCAGGTAGCACCCATAATTTTATTCATTGTAAGGTAGCCAAGGAATTAAATTGTTTCCTATACCCGGCACCAGAATGTCAAGTGATGGTTGCAAATGGAGGAACTATAAATTGCTCTGGAAAATGCCATAATATCAAGCTAACCATGGGGGAATATGTAGTGACTAGTCCAATGCTTGCCATTCCTATGGGAGGTGCTGATGTTGTACTAGGAGTACAATGGTTACAATCTTTGGGGACGGTAGCTTTTAATTTTCAAGAACTTTTCTTGAAATTTTTTTCAGAAGGAAAGGAAGTTGAATTACGAGGTATAGCAGGGAAGCCAGGAAAGATAATAAGCTCTAATGTCATGACAAATCTTCTAAAGAAAGAACAATGAGGCGTAATTGCACAATTATGCTCACTAGAAGTTCCAACATCAAAATCATCTATTCTTGTAGATCTCCAACAAGTCTTGGACAATCATTCCAAGGTGTTTGAAACTCCCAAAGGACTCCCACCTATTCGTGATCATGATCATGCTATTCATTTGATTCCAGGAAGTGTTCCTCCAAACATCAGGCCTTATAGACATCCTTACTTCCAAAAGAGCGAAATTGAATGTATGACTGCAGAAATGTTAGAGACAGGTATAATTCAAGCTAGTCAAAGTTCTTTCTCTGCTTCTGTAGTATTGGTACACAAGAAGGATGGATCATGGCGAATGTCTCTAGATTATAGGGAGCTCAATAAGCTCACCATTAAAGAAAAATTCCCCATTCTTGTGATTGATGAATTATTGGATGAATTACATGGAGCAATTTATTTTACCAAGTTGGATCTTCGTTCAGGATATCATCAAATTAGAATGAATACTGAAGATATTCCAAAAACAGCATTTCGAACTCGTGAGGGTCATTATGAATTTTTGGTCATGCCTTTTGGCCTTACCAATGCACCTTCTACATTTCAAGGGTTGATGAATTCCATTTCCAAACCCTTCCTTAGAAAATTTGTGCTAGTATTTTTTGATGATATACTAATCTACAGCAGGTCTTGGAAGGATCATGTTGAACATGTTGACAGGGTGCTCAAACTATTGCGGGAGAAACAATTATATGCAAAAAAATCCAAATGTTTCTTTGGAGTACAAGAGGTGGAATATCTGGGTCATATTGTATCTCACGAGGGTGTTAAAGTGGACCTAACAAAATTAAAGCCATTAACGAATAGAAAGTTCCCACAACCATAAAGCAGTTGCGAGGATTTCTCGGGTTAACAGGGTATTATCGCAAGTTTGTTAAGAAGTATGGGAGAATAGCAGCACCTCTAACAACATTATTGAAGAAAGATGCATTTTCATGGACTCCTGAAGCAACTAAGGCCTTTGAACGTCTTAAAGAGGCAATGTGCCTAGCACGGGTCTTAGCTACACCAGACTTCACAAAAACCTTTATTGTGGAATGTGATGCCTCAGGAAATGGAATTGGTGCAGTTTTAATGCAGGAAGGAAGACCCATTGCTTTTGAAAGTCGTCCAATCAAAGGAAAGTATTTACAGAAACCTATTTATGAGAAGGAAATGTTAGCAATATTTCATGCACTAAAGAAATGGCGAACTTACCTAATGGGAAGACACTTCAAGGTAAAAACTGATCATGATAGTCTTAAACACTTTTTGGAACAAAGACTATCATCAGAAGAGAAGCAAAAATGGGTCACAAAGATGTTGGGTTATGACTTTGAAATAATCTAAAAAAAGGAAAGCTTAATGTTGTTGCAGATGCACTCTCAAGAAAGAATGAAGAGGTGGAAGCATTGCTTTGTGCCATTTCTATTATCCAACCAGATTGGATAACCGAAGCAAGAGATGAATGGAAGAAGGGAAAAGATGTATGGACACTCATTCAAAAGTTGCAGCAAGATCCTAGTACATCTGATACATTTAGTTGGAAAAATGATTCCTTATGGTACAAAGATGGCTTATATCTTTGTAAGAATTCCCAACTAAAACAAAATATTCTTCTGGAATTGCACACTTCTCCTTTAGGAGGACACTCAGGATTTTTAAAAACTTACCACAGGGTGAAGAAAGAATTTTTTTGGGATGGTCTTAAATCTGATATTCAAAAGTTTGTGGCGGAATGTTTGGTTTGCCAGCAGAATAAAGTTGAGACAATTAAGACCCCGGGACTTCTACAACCTTTATCCATTCCAAGTCAACGTTGGGAGGAGATTTCAATGGATTTTATCACGGGTTTACCTAAGTCCGAAGGAAAGAATGTCATCATGGTGGTAGTTGATAGACTTACCAAGTATGCACACTTTTGTGCATTATCTCATCCATTTAAAGCAAGTACAGTTGCTACTACATTTATGGACAGAATTCAAAAGCTACATGGAATCCCAAGGTTCATTGTGAGCGACAGAGATCCTATTTTTACTGGAAATTTTTGGATGGAGTTATATTCTTGTTTGGGTACTCAATTAGCTCATAGCTCATCTTATCATCCTCAATCTGATGGTCAAACGGAGATAGTAAATAAATGTTTGGAAGGATATCTTCGTTGCTTTATATCTTATAAACAAACACAATGGGTCAAGTGGTTACCTCTCGCTGAATGGTGGTATAACACTTCCTTCCATACTGCAGCAAAAATGACCCCATTTATGGCACTTTATGGATATCATCCACCATCCATCACATCATATTTAAGAGAAAATTCGAAGGTTCAAGCGGTGGAAGATCACATCGAGCATCAGCAAGAAGTTCTCCAACTCTTAAAGGATAACCTGAATTTGGCACAAAATCGAATGAAACAATAGGCAGATCAACATCGCAGCGAGAGAAGTTTTAATGTAGGAGATTGGGTATTTTTACGGCTATAACCATACAAACAAATGTCCCTCAAGCAAGCTAAGAAGGATAATAAATTATCGCCAAAGTACTATGGTCCTTACAAGGTGTTGCAAAAGATTGGTACTATGGCATACAAATTGGAGCTTCTTGCTTCTTCACGAGTACATCCAGTTTTCCATGTTTCATGCTTAAAGAAGGTTATAGGTGAAAATCTTCCAGTTCAAACAATATTGCCAGAACTTGATGAGGAAGGAAAAATCATATTGGAACCTGAAGCGGTCATGGAAACAAGAGCTCGACAGCTACGGAATCGATCAATTTCAAAGTATCTCATCAAGTGGAAGAACTTACCCACTGAAGATTCTACATGGGAGGATGAGAATTTTATACAGAAGCACCCGGAGCTACTCAAGCGTTGAGGACAACACTTTTTTGAAGGAGAGGGGCATGTTAGGTCCCTATGTCACTAGTATAGTCCCTTATTATTGTTAGTGTAACCCCCTTATTGTTATTATTGAACCCTTGTAACCCCCATTTTGTTATTATTGTGCCCTTAAATTATTGTTGTTAGGTCGGCTAGGATTACATTGTGGCCCACTAGGATTACATTATGGCCCCATGGACTCCTATATATAGAAAGGAGGTTTTGTAAATTGTATCATCCAAAAATTGTTCATTTATGTAATGTATTGGAGGTTGCCCCCTCGAAGTGGCTCATTTCTAAGGCGTTTATATCTCTTTTCTTCTCTTTTTGGAGCTGGTTACACAACATCCGTCGTAATGATGATATTCGATTCCCTCCTTCCTAGGGCTCGTTAAATGTACTAGGTTGGATTTGTCTGAAGGACAAACCTAGATTGCAAGCATATTCTATCCCCTTCAAGCTTGTTTTCAAAAATAATTGGGGTACTTGCCAGAAATGGTGGGGAAAAATGGAACCAGTATCACCGTTGTGTCGGCAGTATGTCACTCTTGAACATGGCACTTGTCTGCATTTGTGTCGGGTTGGGGACATATCATCTCATTTTCTACTTGCCTCCATGGGTTTCGGTAATCCTTTTTGACCGCTCATTTTCTCTTTGCCACATCATCATGACCTCAGATCCTTTGATGTCAACTACTGCCAAATCCAGTGTCATGTCACCAATATGTTCAACAAAATTTGGCCTCTGAAGTTTTCACCCTTCCTCTTATTCTCTATTGATCTTGATTCACAAACATCATGTTCCTTTGTCTCGCGTCGATGATATGGGAAAAATTATGGCCCACCTTCGATCAAGGTCACTTCCTGTCGACTTTAACTCATTATCCAGGAAGCTGATCTACAGACTCCCTTCTAGAACCTTGGAGCCTGCATGCCTCAATGGTAGGTTCTTCGCATTCGATGCAAGGTTTTCATCATTGGCCTTCGATTGAGTGATTCTACAGATGTTTGACGCCAACTTACTGTTCACATTCCATGGATTATACCTATAGTAGCTTGAGGGCCATCCTCATTATTGGTAGTACCTCTCGCGTATGTTAACGACTTTCATTATTGGCTGGTAATCAAATGATGTTCTTGCATGTTCGACTTCAGCTCACTTATTCAGATGCTAGGACTTGTACTCTTTTCGGGTAGAGATGGAGTGCAAGACCTTGTGTTTTGTCTGATGAAATCCAGGCTGTGGGTTTTTTGGATTATCATGATTAGTTACATGACTCATTTGATTGGATGGCTGCGACCATACTTGAGTCGACTTGTTGATCCTTCTTACTATATGGCTACGTCCATAACATGGATCCTGGTTATCATACACTCTATTATGGATGGCTGCGCCCATGCCACATATCATGTATTAGAGATATCAGTTGTACTTGTATGCAAGTCTTCCTACAGCAGTGTTTTTAGTTGTGCATGTTCTCATAAAGCATTTCACCCCTCCCTCTCTCTTGGACCTCATGCTTTAGGGGGAATATATTACACAGTATTTTTTCACCATCCCTGCAATCCCTCATCCTCCACATTGGAGGGATTTTCCAGTGACCTGTGAGTAGTAACATGACCTGGAACCAATTTCATGGAATGCCCTTGCATAAGGACAAACATTCCCCTGAAAAACATTAAAAATAGATCTTTTAGCCTTGGCATGACTAGCCAGTTCGTCCCTCGTGCCAATGGGGGAAATCCACCATAGAGGGCACGGCAACTGGCACTTTGTCCCCGTGTCTTACTCATTCCAAGCTTAATAAGGGATGCTTTTTAAAAATAAATGGTGGAAGTTTGATTCCAAGAAAATCCTAAACGAGTCACCAAAAGGAATTAGGTGGTTTGGCTCCGGATCTCCATGTATGGGAAGTGGTTTTCCACCTATCATGGAAGCTTCCTTAGAGATAGGACCTATGCCATGATTATAGAGATCCCAACTCCCCTTCCTCCATCTATAAAAGCTTGCCTTCTCGCTTAGAAAACTAACTGAACTTGTAGGAAGGAAACTATAGCTAGACAACTGTTGAGAGCAAAGTCAAGGAGAGAGATTTTTGTCCAGATTCCTGACAAAATTTTTTGAGACGTGCTCCGCTATCAACCCCACTAAAGGAATATCATAGCGTCAGAGATTTGGGTTGTAATCTTTCCTTTGTTATTTTAATATAAGAGACTTTGATTATGGTTCCATTCGTGTGTTTATTTCTTTATGCAATAAATTTCATCTTCTCTGACTAATGTATGGTTACATGCTTTAGAGTTTACGTTGTATGTCATTTTTTCCTTGCATGTGTGTAGGTGTTTGGACGTGTCGAATGGAAGGATCGTGATCTGCCAAGCGAGGGACAGGAAACATCATATTTTCTTCAACGACCACTGTGTGGGATTTGAGGTAGGCAACTTGTTATCATTTTTGTCATTTTGTAACTAGGAACCTATGTCACTGCATGACTTGATTGTTGCTAGACCCGATCTGGGCTAGTAGGGATCGCCTCTATTCGCAGAGGGGATTTACCTCCTCAACAGCAAAAATAGAAGATTTTGATGTTGGAACTTCTAGTGAGCATAATTTTGCAATTACGGCTCGTTGTTATTTATCCATAAGCTTTGTCATGACATTTGAGATTATTATCTTTCCCAGCTCCCCTGCGATACCCCGTAATTTGACTTCCTTTCCTTCTGAAAAAAATTCAAGAAAAGTTCTTGAAAATTAAAAGCTACCATCCCCAAAGATTGTAACCATTGTACTCCTAGTACAACATCAACACGTCCCATAGGAATGGAAATCATTGGAATATTAAATACATATTCCCCCATGGTTAGCTTGATATTATGAAATTTTCGAAAGAAATTTATAGTTCTTCCATTTGCAACCATCACTTGACATTCTGGTGTTGGGTATAGGAAACAATTCAATTCCTTCGCTACCTTACAATGAATAAAATTATGGGTACTACCCAAATCAATCAACACTATTACCTTTTTCTTCTTGAGATGTCCTTCTATATTGAGAAATTAAGGAGTGGTAATTCCTTCCAGTGCATTACATGATATGGTTAGACTCATTTCTTCCTCTTCTAGGGTTGGTTCCTGGTGTATATCCTCTTCTATTGAATATTCTTGTTCATTTCTTCTTCCTCTTCACTATCTATGTAAAATAATTTCTTCTCAGCACACTTATGACCTTTAGTGTATTTGTTATCACAAATGTAGCAAATCCCGTTTGATATTTTTTCTTCCAATTGTTGTGGTGTCATCCTTGTAGGTTGTGGAAGTCTAGGAGTAGCAACACTTCCATCTTTATATATGTGAGTGGTAGGCTTCATTTTTTCCATAATTTTACATTCAAATTTTCTTGCCAACCTGAATGCCTTTTCCAATGAATCAAGTTCCCAAACATGAACATCATGTTGGATGTTATCCTTTAAAGTCCCTATGAAGACATCAATCACATGTTCCTCTGGAATATGAGTTACCCTTATGTTCAATTTTTGGAAGTCCTCAATGTGTTCCACCACTGAACCCTTGTGTTTGAGATTTATCAATTGGCTAAATAAGGTGTTGCTTTTTGTATCCTCTTAATGTGCTATCATTTCCTCTTTAAAAATTCATGAAGTGACAATTTTTTACTGGAGCAAAGACTTCGATACCATACAAATGTATTTTGTTCTAAATGTAAAGTTGCAATGCATACCTTTTGTGTGTTTTGCACATTATTGAGATCAAAATATTGCTCCATCTGTAGTATCCATGTTACAGGATCCTTGCCATCAAACTTCCTCATATCCATCTTTGGAATATGGTGGTTCTTCTATCGACCATTAGAATTTATGAAATCATGATTAACATTTATTTTGTTTTAATCATGAGTTTCCTCTACTATATTTTTGCCATTATGAAACATTTCTTGTATCAACTTTGCCAAACCTTCGATGTCTACTTTTAGATCATTCTTCATGTTTTCCATATTTTTTTTCATTTTTTCCATCGATCTTAGCTTCCATGTCATCCATCTTAGCTTCTATTCCATCCATATTAGCTTCCATTCCCACTTCCATGCCATCCATCTTAGCTTCCAAACCATTCATCTTAGCTTTCATGCCTTTCTTCAAACCATCCATCTTAGTTTCCATGCCTTTCTTCAAAAATTTCATTTCATTTTTTGTTGCTCTTTTCTATAACGAAATTTGGTGCACTTGCTCTTATAATTTTGATATCTCATGTTGTGGTTCTTCATCTTCATGAGTAATAGTAGAGTCTTCTGAAGTCTTAATGGGTGTTGAATTCTTTTTACGGGGAATTTTAGAACCCAATACTAGTATCTATTCTTCAGTATTCCCTTGGAATAAATTCAAACTAATTTTTTTCAAACGAGACTTATGTAATTCGAAAACAATACACACATTTTTCTTACTTTTGAGGAGCTCGATATTGAAACTGAATTATATCTGTGATTTTAGATCTTAAATATCATAATTTTGGCCCTGAACTAGCCGTCTGAATATTATTTTGAATGCCACAGGTCTGACCTGATTTGGATTCTTCAAGAAAAAGTTATGCCCAATCTCGCACAATGACCTAATTATGCGCTAGTTCAGTAGAGTGAACTTGTATGAATTGCCATGTGTCACTTTTCCCTTCTTCGGCTCTGAAATTGATAAAACAAAAACCAAATTCCATGTAATTGTGGCCACTTTTTACATAATCCCAATGCGATGCTCAGAGAGAGAGTTATAACATCTTTCCCATGGTCACCTGTTTGAGATGAAATTCAGGAGCCTGAAACAATCCTAACTTCCACAGATCATATCTCCAAAATTATTGCGAACCAAGATCTAAATTTTTTACAGGAGGTTCCTCCAAAAATCAGATTCACACTATAAAAATTTCAACTTTTGAAACTTCGCATACGGAAATTTATAGTGAAAATTCTGCCATGACCTGTTTTAGTTGAAATTCGGGAGCCTAAAAAACCCTAACTTACCCAGATCATATCTCTGAAAAATTTTGGGACCCAAGGTCTTAAATTTTTACAAGAGGTTTCTCACGAATTTGGCTTCGTGCTATACAAATTTCAGCTTCTTAAACTTCGTAGAAAAAAAATTATTGCGAAAATTTCACGATGACATGTTTGAAGTAGCAAAACCCTAGAATCCAAAGCTCTGATGCCAAATGCTATGAAACCAGCTCCAAAAATAGGAATCAGCCACTTTGATGGGGCAACCTCCAATACATTACATAAATGAAAAATTCTTTGATGATGCAAATGACCAAAACCTCCTTCTATATATAGGATTCCATGGGCCCACAATATAATCCTAGCCGACCTAACAATAACAATGTAAGGGAAAAATAATAAAATTATTCGGGTTACAGGGGTACAACAATAACAATAAGGGGGTTACACTAATAAAAATAATGGACTAAACTAGAAATATAGGGACCTAACAACATTTAATACCACATGTATCCCATAAATATAGCTCCAACTCCTATTGTATTAATGGCCAAAACTGAATACAAAGTCTCCTTGATCAACTAAGATAAATCAAATTGATTCCAACCCTTGAATTCATGTGACAAAATGAGAAAAATAGACATGAAAACCATTCCACCCATCCTTAGGGGCCAAATCCATGAGGTGAGGGAGATATTACACGAAAATCTAAACTAATATCTGGAGTATAGGATGAGAAAAGTGACTCATTCCTATCTCAAATGAACTGATTCATTCCACCTCATATGCTTGATTTACCTAATGTATTTACCCTAGTAAATAGTAATAACGTGATAATTACATTCATATTCATCATTTACATAGGTAAATTCAAAATTTCCCAAGGTAAAAAATAAAAAATAAAGTAAAGCTCAGAAAGTTTCTAAAGACTGCAAAAACATAATTTCCTTGTAAAATGCACAATGTCTAGGCAGAAAACATGACCTATGTTCAAGGCTAAATTTGAGTGCCTTCCCAGTGTCCAAATATTCTCCACGATGGCTCGTTGTAAAGCCCTTTGCATTTTATTTCTATAATTACCTCCATTTTTCAAAATGGTGCTTATTTTCCCTGTCAAAAACCTCTTTTCCCAAGACAATCAAACGCAGAGCGACTAGGCAGATTTCGAGGCAGAAACATGAAATTTTGACTTTTTGATGGACTAGTTCTCCTCCAAAAACTTTGAAACTTCATAGGGTGTATGTACTCATCATTACAAATCTTATAATAGTTGCCATTTTTCCTTTAGATTCTCCAAACAAGGTCATAGCGTCCAAGGCGCTACACGTTTAGCAATTTTTTTGTGTGCAAAATATCCTTAAAAACATAGAAATGAACAAAATGCTAAGTTTGCCAAAATTTTGTCAAAATTATGAGCGTACTTTCTCATCAAGTGTTTGAGGCATGGAGTAACACCCAAACAAGCATTTCTGACTCCTCTTTCTCTCCTTGCTTGGTCAAATCTTCACTTTTAGCATTGGCTCTTTTGAGCTTGGCCAATGCAATTCTCTCTTTCCATACATGAAGTTTGATTCTTGTCTTCAACAAGTCATTGTCCTTGTTGGCCTTCTCTAGCAACTTTTCCAAATGTAGATTGGATCTATCAAGCCATGTGTTGACTTGAGGGGCCCTGACCCAGTTTTGGCTCTAAGGTTTGCCAACAAACACCTATACTATCGGCCCTTTTGGCAATGACCTGCTGCGTAGGCCAAGGTCTCACCCGAACTAGTATGAGAGGGTGCTAGAATAAGTTTTCCTCACCCTGAAAGAGATAAAGTTAATTAAATGGGGTCTATCTAGATCGATCAAAAAAGTGCCCTATACCGAGGATATTTAACTGTGTGCCAGCGGAATATTTCTAGTAGAGCTTATAATTCATGTAATAGTAGATCAACTAGAGAAATAACATTTAAATCTAACCAGATGTATGCATTTATCATATTATATGCTATCGCATCCACGTGCACTTCAACAATCATCAACATGCATTGAACAGATCTAAATAACACATTTCACATCCAATAATCACAACACAGAACACTTCATTATTCAGAAAAGGTATTCTTAGTCATTAATGTTCAAACCCAGCTTACAGACTCTATCTACTAGCCCACGTCCACAGTCAGTGGGGTCTGCACACTATAGGACTTAGGGTCTCTGTGCACACAGCCATCAAGAGCCCTTAACTAGACGATTGACCAAATATCCACAAGTGCATCTCTAGCTTTCTTACTTCTTACTTTTTTCCTCTCTACTCGACATATCCATCTATTTATATCATGCTATCCTACGCTATCCTATGGTCAAAAAACCGTGGTTTGGAGACCGTTGGTCTACCTGTTTGCCCTATTACAATTCATTTGGGGTTTTCACCCACCCCAATCCCCCTACGCTAGAGTAAATATTACAAAATATTACAAAACTGTACAAAAGTGAGGCTAGGAAACCTTGTTCCAATAGTCCCCCAACATAATCTTGTGACTCGTCCCAAGTCAAAATGTTGGTGGGGTCTTCATCTTGGCCTTGGGCTGCTCCATGTCGGCAGTGAGCAAAGGAAAAATGTGAAGGATTTGCATGGAGGAGGTCTACGTGATGTCCACCAATTTCTACGAGGTTGGCCCTTCCGTGGTAGTGGTGACATTGTATAGAGTTTGGTTCAACTACCATACCACCCTGTCTAAGTCCTGCGAAAGCTTTAGGGTGTCGTCCGACCAAGTGTCAGATGGTCGTTGAATACCTACTTCTTGTGCCAGAGAAAAAAAATTTCACTATGAATCATGTCGCTGATTTGAAAACGAGCTAAATGCTAGGCTGGAACAAGGGTGGACATCATAGCCTCCAAATGCTCAAATTCTTGTTCCTTCTGTTTCAACTCTTGATCAATTTCTTAGAGGAGAGGGTCATGTTGTACCTGGGACCATAATTCCATAGCATTTTCAAGAATAGTGATGCCCTACCTAATTTGCATCATGATAGTGGTTGTGGCTTCCGTAACCAATTCAGATCGTTGGGCACGCACTTATGGAGGGTAATCAAGCTAGAGCTTGGCCTACAATGATGTGATTTGAACTTTGAACTCAGCCTTGGAAACTTGTACCTCAGTCCAAGATGCCTTTAGGGAAGCAACCAATCCTTTGAACTTAGCTTGTGGCTTAGTAGAGGCAAGAATGACTTCTGGCATGTCTTCGCAGAGCCGGTTGATCGACTTTTATAAGGCAGATTTTAGTGCAATGGTGGCGATGTGCGTGGCCTGGGTTTGGGTGGCTTCGACAAATTGAGTCATAATGGTCTTCTCAGCCTTGCTGAGATGCTACTATATGAAAAGTTCTCGCTGCTGGATTTCACTGGTGAGGGTAGTCAATAACTCATGCAGCTGCCCACCAACTAGTCTACCAACATGAAGGTCGAACGACGAGCATGCCTAGACATGGGTGCATAATTCAGTAGGTTCCATGATAAAAGAAGCACCAGGGAGAGCACAGATACAGCTTTCTGCGATGGTCGCCAGGGCTGTAAAGGGGACTGGCTGGACTAAGTGAGTCTACCTCACTTGATCCATGCTCACTTGATTCTGCCTCGCTTGGTCCCGACAATGGAACCATTTGTTGGCTTAAGTGGTCCAAACCCAACAAACCCCTAAACTACTGGCCCTTTCGGCAATGATCTGCTACGTAGGCTAAGGCCTCACCTAATTTAGTATGGGAGGGTGCTGGAACCAGGTTTCTACACCCTGAAAGAGAGAAAGTTAATTGAAGGGGGTCCGTCCAGATCGATCATACCATTGCCCTATAGCGATGCTCTTTAATTGTGTGCCAACAAAATATTTCTAGCAGAGATTATAAATCATGCAATGGTAGATAAAATGGAGCAACATCGTTTAAATATAACCAGATCTATGCATTTATCGTCTTATATTCTATCACATCCACGTGCACCTCAACAATCATCAATATGCAGTGAAAAAATATAAATAACATAGTGCGCATCCAATAATCGCAACACGCACCACTTCATTATTTAGAAAATGTCTTCTTACTCATTAACGTTGAGACCCAACCTACAGACTCTATCTACTAGCTCATGCACACAGCGAGCGGGGTCTGCACACATCAAGACTTAGAGTCTCCATGCACACAACTAGCAGGAGCCCTTACCCAGATGATTGACCAAATATCCACAAGTGCATCTCTAGCTTTCTTACTTCTTAATTTTTTCCTCTCTACTCGACATAACCATCTATTTATATCATGCTAGCCTACGCTATCCTATGGTCCACAAATTGTGTTTTTCCAACCCTTGGTCTACCCTTTTGACTTATTAAAATTTATTGGGGGTTTTTACCCACCCCAATCCCCATGCGCTAGACTAAATATTACAAAATATTACAAAACTAGACAAAATTGAGGCTAGGAAACCCCGTTCCAACACAATGGTTCCCTGTTCTCATTGATTTCTAGGGTAATTTTTTCACTTACTGTAAGCTGGTCTACTAGGTTAGTGTCCCTTTGTCTCTCTAGGGATAGAGCACTTTTCAGCGCTTTAGTCCTAGGTCTCTATCTTGGAGGATACTTCTCATCATCATTCAGTTCACCAAACTTTTCCAATGTTTCCTCAAGAAAGGCTTTAGCCCTCTCTGCTTCTTTCTGTTCTTTGATGAATTTCACCTCATTGATGACCTATTTCATCTTCAACTACTGATTTTCATGTTAAAGGAAGTGAATCACATACTTATCCCTCTCAAGATTATTTTGGAGCTCATTAATCTCATCATTTTTAACTTTAATTACTGCATTGGTGATTTTTCCTTCATCTTCCTCACGTAGGTCAATCAACTGAAATTCTTGCTATGTCTCATGATTTTCCTCTTCATCATGAATGACTAGCTCTATCACCTATTCATTACCTTTATTTACCTGTATTGTTGATAAAGAAGGCATGGCACTTTTCACTCCAAGTGAAGTAAACAGATGACTATAGGCTCTCTAGTAAATTTTGGGCAATGGATTAACCTCAGCCAAACTAGCCCATTTTGCCTCAATGTCTTCATCACTTCTCAATGACTTAGAATCATGATGTAATGATGATGTAGGGTTATAAAAAGGTGAATAAGAAGGCTCAATGTAAGGTGAATGAGGTGAATGGAGCTGATATCATAATGATGTATGAATAGTAGGCTGAGATGGAGGGATAGATGAGGGAGGATGGGATGATGAAGGTGCATTTTGGCCATGTTGAGTAGGTGGGGTAGTGAAAATATCAATGGATATGAAGGTGTCCCATGGAATGTTAACTAATCAAGTTGATGCATGCCTATCATTTTGATGAGGGAATGGTGGAAGAGACTCTGCATTTGATGATCATAATCTCTCTTTTGGGTAATAAATGCTATTTTATCAATGCTCCGATAGAGATAATTGGGTATATGAAGCATTATAACCCTATTTAAGCCCATGAGGAACCATATATGATAGGAATATAGTCTAGAAAATCTTCCCTCATAGGTGAAATATTTCATGATGATTTTCATCATGGGGACATATCTTTCAAGGAGGTTAGAGAAAGGAAAAATCATATTTTTATCATTCTTGTATCTTGGTTTAAGATATGGCTCATAATAATAATGATCATGATTTCCTTGTTTAAGTCATCTTTCCCCAATATTTGGGATCCATGTACCAGCTGCAATAATGTCAGTGGGCATAGTGAAATTGATCCTGGCAAGGGTGACCTATTTTTCATGAAGGTTAGAAATGAACAATCTTGTCAACATAGGATGGTACTTGATTCTTTGCACTTTTTTCACAAAACTCGAAACAACCTAAAAGATTAAAGCATGACACAGTGAGGGGAGATGCCATAATATCTCTGGTATTTTTTGGTTCATGTCTTATGACTTTCCCTCCCTTCTTATATGGCTTTCTCTTCTATCTCTCTTCCTCACTATAACTTTTGTTCTCCTCTTCAGACATGGTTGGTGTAAAAAACCCTAAGGGTGATGGAATGGAATGAAGGAATATGAATAGAAGGGAAGTGTTGGGAAATGAAGGAAATGGTAATGTGAAGGGAGCCTAGGTAAGTGAAAACCATTAGACTAAGGGCTATTATGGATGAGATTTTTTAGGTAATGTGGGTAGGGAAAAGTGAGAATGCTTTTAGGGATGTGAATTAGGTTTCAATAAGTACTAGTGTTTTCTTACTTTAGAAGTAGGTTAAAATTGTCTTGAAGAAAATATGATCCATCAAAGAGAGGATGGATTTGTTACTTACTAGTAAATGGAACTCTAAAGAACCCTTGTGCAAATATTTAGTATTAAATGATGAAGTGGCAGACTGTGACAGGGTTTTTGGTCTTTCCTAGGTGAACAAGCAGCGACCTGCTGAACGAGTAGCATCCTTCCCAAAAACGCAACACCCTTCCTGAACGCACAGTGCCTTTGAATTTTGCACTGTGAACCATGACCAAATGTGCAGCGCCCTCCCCAAACGTGCAACATATCTCCTAAATGCGCAGAAGCATGGAGAACAAGCAACGACCAACAAAATTTTCCCAGTTACACTCTGAAATTTGGAATTTTCTCCTTTGCTGAAGATTGTTGAAGGCTAAATGAGACAAATGGTATTTTTCTTGAGGTGTTGAGGGCTTTTATATTCTAATGGATTTGATTTATAACTCAAAAACCCCACTTTCCTTATCTTCTCTTTTCATTTTTCAAAATTTGACACTGATACTCTTTGACTTTTTGTTTTGTAGGTTGACCAGCTGATGGAGTTTGAATTTCTTTGCTTCAGTTTGGAAAGAGTGCTTTTTCAGGAAACGTTTGGAGGCCTTCCTCAACTCCAAAGTGAGCTCAAGATAGCTCATTTTAAAACTGTCTCAGTATATTTGTCATTTGACGTATCCACGAAGTCATTTTGACACTCCCACTATGAGAAGAAGTGATTCTCCCAAGGTCACGCAAAAAGTGCAACAACTCTCCTGTGGCACCTGTATTTTTGATATTTCCCTAAAAACATGGCACCTGTGTAAAACCTAAAGGATTTTTTTCTTCCTTGGCCTATGATGGACAAAAAAATCTGTCACTTTTTTCAAATTCATCTTTGTTTGGTTAGAAATACTGTTTGAATAAAAACCGACTGTATGTGTGGAAAATGACTTGACCCTTGGAATGATTTCTTAAAAAATTATGGAGACATGATCTTATGAGTTAAAATAGCCTCACACTTACTGATATGACCTACCTTATGACTCCTCTTCTCAAATGTCTTGTTTCCTTAGCAAACCCTAGCTCAATGGGAGAGGAAATTAGGGTTTGGTAGTTGTGAACAATGATGACTTGAGCACCCTTGGGAAAAGACAAATCCCTTTGAAATTTGATCAATTAATGAAACAAAAAAAATTTCACTTTCAAATTTTATGTGTTGGCATGTGGAACTATGAGTTGGCAACCTTTGGGAGACTGAATACTTATTACATTTTAATTGACATAAAATTACATGAATAAATAAAAATTACATCTTGGAATGAAACTCAAAATTGAAATCAAATTACAACTTTCAAAACCATCTTTGAGGTCATATTTACATGGTAAAGAGACATTATTGGGATCACTCTCATACCTTGTTGACCTTATGAAAATGAAATAGTCAATTTTTGGACCTTGAAAGACAAAATCCTAATGACCTAATGAGACTTTCTATAACCTGACTTCCATGGTTGAATTTAACTGAAACAAGAAATGGTGAAATGAGATTTTCATAGGTGCTATTATGCTAAATAAGACATGGAAGTGAGTCAACAATGTGAATCTCTAAGGGAGAGTAAATTTTTATTGAGGGAGGCTACCATCAGTAAAACAATTTTTAGCATGACCTAATGGAATGATATAAAAATTTCAGAATGAGACATCTAAAATGAAAAATGAAGGAATGATATTGATCACTGATGGAATAATTCATATTTTGACACAAACATTGACCTTATTAGGGATGGAATCTCTAACATAGGTGTCAATAACAACAGATCTCAGAGTTGATCATATCATTGCTTTCTTCCATTAGGCCAATATGATTTAAAAAAATAACTGAAACTGAATGTAGGACTGAATATTTGACAATTCAATGATAGAAACTGAATGAAACTAACTCAAGTAAAGAACTTACTAAACTTATTGATGGCACTACATCACCAAGACTTGAGGAATTTAAATCCTGATGACAACCACTTGCCTACTGAAGACATATGTACAATCATGTGAAGTGATCCTTCCAGTGTAACCAATCCAACATATGGTTACTTATTGAAATTATTCTCTTATTTTCCTCGAGCAGGCAGAAAATAAAATCTAGGCCACTCCAAGTGTCTACTAAACATGTGATTCTGGTCCATGAAAACAAGAAAATACATCTTCCTTGCTAACTATATAAAATAAATAAAAAGATATTCAAAAATATAAAATGTTACCTTGTCTTGAGACTCAGCAAAAACATAAGCACACTCTTCATTCTTATCTGAAAGAAAACTTGGTTGTTGATCCATAGGAGAGCATCTAGAAGTATGACTTTCTTCTATCCAAGTTTTGGTTGAAATTTCCTAAAGCATGAGCAACTATGATTCTTTCTCTGGCATATTGTCTCTCTTAGGCTCATACTTCTCAAATTCATATTCTAAGTCATCCTTAAATAAGAAACACTCTTCAAAATTAACAAACATGACAACCCTATCATCTTCATGAAAGGAAATGGTATCTTCTAGTTGATCTCCTTGCCATAAATCATCATCACAAATCGGTTTACTCACAACAACTTTCTGTATGGCTTCATCAATCTCATGCATATCATCATTCAAACCCAGACATTCATTTTCAATAATGGAAGATGCTTTACTCACAAAATCTTGATTGTGTAAATAGTGTAAGAGCTGCAAATATAAATTCACTTGGGCTGTAACATGATTTTTCAGGAGCTGATCTATTTCATCTTTAGACAAAGGAGAAAACCGAGTTTTAAATAAATTTACATTGATTTGGTGATTTTCATTTTTAGGATTGGGAATTGGCACTTCCCTTTCCTGTTTCCATTCTATCTCATCTAAGGAGGGAGCTACTAATTCTTGTTGGGAGGAAAAATCATGAAGGGATTCCATGATCTCATCATCTAGATACTCTTCATCCCCATAAAAATTTCCAAGAAACTCAATGAAATTATCAGAGATCTCATAGAAACTATTAATCATTGACAAGGAATAATTAGAGCTTTGATAATGTTGAAAGAAAATTGAATGAAACTCCTTTAGAGAATATAAAATATCATATGGTAGATCCTCATACCATGATCTCTCTTTTTCATCCAAGATATCCATAAACATCTTCATGAGACAATATTCAAGAAACTTAATCTTTAGTTTATGAATATGCAAATGAAATTTTACCAAATTAAAACTAGCATCTTCACTATCTTGAGCCTTAAAATTTGACAGTCCTAATTTCCAATTTATACGAGGAATACTGTTCGGAAAACCAGGAATATGAGCTCTATTCATAGGAGCATACCTTCTTGCAGTAGTTTCCATCTTGAAAATTCTTTAAGCTATTGATCATCATGCAGTGGAGTCACCATGAAGTGTTGATTTTCTAGATCTTTTAGTAAATGGAGTCAACAAGTGAATGGTTTAGCCTTCACATGTGTCCAACTAGTGCTCACCATCAACAATTAGATCTAAATCTTTGTCGTTATTTCCTAGGGAGGATTTGTCTTTTCGCATCCCCAGAAATGATGCCAATATGTTATCACTCCACGAGATTCCCAAGGCTGAGGAAGGAACCCCAACAGAGGTAACCACAAACCAAGATTTTGCTTTGATAGCTAGCCCTATCAAGCAAGAGAGGGCTCTCTCCAAAAGGGTCATGACCAGGAGGGTTGGAGAAATTATGATTTAGGCTAGGTAATGAGTGGAAGGGGTTATTTTGATCTAGTTTTGGTTGGGTAAATCGGTGGATAATGGAATTAGGTCAAGGAGAACGAAGTCAGGGCTATAGGGTTAGGGTTGAAGGGATGAATGGGGCAAGGTATGTATATTTTCAATCACTTGAGGGAAATGGTTATGCAATGGTTTAAAAAATGTAAGGAGGCTGAGGGAAGCATAAGAGATGTATTTCTCTCAGACAGAAGATATGAAATAAAATATAATCAGTTACCCTAAACAGAGCATGGCTAGCATGTATTCTGAATTTCACACTTATAAAAGATCATAATCATAGACATGAAAATAAAATTAACAATAAATTCACATATATGTCACTGAAGAAGAAACAAAGAAAGACATTTAATACCATAGGTATCCCATAAATATAGCTGCAACTCCTCTTGTACTAATGGCCAAAACTAAATAAAAAGTCTCCTTGAACAACTAATCAAAATCAAACTGATTCGAACCCTTGAATCATGTGAAAAACTGAGCTAAATAGACATGAAAACCACCTCTAATCGTTCTTAGGGGTCGAATCCATTAGTTGAGGGAGATATTACACAAAAATTTGAACTGATAGCTAGAGTATAGGATGAGAAAAGTAACTCATTCCTATCTCAAGAGAACTAATTCATTACACCTCATATGCTTGATTTACCTAATGTATGTACCCTAGTAAATAGTAATAACATGATAATTACATTAATATTCATCATTTACATAAGTAAATTCAAAATTTCCCAAAGTAAAAAATCAAAACTGGAGTAAAACTCAGAAAATTTCTGAAGACTGCAAAAACACAATTTCCTTGTAAAACACGCAACATCCAGGCGAAAACAATTACCTCTATCCAAGGATGAATTTGCATGACTTCCCTATGTCTGAATCTTCTCCATGATGGCTCATTGGAAATCCCTTTGAGTCTTCTCTCCATAGCAACCTCCATTTTTCAAAATGGTGCTCATTTTCTCTATCCAATACATCTTCTCCCAAGACTAGTAAATGCAGAGCAACCATGTAGATTTTGAGGAATAAACATGAAATTTTGATGGTTTTTGGACTTTTTGATGGACCATTTCTCCTCTAAAAACTTTGAAACTTCATAGGTTTGATGTCCTCATCATTAAAAATCTATTGGTGGTGGCCATTTTTCCTTTAGATGCTCCAAAAAGGAGCGTAGTGTCCAAGGCACTACATGTTTAGAAATTTTTTTGTGTGCAAAATATCCTTAAAAACGGAAAAATGAACAAAATTCTAAGTTTGCCAAAAAAAATTCAAAATTTTGAGGGTACTTTCTCATCAAGTGTTTGATGTAGGGAGTGAAACCTCATCGAGTATGGCTAACTTCTCTTTCTCTCCTTGCTTGGTCAAATCTTAAATCTTAGCATTGGCTCTTTTGAGCTTGGCTAATGCAATTCTCTCTTTCCATGCATGAAGTTTGATTCTTGTCTTCAAAAAGTCATTTTCCTTGTCACGCTTCTCTAGAAGCTTTTCGAAATGTACATTGTCTCTATCTAGCTATGGTTCCCTATTCTCATTGATTTCTAGGGAAATTTGTTCACATAGTGTAAGTTGGTCTGCTAGGTCAGCTTCCCTTTGTCTCTCTAGGGCTAGAGATCTTTTCAGCCCTCTAGTTCTAGGTCTCTGTCTTGGAGGATGATCCTCATCATCATCCATTTCACCAAACTTTTCCAATGTTTCCTCAAGCTAGGCTTTAGCCTTCTCCGATTCTTTCTATGCTTTGATGCATTTCACCTCATTGATGACCTGTTTGGTCTTCAACTGCTGATTTTAATGTTCAAGGAAATGAATCTAATCCTAATGTTTCTCAAGATTATTTTGGAGCTCATTAATCTGAGCCTCTTTACCTTTCATTACTGCATTGGCGATTTTGCCTTCATCTTCCTCACCTAGGTCAATCAACTGAAATTCTTTCTTTGTCTTATGATTTTCCTCCTCATCATGAATGACTGGCTCTATCACCTGTTCCTTACCTTTATTTACATGTTTTGTTGATGAATAAGGCATGGCCCATTTCACTCCAAGTGAAGCAAACACATGCTTATAGCCTCTCTGGTAAGCTTCGGAAAATGGCTCAACCTTAGCCAAACTAGCCCATTTTGCCTCAATTTCTTCATCATTGCTTGATGACTCATAATCATGATGCGATGATGATGTAGGATTATAAAAAGGGGAAGGGGAAGGCTCAATGTGAGGTGAATGAGGTGAATTTAGCTGAGCTGGTAATGATGTAAGAAAAGTAGGTTGAGATGGAGGGATAGATGAGGGAGGATGGGATGATGAAGGTTCATTCAGGCCATGTTGAGTATGTGGGGTAGGGAAAATACGATTGGATATGAAGGTGTCCCATAGAATGTTTAACTGATAAAGCTAATGCATGAATATCATTTTGATGAGGCAGTGGTGGAAGAGAATCTGCATTTGATGATCATATTCTCCCTTTTGGTCAATAAATGCCATTTTATTAATGTTCTTGTAGAGATAATAGGGTATATGAATCATTCTAACCCTAGTGAAGTGCATGAGGAGTCGAATATGATAGGAATATAGCCTAGATAACCTTCCCTCATAGGTAAAGTATTTCATGATGATTTTCATGATGGGGACATATCTGTCAAGGAGGTTGGAGAAAGGAAAATTTATCTTTTTGTCATTCTTGTATCTTGGTTTAAGACATGGATCATAATAATAATGATTGATATTTCCTTTTTTAAACAATATTTCCCCTACATTTTGGATTCCTGTAACAGCTAAAATAATGTTAGTGGACATAGTGAAATTGATCTCGGCAAGGGTGACCGGTTTGTCATGAAGGTTAGAAATGAACAATCTTGTCAACATAGGATGGTAATGGATTCTTTGCACTTTTACACAAAACTCAAAATAGCCTACATGCTTAAAGCATGGCACAATGAGGGGAGATACCATAAGCTCTCTGGTAGGTGTTGGTTCATGTATGATGACTTTCCCTCCCTTATTATATGGATTTCTCTTCTGTTTCTCTTCCTCACTAAAACTTTTGTTCTCCTCTTCAGCCATGATCGATGTAAAAAACCCTAGGGATGATGGAATGAATTGAAGGAATATGAAGTGAAGCGAAGTGGTGGGAAATTAAGGAAATGGGAATGTGAAGGGAGCCTAGGTAAGTGAAAAACCTAGGACTTAGGGCTATTAGGGATGATATTTTTTAGGGAATGGGGATAGAAAAAAGGGAGAATTATTTTAGGTATGTGAATTAGGTTTGAATAAGTACTAGGGTTTTATTATTTTAGAAGTAGGTTAAAATTGACTTGAAGAAAACATGATACATCAAAGAGAGGATGGCTTTGTTGCTTACTAGTAAATGGAGCTTTGAAAAACCCTTGTGTAAAGATTGAGCATGAAATAATGAAGTGGTAGATTGTGAGGGGGTTTTTTGTATTTTCTGGGTGAACGCACAACAACCTGATGAATGCGTATCATCCTTCCCAAATGTGACACCCTTATAGAATGCGTAAAAACCTAGAGAATGCACAACGACGAGCAAAATTTTCCCAGTGACACTCTGAAATTTCGAATTTTCTCCTTTGATGAAGATTGTTGAAGGTTGAATGAGACATATGGGCTTTGTCTTGAGGTGTTGAGGGATTTTATATTCTAATAGATTTGATTTATAGCTTCAAAACCCCACTTTCCTTATGTTCACTTTTCATTTTCAAACTTTGACACTGATACTCTTTGAATTTTTTACTTTTTTTTTGCAAGTTGATCAGCTGACGGAGTTTGACTTTCTTTGCTTCAGTTTGGTAAGAGTGATTTTGCAGGAAAATTTTTGAGGGCTTACTCAACTCCAAATTGAACTCACAATAGCTCATTGGAAATATCTCTCATTCTCTTTGTCATTTGACTTATCAAGAATGTCATTTGGACACTCCAGCTATGAGAAAACCAAAATTTCCAAAGGTCACTCCAGAAGTGCAACAACTCTCCTGTGGCACTTGTATTTTTGAAATTTCTTGAAAAAAATGACTCCTGCATAAAACCTAAAGGAGGTTTTTCTTCCTTGGCCTATGATAGAAAAAAAATTCTCTCACTTCTATCAAATTCATATTTTTTTGGTCATAAAGAAAGTTTGAAGAAAAATCGACTCTATGTATGGCAAATGACTTAACCCTTGGAATGATTTCTTAAAAAATGACGGAGACATGCTATTATTAGTTGGAATGGTCTCATACTTACTGATATGACCTACCTTATGCCTCCTCTACTCAAATATATCGTTTCCATAGCAAACCCTATCTTAGTGGGAGAGGAAATTAGGGTTTCATACTTGTGAACAATGATGACACGGGGACCCTTGGGAAAAGACAACTCCCTTTGACATTTCATCAATTGATGAACTAAAAACTCTTTCACTTTGAATTTTTATGTGTTGGCATGTGGAACTTTGAGTTGGCAGCCTTTGGGAGACTGAATACTTATTACATTTGAATTGACATAAAATTACATCAATAAATAAAAATTACAACTTGGAATGAAACTCACACTTGAAATCAAACTACAACTTTGGAAACCATCTTGGACGTCATCTTTACATGGTAAAGAGACATTATTGGGATCACTCTCATACTTTTCTGACATTACGCAAATGAAATTGTGCATTTTTGGACCTTGAAAGACAAAATCCTAATGACCTAATGAGACTTTGAATAACTTGACTTCCATAGTTGACTTTAATTGAGACAAGACATGGTGAAATGATATTTTCATAGGTGTTATCATGCTCAAGAAGACATTTAAGTGAGTCAGCAATGTGAATCTCTGAGGGAGAGTGAAGTTTTATTGAGGGAGGCTACCATCAGTGAAACAATTTTTAGCATGACCTAATGGAATGATATAAAAATTTCTAAATGAGACATTTAAAATGAAAAATGAAGGAATGATATTGATCACTGATGATAGAATGCATATTCTGACACTAACAGGTTCGAGGGCTTTTTAGAGATCTTATTTTTCGTCTTTTACCAAATTCCTGAAATATGTCTTCACGCGATTTTTTGGGTATTTTTCCTCCTCTTTCATTGAAATTCAGACCGGATGAAGAGGCGATGTCATGTGGGTGTTCCGGCAGGACGTCAGACAAGAGTCGATCGCAGCATGACGGTCGTATGGCATTCGATCTCGAGCGCTTATCACGACTCAGGACAGATACTTTAGGAGACTTGCATGATCGTAGAACACAAACAGAATTTGATAAGGAGCTAAAAAGGGTACCCAATTTAAATGGATTAGCTCGTGATTCTATTAGAAAACCCATGATCGGCTAATTCGGCGGTGTTTTGAATTGTTCAATTAATTTCATTCTATTAGTGAAAGGTATCATGGTATTTTATATTTTAATTAATATTTTATCTTTAATTGTGTATATTTGCATATTTTGGAAATATATAGAAAGATGGTTGGAAAGTATATGACATTTAGGAAATGTGTAGAAAGGATTGTTGGAAAGTATATGAGTAGGATTTTGACAAATATTAAAACATTGATTGTGAAATTAATTAATTTTCCATTTTTACAATAATAAAAAGGGATATCAAATTATTTTAAATATTTCTAATGTTATTAATTTTAGTTTTTATAACTTATCAAGTGATTTAAATTATGAATTATTTTAATTTTATTAATATATATGTTAAAATGAATTATTATTATTATTATTTATTTATTTTTAAATCAATATCAATAATAAATTTTATATTCAATATTTCAAAAGAAATTATAACATATGTCGATATGATATTTTTCAAAAATGAAAGTTCTCTTAGTTTATTTCAAAAAACATTATAAGATGGCCTTAACTTTAACTATACTCTTCCCTAAGTTATATAAGCACTTCATATAAAAAATGACAAATGTATGATTGCATGGCTCGGCTCGTGCACAAACAAAGACAACTAAACTTTCAACTATTTTATTCGAAAATTAATTGCATATTGTTTTAAAATTTATAAACATGCTAAATAGTGTGATTAGTTGGAAGTTTTATCCCTAGCGAGGATGAAGTTATTGTTCTCTGCTACATAATTTTTTGTAAATTAAAATACTTCATATTCATATCAAAATAAGAGATTTACAATAGGACATTTACATTGATAGATTAAACATCAACTTTATATACTTCTAAAAGCACTAGCTTCTCCAATGATCACAATATCGCAAAACCACAAAAACACTATTACAATAATACCAGAGTATCATTTCAAAAACAACTAAACATTTGCATCAAGAGTTTAGGCCCCTCATAAAATGAGACAATTATAGAGAAATAGTGCACATAAACGAAAAATGAATGTTCTTTAGCAATAGTTACCTTGAAAACAAGAAGAAAATAGAGCTCTAAACCTAGAAAAGAGCGTCCTTTGATAGAGGGAAACAATATTAAATCATAGTCTTCCTGAGTGTCCTCTACAGAAAACCACATCTTACATATTGCATGAAAAAAGTAAACACTTTCTCAGATGTGAGCATACTCATCCATCCCAAAACAATCCAAGTTGAAAGCATATGTTAAAACAAGCTTCAGTTGCCAAAATTCAAGTTCCAGGTGCCCATAAAATGAGATGAAACATAGTATAATTTTATGCTAGCACCAAATCCCAAGGATCATCAAAACATAAACATAAACCACCAACAAGAGACCAATTAAGACATCAATGCTAACAAACTAGGTGCCACCAACCATTCAAGCAATGCCAACTGTCGAACATGTCTCTCGTATAAATTCTATGGATATGTTTGGTGTTACATTATTCTCACTTTGAGCCTCATTGAATACTAAGCTCGTTGTTCCTCGTGTGGTTATTTCCCTCTACGACATTGGATGTTGTATTATGGTGATTCTCATATGTTTGGATCCATGGATGGTCTTTATAAACCACTTTCAAACTCTCTTTGGTGTTGTTGCAATTTGGTGTTCAAGGGTGGATTCATGAGCACTTTGTGGTGGTGAAATTTATATTAGTTTCATGTTCAAATATTTTGTTAAATTGTGGAAGGAGAAAAATTTTTTAAAGAAGATTTTTTTCATTTGTAAAATTTATAAAATGAAGAACCATTTGTTAAACATAGTAACATAATTCAAATTAGTAGTTCTTGATGTTATTCAATGACGATAGAACATATCACTGTTTTCATTATGTCTACAGTATGCTATATGTTGATGGGTTTTGTTGTTCATAGATGCCTCAATAACAACAATTACATGTTATTTTTTTTTGTTATAAGTTTGTGTATTTGAGGAAAGTTCATGTTGTATAATAAACTGCTAAATACATTCAATATCTATATTTCTTATCTATGTAACTGCCAAAATTGTAGTCATATTATTTTGATATATGGAAGTATGTCCATAGAGTGATTCAATATTAATACTATTTTTCAGGGTAGTCAAGAATCGTTGATCCTACAAATACATTGACGATGGTAAGAAGCAATTGTGTCTTAAATGGATCAAGTGGTGGCTAGAAGTTGGTGGTTGAAGAAAGAGTGAAGCCTATGTTATTCCAGACTGGACATAAGTGCTAATGAAGATTAGTCCAGATAAAAATATCAATTTGAAATATGTTAATGTGACTTCAATATCCTTCTTTGTAATGTAACCTTTATAATGTAATCATAAAAGGAGGGTGTTAGGATTAATGCTTAAATTGGTAGATTTGGTTTGTTAGTTTGGATTAGTTTGTTGGAGATTGTTGACGTATTCTCTCAACCACAATCTCCAAGTTTGGAATTAGTTGGATCTAGTTCCAACTATATAAATGGATCATATTTTTTATTGAAAAGTATGTAATAGTTTATTGTGAGTGCAATTACATATTTTTTCATGGTATTAGCGCTAGTTCAACCCTAAATTTCTTATGAGTATTGAATTTGAATTATAATTTGCCTATATAACTTATATTTATGTTCAATTATTTTACCCAATATCTCTTAGTGTTTTTAAATGATGTCTTACAAATACGCCATATTTATGGTCATTATAATTTACAAATATAACTTATCTTTAGCAAGGTTATGGCAAAAGAAAGGCAAGTATTTCAAGATGAAATTGGTCCATGTTGATTAAAGTGTTATGTTAATGGATTCTTGGTTAAAGCTTCTGAACTTTCTGAATTTATGATGAATAGTTATTTATTAAAAGAAAACATCCCCTTAACCAATTTTCTTGCTCCTGCTACTATTGCATCAGGTAACCTACTATTGTAGTTTTGGACCAAAGACCATGCCCAATTTGTATCTAAATATAGTTGTTTTAATGACCATACTACTGATGTTCACCCTTCCTCTAAATAATTAATTTTATCTTACAAAAATCGATTTGGATCCAAGATCCATTCTCTAATTCAATAACTATTCGACTCATTACTTAACAAAAATGGGATTTACATATCCATCGTAGAAGTTAAACAAGAAAGGTTATGGGGTAGCAAGTCCCTGCCACCAGCCAGAATGTGGCAATAATTTTGTTTGACCCCTCTTGATTAAGGAATCGTCTTGGTAGTTAGAACTGTAAATATTATAAAAGAATTGAATAAATGGCTTCATGAAAAATCTTGAATACAATGAAAACCTGAATAATGTAACATACTAAGTAACTTCTCTGGTTTGGCCTCTGGGATGTTGTTCGCTCCTGTTGGAATGTGGCTTTTCATTCGAGTTTATCATTGTATTGATTTGTGTCGTTGATCATGTTTCGAAACCTATATTAGAATACCCCAGGAACATTACAATGCATGGTTTAGTTTTCTACTTTGAACCTATTTCTTTGCCCTTGTTTTTTTCTTAGTTTTCTACTTTGAACATATTTCTTTGCCCTTGTTTTTCTCTATATTTTAACTTTTTGTTGAAATGAATACTTATTTAGTTTTATTTGAATTTATTATGTAAATTTATATTACGAGAGGCTTCAACATTTGTTATAGATGTTTCGTTTAGTGGCCTAGGTATTGCAATTATAAAAATGTATATCTAATTTTGACCTTATATGGTTTTTTGTGTTTTGGATAATTTTTAGTGAATTGGCAATTATTTTTTTAGATAGGCATATAGCACGGGACCTTGGAAGTAATGAGTCTCTATTATTAGATGAAACTATTCATTTATTGGCCTAGGTATTGTAATTATACAAATGTATATCTAATTTTGACCTTATGATATTTTTGGTGTATTGGATAACTTTTGGTGAATTGGTAATTATCTTTTCAGATAGGCATATGAGATAGGAATATAACATGGGACCTTCGAATTAATGAGTCTGTATTATTAGATGAAACTATGGAAGGAAAAGATTTGAGTTGGAGCTTTCATGTAACTCACTGGTCGGTTGAATGTTGAATTCATTACCACACTTGGATCATCCACCTCGCTTAATGTACAACCTTTGAATGAACCAATGTTGTCTGACAATTATTGGGTTAATAAATAGGTAAGGGCTCAAAATCTAGTTCATTCATATACTCTAAATAATTCTAAATGAAAATGCTTCATAACCAGACCATAATCTGGCAAACATTCCCCTGCAAGTCAGTTGTATCCTTCATGTATCCTTGCTGCAACTTGTTCAAAAGTAAAAAATGATAACCTCATAGTGTCGGCTATGGAGGATGAAGACCAGAACTCAGATTAGGGAGGAAGAATATGGTCCGCATTACAGTCTGGATCGTTAGGAGCAGCTGTAGCATCGAGGTCATGGTGTCTATAAGGCATATGGAATTTATAGCAACCAGTAGCAGGGGCAGCAGGTGACTTTCCCACTATAAAAGTGAATGAATCCCACATACTTAGTGGTGACTCAGGATTAAACCCTTGTGTTAGGGCTTCAAGGGATGTCGGGTTCATGAAATTCCAAAGTCGATTCCTACTCATATTGTGCCTCTTACAAATAGCTTGAACATTTACAGCATTGTCGAATCTGAGGAATTTTGATGTGTTAATGTTATCGCTATTCACAACAATGCTTTGATATTCCTCTACCTTGACCTGTACATAGGGAAGCATATCTCTAGTCAGATTCAAGGTGTTTGGAATAAACCACATCAAGGATTCAGATGAGGACCTTCTTAGTGTATGAAAACCATTGAAGTAACTTCCATTCCAGTTATACCCATTTTCCATGCTAGTACAGGATATATGGCTATTCCGATGAATTTTTCAGATATATAAAGGTGGGAATATAAACTTCTTAGGCTGGTTATAGACTATGTTTTATGCTGCAGCAGGTCCAGAAGTACATCCTGTACAACAGTGCTGGAAATTAATCCAAACGACCGCATTAAATAATCTGGCAGCAGCCATACCCTCAGTTAATTTTTTTTGCAGGTGTAGATAGAGTTTGTAGAGAAAGAAAAGATCCAATCATAGTCAATGTGTATGGGAAAAAAGTTAAATCCACAAGCTTATATACTTCTCGAAATTTCCATAATTTCCATAAAATGGTGTCCGACCATCACTATGTATTAAATCTTTCTCGCCAAGTCACCTACCTCTTGATCCCACTATGCATGCCGCAAGGCTTAGCCTTTCCACATAACTCAATTTATGAATCCTACAAATTTTGCGATGCGATATTGTGGGGCCCTTTTTAATATATATTTCATATGAGAAATCATTTCCGCAATAAACCTTTGCTTTTCCGCTTTACCTTTACCCTTGCTTCTTCACATCAAAAACTTCTTAGCACATCGCACATCACATTTCGCAGGATTTAGAACTTACCTTTTCCCCCCGGTCTCAAACGTTGCAGCATTGAAATGTGATATCGCCATCGCATATCACACCTGATAACGGTTCTTGTTAATGTGTCAAGTTAAATGTTGCGCCGTGCGATTTGCGATAAGGATCCCATTGCATATCACACTGTGCAAAGCTCATGAGGATAAGAACCCAGGTAAATGGTGAAACTGCCAAAATACGTTGTGTGAAATGGGCACAGATGTGATGTGGTTCAAAGAAACCTAAATAATTTCATGTCGGGGCATACAATTTTTGTGTGCTATTTTATGAAGAAAAGGCTAACATGAAAAAAGGACAGCTCCTACGATTACTGGTCTGGTCTAGCATTAAATTGGCATTGAAGTTTCAAGCTCCACCATTATTTACTTAAAATAATTTTGTAATACAGTAGAAGTAGTATACTGAAAAAAAACTTCTCTCATTTTTTATCTCTGTTTGTGCCTTTGTGTAAATTTTTGGTATAGTTTTGTTGTCATTATTTAAATTAATTTCTGCATATCTATGTTTGAATTATGTGTTGAGGGAAAAACATTTCCCCTTTTCTTTAAATTTTCCAACATGGTATCAGAGTGGGTTTAATCCCTCAGTTAAAGAAAGTGGTTTTACTGAAGAGTTGAAAGTTGTTTCGAGAAGCGTATTCTCCAGCAGTGAAAAAGTTTCTACGCAGTCGGAAAATTTTAGTTTGCACTGTGAAAATGTACCAACAAGAAAAATCTTGACAAATCCACAGATACCATAGTTTAAAGGAAAAAATTATGATTATTGGGCTATTACAATGAAGCCTCTATTTTCTTAGCAAGATATTTGGGAACTGGTAGAGAATGGATTCCAAGAACCAACAGATGTAGCAGCATACAATGCTTTTACATAAGAAGGAAGAGATTTGTTGAGGGAAAATAAGAATAAGGACTCCAAAGTCCTCTTCAATATTTTACAGGCAGTGCATGGAAGTATTTTCCCAAGGGTTGCAACAGCAACGAAGTCCAAGAAAGCGTGGGATACCCTCCAGACAGCCTACCAAGGCATGGAAAAGGTGAAGACAAAAAAACTGCAAATGCTGAGAATAAATTTTTAAACATTATGTATGAAAGAGTATGAGAATATAGACTCATTATTTACACATGTTATTGGGTTGGTTACCCAAATCAGGTCTCATTGTAAGAAACTTGAGGAAAGGAGAATAGTTTAGAAATTTTTGAGAAGCCTATCATCAAGGTTTGATGCCATAGTTCTTTCCATATAGAAGACAAAGGATCTCTCACAGTTTTCAGTGGATGAGATTCATGCATCACTAATGTCTCATGAGCACGGACTAAATAGAGCAACAAACTCATCATTGGAGCATGCATTCAAGACCCAAGTTCCTTTTGGTTAAGGTAGAGGTCGAGGAAGACCAAACTACAGAGGAAGATGGAAAAGCCCACATAGAGGTGGAAGAAGCATCCCTTCAAGCTCAAGTGGAAGGGTCAAAAATAAAAATCCAAGTCAAGGCCCAAGAAAAAATGAAGCACAAGGTTAAAGGTATGATAAATCTCAAGTTCAATGTCATTATTGTAAGAAGCATGGTCATTAAGAAAATGAATGTAGAAAAACTAATATGACATGGGTATCAAACCAAATGCAAATTTCATAAAGGATAATCACAACCATGATAGCTTGGTTTTAGCTTGTAAGGTAGCATGATAAAAACAAGGGGATGTATGGTTCTTAGATTTAGGGTGTAGCAACCACATGACTAGAAACATAGAAATGTTTTCAAATCTAGATGAAAGTGTGAAATCAAAAGTAACATTGGGGATTGATAGCAAGGCCTCTGCCATGGGAAAAGGAAGAGTAGACATACTAACAAAGAAGGGAGAGAAGAAGTTCATTTCAAATGTTTATTTTGTCCCTAGTTTGAAACATAACCTCCTAAGCATCGGACAACTCATGAAAAAGGGCTATAATATATTTTTTAAAGATGATGTATGCAAAATCTTGGATAAGCCTCCAGGTAAACAGCTCATTGCAAAAGTTCACATGAAAAATAATAGAATGTTTCCTCTCAAGCTAAGATCAGATTTGAAGGAAGAAGGTGTTGTAGCAGCTGTCCCACAAGAAAAATTTCAATAAGAAGTCAAAGATGAAAATTGGTTATGGCACATGAGATTTTTTCATCTCAAATTTAGAGGTTTGAATTTGTTGCATAGGAAAGGTATGGTGAATGGATTGCCACTCATAGAAAAATAACACAACCTATGTGAAGGATGCATCTTAGGAAAAAAACACAGAGAATCATTTCCAATAGGAAAGTCAATAAGGGCAAAGGCACCTTTGGAGATTGTCCACTCAGATTTATGTGGACCAATGAAAACACCATCATTTGGTGGTAGCCATTACATTTTGACATTCATAGATGACTACACATGGAAGACATAGGTCTATTTTATAAAATAGAAAAGTGAAGTGTTTGACCACTTCCACCACTACAAAGCTCTTGTTGAGAAGCAAAGTGGACACTACATAAAAGTGTTGAGGACTGATAGAGGTGGCGAATATATTTCAAGTGACTTCCTACTTTTTTTCAGGCAACATGGAATTCACAAGAAGTTTATAGCAAGGTATACACCTCAGCAAAATGGTGTCGCAGAAAGAAAGAATAGGACCATCATGGATATGGCAAGGAGTATGTTGAAGGCAAAGCATTTGCCAAATGATTATTGGGCTAAAGCTATCGCTTGTACAATGTATATAATTAATAGGTGTCCAATAAAAAGTGTCATGAATAGAGTTCGTGAAGAGGCATGGAGTGGAAGAAAGAAATATGTCAATCACATGAGAGTGTTTGGGTGTGTCGCATATGCACATATTTCGGATGATTTGATAAATAATTTGGACAGCAAGGGGGAGAAATGCATATTTCTTGGATACAGTGATGAATCAAAGGAATATAAGCTTTAAAATCCATCAACCAAGAAGATAATAATCAACAGATATTTTCAGTTCATAGAAGAGGAAGCATGGGATGGAAGTTTAGAGAAGAAATTCAACATAAAGACATGTATGTCACATGAAGATAAAGAGGAATTGACTACAACAAGCAATTCCTCAACGGTGGCTCCTCCTCCACCCACACAAGCTCAACAAAGCACATTGAAATCAAGTAATAGGACAATATTGCACAATCAAGTAAGTGTTTCTCCAAGAACACCAAAAATATCCGCAACTCCATCTACTTCAAGCGCAACACCAAGCTCATCTTCAACAAGTATAAGAATACCAAAACTCAGAAATTTAAGTTAAATTTATGAGCAAGAAGAAGTTGATAATAATGCTGGTCTGAATTCTTTATTTGCATTATTTTGTCATGTAGATGACCCAATACACTTTGAAGATGCAATCAAAGAAGAGAAATGGGTTGAGGCAATGAATGAAGAAATAGAAGCAGTAGAAAGGAATGACACATGAGAGTTAGTGGACATTCCATAATTTAAAGATGTAATTATATTGAAATGGGTCTATAAGACTAAGAGCAACATTGAAAGACATATAGAAAGGCATAAAGCAAGGCCAGTTTTCAAAGTCTACAAGCAACAACATGGAAGAGACTACGAGGAAACCTTTGGGCCGATCTCAAGGATGGAGACACTGCATATAGTGTTTTTGATAGCAACACAACAAACATGGAAATTTTATCAAATGGACGTGAAGTTAGCATTCTTGAATGGAGTACTAAAAGAGGATGTGTATGTGAAACAACCTCCTAGTTATGACATAGAAGGCGAAGAACACAAGGTGTGAAAGTTGCGGAAAGCTCTTTATGGGCTGAAGCAATTACCATTTGCATGGTACAACATGATAGATGCCTACCTGATGGAAAAAGGGTTTGACAAATGTGATGGTGAACCTACTCTCTACATCGAAGAAAGTGATAGTAAGATTCTTATTGTTGTTTTGTATGTATATGATTTGATTTTTACAGGAAGTGATGATCTTCTCATTGCTGATTTCAAAGAAGTCATGAAATGTGAGTTTGGAATGACTAACTCAGGGTTGTTAAGGTATTTTTTGGGCATAGAAGTGAAGCAAACAAAAAATGGAATTTTTATCTCTCAAGAAAAATATGTTGCAGAAATTTTAGACAGGTTTAATATGAAAAACAACAAGTCATCACCAACTCCAACTGTCATGGGGTTGAAATTGAGCAAGGAATATTGCAACAGCAATGTCAATCTGACTTCATACAAAAACATGGGGGGAAACCTAATGTATTTGACTGCAATTGAGCCTCATATAATGTATGTAGTGAGTCTGGTGTCAAGATTCATGGAGACACCCAAGGAGACACATTGGAAAGCATCCAAAAGAATTCTAAAGTACGTCAATGGGATGAAGGAGTATGGTGTTTTGTACTCTGCGAATGTTGATTTTAGGTTGGTTGGTTACACTGACAGTGATTGGGCAGGAAGTGTTGATGACAGAAAGAGCACATTAGGATATGTTTTTAATTTGGGTTTGGGAGCAATATCATGGCCTTCCGAGAAGCAACCGATAGTTTCATTTTCAACAGAAGAAGCTGAGTATGTCGTTGCAACAGCAGCAGTGTGTCAAGCAGTTTGGATGAGAAGGATGTTGTGGGATTTATGTAATTAACAGGACAAAACAACCACAATTTTTTGTGATAACAGTTCAGCAATTGCACTATCAAATAATTCTATTTTCCACAAAAGGACAAAGCACATTGATACTAAATATCATTTCATAAGAGAATTAGTTAACAATGGGGAAATAGTGTTGCATCATTGCAGGTTAGAGGAACAATTTGCAGACATCTTCACAAAGCCATTTGCACGTGAACTTTTTGTTGATCTCGGATATTTTTTGGGAATAGTCAATGGCGACAATTGTGAGTAAGGGGGGGCGTTGGAAATTAATCCCAACCACTGTGTTAAATAAACTGGCAGCATCAATACCCTCAATTAATGTTTTTTGCAGATGTGGATAGAGTTTGCAGATAAGGACAAGCTCCAAGCATAGTCAATGTGTATGGGAAAAAATTTAAATCCGCAAGCTTATATACTTCATGCAATTTCCATAATTTTCAGAAAATGGTGTCTAACCATCACTATGTATTAACTCTTTCCCGCCATGTCACCTACCTCTTGATCGCACTACACACCTTGCAAGGTTTATCCTTTTTGCATAACTCAATTTCCGAATCCTACAAACTTTGTGATGCGATATTGTTGGACCCCTTCTAATATATATTCGATATGAGAAATCATTTCCACAATAAAACTTTTCATTTCCACTTTACCTTTACCCTTGCCTCTTCGCATCTTCAAAGGCTTAGAGCATCACACATCACGCTTCATAGGATTTAGAACTTACCTTTTTCCCCTATTCCCAAACCTTGTAGCATTGCGATGCGACATCGACATCACTTATTGAATTAGATAATGGTTCTTGTTATTACGTCAAGTTAAATGTTGCACCGTACGAAAATTTAAATGTCGCGACGTGCGATTTGCGATAAGGATCCCATTGATCAAAGCTTAGGAGGATAAGGGCGCAGGTAAATGTTGAAACCACCGAAATATGTTGTGCGAAATGGGAGTGGATGCGATATGGTTCAAAGTTGAAACCTAAAGGATGTCAAGTCAGGTCGTACATGTTTTGTGCGCTATTTTATGAAGAAAAGTTTAACACGACAGAAGGATGATTCATGCGATTACCAGTCTAGTCCAACATTGAATTGGCATTTAATTTTCAAGCTCCACCATTCTGTACTTAAAATATGTTTTTCATATGTTATTTTAATACAGTAGAAGTAGTAGAATGAAAAAAAAAACTTCTCTCGTTTTTTATCTCTCTATGTGGCTCTGTCTAAATTTTTGGTATAACTATGTTGTCATTATTTAAATAAATTTCCGCATATCTCTGCATGAGCTTTGTGTTGATGGAAAATAATTTCCCCTATTATTTAAATTTTCCAACAAAAAACCCATTTCACCATTAAAGTACAGTCTCTTCTCTATCTGGACAACTAACTCCCACAAAGTGTCTGTGGTTGTTGGAATTATGTTGTTGTTCCTGCAGCTGGTGGTGGAAATATTATTCTTATCCATGCCATTTTTGGTGTGATTTCCCATAACTATAGGCATATTTAGTTGACCTGCAGAGTTGATCATGCTATCTCTTGGGGGTAGAAAACCAAAACCTACATCATTAAATATTGTTATTTCCGTATATTTTATCTTGTAGGAATTTACAAGGTAAGTTTAGATATAAAACCAAAGGTCACTGCTCACAAACAGATCACAAATTAGTACACCAGTATTATCACATGGTTAAAGCCCTTGAAGAGAGAAAATTTCCATGGTCGGAGCCAACGTGGCCACTTCATGCAATTTATTAATAAAAAATTAAAATTTACATATGTTTCTCTCATAAACGGTTACCAGAAAATGACCCTCCATGCTCTTTAAATAGATATCATGGACCAATTGGGTGTTAATTCATGGATCAAGTGTCATTAATACTGAGGAGAGAGTCAACTGTTGGATCACTACAAATTGTGACCGTCGAATTATAAGTTACAAATGTACATAGTAAAGAAACACACTTTACCTAACTCTACACTAGACTAAGTTATTCATAACTATTTCCTATGTGTTGGAATATCCTAACATCCCCCCTTAAGAATAGCTTGGGATAGGATGGAAGGATTTACAAAGGTGACACAGAGGGAGCCTATTTCCTATGTGTCAAAATTTCGTAACATCCCCCCTTAAGAACAAATTGAGATAGGATTGAAGGATTTACAAAGGTGACACAATAGGAGAAGGAAGGAGGCATTAGAGCCTATCCCCCCTTAATGATAACTTTCCTAAAATCCAAGCATGGATCGAAGTTTGGTAAACTTAACTTCTGTGAGAGCCTTTGTAAAGATATCGACTACTTGATCATTGGTTGGAAAATATTTCACTTCAAGAACATGATCATGAATGAGATTTATGATGAAGTGTATGTGGAGCTCAATGTGTTTCATACATTGATGTTGAACTCAATCTTTACATAGCTGAATGGAACTCTGATTATCACACCAAAGTGTAGTTGGACGCTCCTGACGAAGACCAAATTCAAATAGGATCTGACGAAGCCACATGGCTTCCTTGCTGGCTTCAACTGCACCACGATACTCTGCTTTGCTGAAGAAAGAGAGATGGAACTTTTTTTATTACAAGACCATGTAATAGGTCCTAAACCAAGAGTGAACACATATCCTGCAGTAGACTTTCGATCTCAGGGTCACCATCCCAATCAGAACCAGTGAAACCAATCAACAATGGAGATGCTCCTACACTGTAATGAATCCCGAACTGAATAGTACCTCAAATATATCGAAGTATTCTTTTAGCTTCTTTCCAATGAATTTCATGAGGTTGGTGCATAAACCTAGCGATAAGACCAACGACAAAGGAAAGGTCAGGACGGGTATGGGTTAGATAGAAATTTTACCAACAAGTTGACAGTATAAGGTAGCATCAACTTCAGGGGTAGTACAAGTGACTGAAAGCTTGACTCCAAACTAAAAAGGAGAAGGGGTTGGATTACAGTATTTCATGTGAAATTGGTGTAGAATATCATAGGCATACTTGGACTGAGAGAGGGTAATACCTTCTTCAAATTGCAAGACCTGAAGACCAAGGAAATAATGCAAGTGTCCTAAGTTTGTCATTTCAAACTTATTTTTGAGGCTAGACTTCACATGGTTTATATGGTTAGGGTCACTACCAGTAAGGATAAGATAATCAAAATAAAGAACAAGGATGGTGAAGGACTTACACACTTTCTTGGTGTAGACACTGTTGTCATAATGACACCTATAAAAGCCACTATCTAATAGAAATCTATCCATTCTGGCATACCAAGCCCGAGGATCTTGTTTCAGACCATAAAGATACTTCCTAAGGCGACAAACAAGGCTGGAGTAATTTTGGATAAATCCAGGGTGTTGTTCCATTTAGATTTCCTCATGAAAATATCCATGTACGAAGGCAGATTTAACATCCATCTGATGGAATTCCCATTTAAAGAAGGCAGCAAGGGAAAGAATAAGGCAGCTAAAATTCATTTTGGCAATAGGGGAGAAGGTTTTAGTATAGTCAATGCCTTCAACTTGTGAAAATCCTTTAGCGACAAGACGAGCTTGATGTCTATCCACTTTTCCATCTGGTCCAAACTTTGCTTTGTAAACCCATCTGCATCTAACAAATTTTCTTCCTTTTGGACGAGGAACAAGATCCCAAGTATAATTTCCCAATAAGGAACGATATTCTTCATTCATAGCTGCATCCCAATCTGGATGACCGAAGGCTTCTTGAAAGGTTTATGGATCAGGAATTTTTTGAACTAGATAAAATAAGGAAGAGGCTCTTTCGAAATGAGAACGTGTATATCGTTGATTGGTAGGTCACCTGCAAGAGAACCTGTTGCATCCCGAGTAGAGCAGACCCATCTTTGAATTTGTGGAGTAAAAGGAATAATTTCAAGAGGTGGAGGATTATCATCCTCACTATCATCATCTGAACTACAAGAAATGCTATTAAAAATAGAAGAGAGAGAGAGAGAGAGAGAGAGAGAGAGAGAGAGAGGTGGCACATATGCCGAATCAGGCTCACAGGCCAAAGGTGGCACACCCACCGAAGTAGGCTCGTAGGCCGATATTTTTTCATCAAATTTTACATCTCTTCGAATGATTATATTTTTTGATTTTGGTTGAAGAATTCTATATCCTTTGACATCTTCAGAATATCCAACAAAAATGCATTTTTCACTCTTAGGTTCTAAGTCTTTATGTTTCGCATATGGAATATGGGCCCAAGAATCACTTCCAAAAACAGAAAAGTGACTTACATCTGGTTTGATTGAGCACCAATATTTTTCTAGAGTTATATTCCTTAAAACCTTAGTAGCTGTGTGATTCACTATATAATTTTCACAATTAATTTCTTCCACCCAAAAATTGAGACTAAGTCCTTTAGATTGAAGCATACAATTAGTCATTTCTTTTAAGGTGTAATTCTTCCTTTCAGCTAGACCATTTTGTTGTGGAGTATATGGAACAGCATGTTGAAATTGAATGCCATGCTCATTGCAGAAGTTGATAATTTTTTTGTTAACATATTCTCCTCCATTGTATGATCTTAACTTCAGAATTTGATGTCCATATTGTTTCTCAACAAAGGCCTTAAAGGCCAAGAACATGTTAAAAAATTCACTCTTGAGTTTTAAGAAGTATACCCAAGTGCATCTGGAAAAATAATCAATGAAATTTAAGAAGTACTTGGGACCAGAGAAAGAGACAATAGGAAGTGGACCACATAGATCACTGTGCACAAGCTGCAAAGGGGCTTAAGCGTGCTAAGAGGCACGTTTGTCAAAACTATCCCGATGATGTTTTCCTAGTACACATTCGGAGAAAACACCATCTTGACAAGATACCATAGGAAGACCTGTCACCATATTTTCTTTACATAGAGTTTGAAGAGAGTGATAGTTTAAGTGACCAAATCGCTCATGCCAAAGTTTGCTCACTTCATCATTATGAGCAACAAAAATGGAGGGAAGACATAATGACCCAAATTTGTCAAACTTATACAACCTTGTGGAATCATCAACAATGCCAATAGCTAAAATATGTCACGGATATTTGAGGTCCTTCATTACAACATCATGAGGTGTGAATTTTACTATTTTCCCTTCACCTAAATGAGTTATCTGATAAACAGAGAAAAGGTTGCATGATCAGGTAAGAACACATAGTACATCATTAAACTGACCATTATCTAGATGAATGGTTCCAGATCCTACAACACAAAGATATCTATCATCACCAACATAAATATGTTTGGTGTTACAATCATTTAAAGAATAAAACATGGCTTTATTTTTTGCCATGTGGTAAGAAGCTCCAGAATCAATGAGCCACTCATGAGAATTAGAAGAAGAATATACATTTAATTAATAACCAGATATTGATGCTTGACAACCACAAGCAGAAAGTGCCATTCTGGAAGATGAAGGTGAAGAGTGCTCCAAATTGATGTTTTGCTTCTTCATTGTTGCTTTTAAGACTTCCATCTTCTTAAAACATTTGGACTTTATATGGCCATCACGATTACAAAAGTTGCAATGTCTAATTGTCTTCTTCCTTTTGTTTTTATTTGCCTTATCATTTTAGTGAGTTTCTTTTTCATTTTGTGACTGAAATTGCTTAGGAACCTTGTTTGGTTTCAGACCATACTTTTTAGGATACTACTTATTGGGATTATTTTGATATGATTGTTGTTGGGCTGCTAAGGCTTTCTTAGAAGCATTTCCAAAAGTGATAAGACCAAGCTGTAAATTTTTTTATTGTTCTCTTCTCAAATAATTGCAAAAGGCATCAAAAGTGGATTTATTGTAGGTGGCTCCTAAATAAATAATGGCTTCTCTAGTGGAATGGAAGGTGGAAACAAATATAGAGTATGTAGGGCCAAGCTTCCCAAGAATATAATAGATGAGGCTACCATCTTCCTTTTTAAAATTACAACCTTCTAATAGAATTCCATGGGTCTTGAATTTGAAAAAAAATCTTCAATAGAGGAGAAATTATTGTGCTCCAGAGTAAGCAACTCATTTTCAAGCTGGTGGGCCCTGATTTGATTTTGAATTCCAAAGACAGTATTTATATTTTCCAGGGCTTCATGAGGGTTTTCAATGTCAAGGATATGAAATCGAAGATCTTGAGCAATGGAAACTACTATGAACCCTCATGCTTGATCTTGTTTATTTTCCCATTTAGCGATTTTATCATCATCAGAAGGTTTAGTTTCTTGTCTTGTGGCAATTCTATAAAGCCCTTTACTTCTAAGTATATCTAACATGTGAGGTAGCCATTGGAAATAATTGGTGCTATTAAGAATAATCGGGCATGCACTTTCCATATATATTTTTTTAAATTGAAGATAAGAAAAGTTGAAACTAACTTCTCCAATGGAAAAATCTCAAAACATTAGGCCGACTAAAAAAAACCGGCTCGAGAAATGGCTTTCGGATGAAGAAGTTATGCCTTTTGAAAAAAACTGAGTTGTAGATGCCGAATAATTACAAGAAAGGTTTGAAATTTGATGATGAAGTTCAACTTTTTAAAAGAAATCCCGCCCCTTTAACAAATTTTTTTTACAAAAATAAGCTTGAGAAAAAGACTTGAACGCAAGACCTCTATTCTCATAAACTGACTCCTCACCAAGTGAGATAGTAAAAGTATTGTGTAATCATTTGAAATGAGGAAGGGTTTTTTTTTCTAGTCTTCGGTGTGTGTGCTTTTTCCTACACAAAAAAACACAAAAAACCCAGCAAAAAAAATAAAAATGCAAGCCTTATGGCAAGAATGTTAGATTTTTGGTTAGCCTTACGGAAACTATCCATTTTTTCACTATTTATGATTTCCCAAGATCGCACAAAGATGTGGGGAAAGAGCATACATAGCAAAAAAAATTCCCTTTTTCTTGTTTTTGATTTTCCAAGATCGCACATAGCCTAGAGAAAAGAGCATACATAGAGAAGAGGGTATAGATCTAGAAAATAAATAAAACCTAAAAACCAAAATAAAAAAAGGGAATCGAAATAAGAAGAACTATTAACAAATGTAATTGCAAAACATATACTTTCTACCTCTAGATCTAAACTGACATAACTTGGGCAACCGAAAACCTTTTTCACATGAAACAAAAGGCATTACTCACTATAATAGGCACTACGGACACAACATAGTAGTTTTCCAGGCTCGAAAATGTTTAGAAATAGTATATCTACAAAACGATAGTCACATGCAGTCAAACGGGCTTCGGATTTGGATCAACAACGGATACGGACCTTAAAACAACTCTGATACCATGTAGTAATTTACAAGGTAAGTTCCTTAGATCAAAAACCAAAGGTCACCGATCGCAAATAAATCACAAATCAGTACACCAGTATTATCAAGTGGTTAAAACCCTCGAAGAGGGAAACAATCCATGACCTAAGCCAATGCAGGCACTTCAGGCAATTTATTAATATAAAAAGAAAAGTTACATATATTTATCTCATAAAAAATTACAGGACAAATGATCCTCCATTCTATTTAAATAGAGATCGTGGACCAATCGGGTGTTAAGCCATAGATCAAGTGTCATTAATACCGAGGAGAGAGTGAACTATTAGATCACTACAAATCGTGACTGTCGGATTATAAGTTACAAATGTACAGAGTAAAGAAACACACTTTACCTAACTCTACACTAGACTAAGTTATTCTTAATTATTTCCTATATGTCGGAATATCCTAATATATCTCAACAAAATTTTATTGAATTGATTTCATTATCTTTGACGAAATATTTTGAATTATTGTTGGGAAATAAATTGTCCAAAGATAAATAATTGGTTGTAGATTGAGGGTTAACTCAAAACTGAAATGGGGCTACTCAGAAATCAATATCCTTGGCTCCTAGTTGTATCTGATAAATATGCTTCTTGGGGGACGGTTCCTATTTATTCAATTTAGTGTCCTAAATCGATAGCATAAATTATCGACTAGGGCTAGTAAACTAATGAAGTATAATGCACTATATGTGCCTAAGTATTCATTTTTCTTACTTCATTGTTTTTAGTGTTTTATTGATGTTTTGGGGTTTTTATTTTTTATTCTTAGTATGTTTCTCTATGCTAAAAATATGAATTTAAATCTATGTCAAAAGGGAGAAAATGAAATGTTAAGAAATGAGTTAAAACAGAGTTTATTTGCAAGTTCTGTTCCTAACAAGAAAATGATGAAAACATAGTCCTAATCCATGGATATTACAGCTTCTAAGTGAAAATTCCTGAAATCAAAAGTAACTCAAAACACTGCAACTTAATCTAATTCATTTAGTTACAGATTTGTTGGAAGAGCTCGAGAAAAATATTAATTCTAATGCAATGAGGATCTTCTAAAACATAAAATGAAATGCTGAAACAAACAGTAACTTAAAACATTACAGTGAAATCTCATTCATTTGATAGAGGTTTATTGGAAGAGCTTGAGAAAATGATTACTATAATGTAGTAAGGATCTCCTATGAAGTGTTGAAGAAACTTATAACATTATAACTAAATCTCATTCATTAGTTAGAAGTTTGTTAGAAGAGATTTTTGAAAGAGATTAATAATCATAATGTGATAAGGATCTTCTATTGAAACAAAACAATCAATAACTCACAATATTACAACTAAGTATCATTCATGAATTAGAGGTTTATTGGAAAAGCTTTTGAAAGAGACTCACTATAGTAAAATGAGGATCTTCTTTTTAACTAAATGACAGAAAAAGAAATACTAATAACTAATAATATCACAATTGAATCCCATTTATTTAATAGAGATATATTGGAAGATCTTGAGAAAGAGACTAACTGCAATATCATGAGGATATTTTATCTAAGCAAATGACATGAAACATAATTCTAAAAGTTATGATTTCAGAAAGAAATCTAAGGAAATATGACAAAACAGAATTGAAAATAACTTATCTAGAAAACATGTGAAACCTCCTTGAATAGTAGGGGCCCTCTGATATCAATTCAGCATTAATCCTTTAACTCCTCAAGATTGTATTGAGAACAACATCAGGGCTAAAACTCCTTTTTATTAACACAAAGCTTGAAAACAGAGTATCATCGTAATGATAAAATATGTATCAACTATGTTTCTCGGTATTAAAGAGCTTAATTTATATGCAAGTTCATAACTATCGTTGAAAAAAAATAGATACATGTGTAGATTTGAAGTTAAAATCAAATTGAAACTCTTTTGGGACTCGTGATTTGCTGTAAAGAAAATCAGGAGTCCTAATCCTTGTAGAAAACAACTTCTTTGACCTTTGCTTTGACCATCTGCTTAGACGCCTCCAGCTATCGATTCAGTCCTTTTGGATGGGTAGGAATGATGTAGGGAAGATTTGGAATCCACCCATGTGTGCCTTTTCTCTAGATGACACCTGTAACATACTTAAACACCAAAATAGCTACAGAACGCTTGAATGGCTACATAATGATTGCATTATGTAGCTATACTATTCAAAAATCATTAAGACAACAAAAATCACAAAAGTACAATAATTTAATCATTCTATGCAACCTTTAAAAAATCTTAATCATTCTCATTGATTTTTAGGTTTATGAAATGATAAAGGAATGATGAAAGGAAGTGAAGTTTGGAAAAAGAGAAGACAATGTCAGGGCTCAACATACCCCTACTACAAAACCCTTGCATGTCCTCATGCAATCAAAACTTTATTCCATGTGCACTGGAACTTCTGCAAGAACATCCAGCCTCCTTTTTCTACTTTTTTTGGTGGTCAATACCATTATGGTTTTCCTCATGAATAATTTAAACCTAAGATCAATGAGTGCCCTATTCAGTTTCTTATTTCTCTTCTCTAGCTTCCTGTTTGTTTTATACAGTGTTTTCATTTTCTGAGAGAGAGTATTGTTCATGCCATTATTCAATTTGACTAGCCCTCTTAAGATTTCATTTTCATCCTTGATATATTTATTTAGTATCTCCAATTCATAATTTTCCCTTTTCAAAATCTCTATTGGAGGTTGTTGTGGACTGAGAGATATTTCTCGATTTTCTGAGGCCCTTTTTTCTAGTGATTCCACATAGTCATAAATCTATTGTTGGGATGGATCTATATCTGGGGTTCCTCTGTTAGGTTATTCTTCATAATAGTGTAAAGGATATCGATCAACTGGTGTTTTGATTAGAGTTTCTTCCTCTTCAATGTTTATTACTCCTATTTCCTTAATCCCTGTCTTTTTCATCATGACTTTAAGCCTAGAGATTCTCCTTAACTTAGTCAGATTTTCATTTTTCTCCTCAACACATTCACTTGTTACTTTCTCTTTTCTTTTAAATCTGATTTGTCTCTTGATCTTTGTCAAATTTTTAGAGATTATTTCTTCACTATCTTCTTCTATTGATGTATCAGGTTTGATTTCAACAGATTTATCAATTTTTCCCCTCCTACTTCTTCTTATAGTTTCTTTTCTAGATAGTGTTTCCTCTGTTTCTTCAAAATGGTTTCTTAGAATAAATTCTTCCCAACTATCTCCTACTTTCTTCAAATGGAACTCAATCAGTATTTTAATTAGGCCATGATGGTGCAGAGTAGTTTCTAGGAATTGGAGTCTTTTCTGAACATTAGAGGCCATCCTTTTAAAAATATTAAGCAGGAAGAAAGGTAGATTTATTTCATCATCTAAGAAATTCATCATCATTCTGATATGATAGAAATACAAGGTGCCAAATCTACCCTCACAAGTTATGAATTTTTGTAAAATCAACAACATATTCCTCAATTTATTTTTCAGAGTTGTACTAGGAATACCATTTCTAAACACTGAAATGTCCATACTTGGGTTCTTTAGCATTTGTTTCCAAGTTTCATTATGGTACTCCTTGTTTTTAAACCATCATTCTCCCTGTCTTGGAAATTCTGTGGCTTCAGCTACGAATGATTTTGTGATGGTGAACTTAATATCCCCAATTTCTACCTCTGATCCATCAAATGTCCTGGAAAATGATTTCATGATTTCTTTGTGGAATCCATTGAAATTATCTACAAAATTAAGCCACCCAACCTACCGTAATAGCCCCTCAACTTGAGGGTATCCTTCTAAATATTTGCTCCAAATTGGCTCTGTTCTCACAATTAGCCCCATTCCTCCTTGGTACAGATTGATTCCTTTCCATGGCTTAGGTCTACTGCTCTGTATTTGATCCTGTGCCTAAAGAAAGAGTATCTATGGAAGGTTGTTTTGCCCTTAAAATGACTTCTTTGCAGATGAAACTGGATACAGAATGTAATAACAGTGAGTGGATACGGATGAATGAACAAGGCAATGGTAAATGATGAAAATGATCATGTTAAAATTTTGATATGGAATGCAATACCACGAAGAGATTTTATGATGATTTTCAAAATTCATCAATAAATGATACAATCTAAGGACGTGAACTAATAGGTCACATCTAAGTTTTTGACCGTTTATTTAATTAATGATGAACTGTTATGGAGCGGATGTTAAGGGTTATGGTTGAAGTGTTTTTATGATAGAAAAGGATAAATTTGAATGATTGATTAACCCTAGGAAACATATGATTTAACCATATTATATCTGTCATGTTTTGCTATCAAAATAAATTCACACAGTTTACCTCAACCTTTTTTATTTTGCTGCTTATTGTATTTGTCCTTCACTTTGTAAAATGTTGATCTTCTAAGCTCCATAATCTTCTTTGATTGTCATAATTTTTGTATTGAAATAGGCTTGCAGAGTCAAATTGGCTGCAGAACAAGATTGGCTACAGAACAAACAGTTGCAGAATGTACCTGTTAAAAATTATGAAATATGGATATGGAATGAAATGGATCATGAGTATGGAATGGAATGAGATGGATTATGAATGTGAAATGGGGTGGAATATGAATGTAGTGAAACATGAGATGGAATGGAATATGAATGAAATGAAGTATGGAGTAAAAATGAATCTGCAATTTGTAATTTTATGATATTTAGTTGCAGAACAAGATCAGTTTGAAAGTATAAAGTGTTAGAATAATTCTGATTTTCACCTAAAATTTTTGTATAAACATGCCAATCAATGATTAGTTTTCATATTTATAATTTTTTTTTAATTCAATTATTGAAGAAAAATATAACTAAGTTAGTGAAGAAGAAGAGTTCTTCTTCACTAAGTTCATATCAATGTTATCTTGGAATTTCTTCACAAATTCTTCCCTTGAAAGTGGCTTATGATACAATTTCAGTCTGTGTCCATTTACAAGAAATGCTACCTTTCCTTCATCTATTGTCCTGATTTTTATTGCTCCAGTTTCAAAGATCTTCACAATTTCATATTGCCCGAGCCAATGAGTTTGAAATTTACCTTGAAAATACTTGAACTTTGAAGCAAACAAGAGTGCCCAGTCACCTTATTTAAATTTCTTTTCTTTGACATACTTATCATGCCATCTAGTCCTTTGCTGTTGGACTATGCTTTTTCTCTGGACTGCATATTGTCTAATCTCATCCAATTCATTAATCTGTTCCATTCTGTGCTTATGTGCTTCTGTCAAATCAAGTCCTAACTAGACTACCATTTTGAAAGTTTGGATCTGAAACTCTATGGGAAACAAGATTTGTTTTCCATAAACAAGTTCATAAGGGGTGTGTCCTGTTGTGTTTCTCTATGTAGTTCTGTAGGCCCATAAGGCTTCAGGAAGCCTTTCTGCCCAATCTCTTCTATGTAAATGAATAGTCTTTGTCAGGATCCCTTCAATCACCTTATTGGTAGATTCTACTTGGCCATTTGCTTGTGGATGGTAGGGAATGGATTTTCTGTGTCTAATTTTGTACTTCTCTACCATTTTCTCCACCATTTTTTATGTCAATTGTGCTCCTTTATCTGTAAAAATTTCTCTTGGGACACCAAAATGAGTAAAAATATACTCAAAAAGAAAACTAACTACATATGCTTCAGTAGCAGAAAATAATGGCTTGGCTTCTACCCATTTGGTAACATAATCATAGCAAACTAATATATATTTCTTTTGTTTTGATGGAGGATTAATAGGTCCTACAAAATCCAAAGCCCATTTCTCAAAATTTTCAATATGTACCTGAGGTTGCAATGACATCTCACCTAAAGGGGAAGGTTTCCCTACCCTTTGGCAACTGTCACACCTTTTGACATACTCTTTAGCATCCTTAAAGAGGTATGGCCAATAATATCCTAGGTGAAGGATATTATAAGCTGTCCTTTTATCAACAAAGTGTCCACCACAAGGTTCATCATGACATGCCTTGAGAATCTCAGGCATCTCATCTTCTCGAACACATCTTCTAATAATAAAGTCTGTACCTGTTTTGTATAGCTCATTAGAAATCCATGAATATTTTGCACTGTCAAAAATGATTTTTCCTTTTTCTCTTGCATTCATAATTGAGATAATTTTTCCTGAAACTAGATAATTGGAAATATAAGCAAACTAGGGAGTTTTAGTAGTAATTGCAAAGAGATATTCATCAGGGAATTTATCTTCAACTAGATTATTGTCTTTAATTTTTTGGAGTCTAGATAGGAAATCGGCCACTGTATTTTATTTTCCAGACCTATCTAGAATAGTCATGTTAAATTCTTGTAAAATCAATAACCATCTTCTGACTCGGCCATTATTAATTGATTTATTCATTAAATACTTAATTGTAGAGTGATCTGTGTGAACAAAGGTTTCATATACTGTTATATAAGGTCTGAATTTATTTATGGCATGAACAACAACTAAGAATTCTTTTTTAGTTACAGTATAATTCAACTCTGAAGGAGTCAAATTTTTACTTGTATAGTAGATGGCATAAGGAATTAGGTCTTTTTGTCCCAACACAGCTCCTAAAGCTATATCTAAGGCGTCTGTCGAGATGTGAAAAGATAATTTCCAGTTAGGTCCCCTTAAAATAGGTGCTTTAGAGATTTTTGTTTTTAGGGTTTCAACTGCTAACTGGTAGTCAAGATTCCAATTGAATTCACAGTCCTTGGTGAGTAGTTTGAAAAGTGGAGATGCTATCTTGGTGAATTTTTCTATCAATATTCTGTAATATACTGTAAATCCTAGAAAACTCCTAACATATTTTTGACAACTTGGAACTAATAATCTAGAGATGACTTCAACTTTTGACTCATCAACTCTAATCCCATCTCCTGAAATATGATGTCCTAAGACAATCCCTTCAGTGAACATCATGAAACATTTTTCAGGAATTAATGAAAGGTTTTCTTCTTTACATATTTTTAAAACTTTTTCCAAGTTTTCTAAGGCTTCTTCAAATGTGTCTCCATAGACTGTGAAGTCATCCATGTATAATTCTACACAGTCATGTATTAGATCTAAAAATATTCCCAATACTTCCCTTTGGAATGTTGCAGGTACATTGCACAATCCAAAAGGAAATACTCGATAGGCATAGGTACCCCAAGGACAAGTAAATGTGGTTTTATCTTGATCCTCAAGTGCAACTTCAATTTGATTGTAACCACTGAAACCATCCAAAAATGAAAATTACTTTTTGCCTGCTAATGTATCTAACACCTGATCTATGAATAATAAAGGAAAATTATCATTAAGAGTAGTTTTGTTTAATTCTCGATAGTCAATTCATACCCTCAATTTACCATTTTTCTTGGGTACAATCACCAAAGGAGAAACCCACTGACTGTCTAAAATGGGATAAATAAATTTGACATTTAACAATTTCTGCAACTCTTCTTTAACAATCTCCTTAAGGTTTGGATTCATCCTTCTCTGAGGCTGTCTGATTGGTTTAAAATTTTCCTCTATATAGATATGATGAGTGCAAGTATTAGGGTTGATCCCTTTCATATCAGTGTACTCCCATGCATATCCAGAAGAATGTCTCTGTAATATTTTTACTAGCTTTTCTTGTTGAAATTTTTCTAGGTTTTTGTTTATGTTTAAGGTTTTTCCTGGAAATATCTCAATTTTAGAGCTGAAAAATTCTTCCATGGAGTAAAGAGACATTTGTATTGATGAAAAAAACTCAATATTGGATTCTTCTTGGAATTATTCATGTTTTTATTCTGAAGAAGATTCATGATTTGCTAAGGCATTCAAAATCTGACTATCTTGACTAATTTCTGAAATAGTGAAGAGAGGTTGTATATCTTCTTCATCATCTATCCATTGAGTATCATCTAATTCTGTGATTGTTCTTGCTGGAGGATACAGAGTGAATTTATTTATTTAACTACCATCAAAGGTGTACATATCACCAGATCTACAGCTAATGAAAGCATCAGTTGTAGCTAACCAAGGTCTTCCTAAGATTATAGGATGTCCTCCTAGATCATTTTTAGGAGTTAGGATCATGAAATCCACGGGATACTCCCAAGAATATAAGGAAACTTAAATGTATTCTAATATCCCATCTGGTTTGATTACAGATCTATCTGCTAATTGTAGTAGTGTGTGTATAAAAATAAGATTAGGAAGTTTTAGTTTTTCCATGATTTGCCTACTCATGATATTGATTGTTGCTCCTAGATAAATAAGTGTGTTTGGAATTTCAATTCCATTGATATGTATCTTAACAACTGGATTTCTAGGATCTAGATATTTTGGAATGGAAAATTTTCCCATCATTATGTCTGTTATTTTTCCTACCAGTTGTATTTTCTTTATCTCTTTTATTCTTCTTCCTTTTTTTTTCATGCTCAACTCTTTTATTGTCTTTGCTAGAATTGGGATCTCCTTGATGGCCTGTAATAATGGAATCTTAATAAAAACATTTCTTAACTCATCTAGGAAATCATAGTTAGGCATCATAATTTGTTTCTCTACACCTCTATCAATTTTTAACCTTTCAGGAAAAGGAGGTGTAGTAGTAGATGTCAATGGCTTCTCTAACGTGGGAGCTGAAATTATTAGTTCTTTATGTTTTTATTTTTCAATGTTTTGGTCTTGAAGAGATGTTTTTTCTTCAAAACTTTGATCTACCCATAGAGAATCCTCCTCAAAGTTGTTTTGTTCTTGTATAACTACAGAAGGTTTCTTTCTTTCAAGTATTCTTCCAAACCTAAGTTGAACATCATTAAGGTCTAAAGGAGTAATCAAATAGGTTGGAAATGGTTGACCTTATATCATATATGTATTCTGAGGGTTTCTGTTATTGGGGTTTGGTATTGGCTAGGCAGGTAATTGATTTTCTTTTTGAGGAAATGGTAATAGAAGTGGTGGATTTTGATTTTGATGTTGTGGATTCTACCGAGGATTTTGTTGAGGAGGAAAGTTTGGATGTGATGTATATGATGGATAAGATGGTGGATATTGATAATACTAGGAGAACCTTCCATAAGGATTATGTGTTCTTTGAGCCCAAGTTTGAGATTGATTTTGAAATTGGGGCTAAGGTTGCTGCCAAGAGTTCCAATTAGGTGGGGGTTGATTATACATTTGATTACTAAACCCTTGTGTTTGAGGTCCCTGCGAAGGTCTTCTAGAGAAAAAATTAAGAGATTTTGTGGAATTTGTGGTTGTTTCTTCTTGAAAGACAGCTTTAAGGCCAAGCATTGAAGAACAATTCTTGGTCTCATGATTTTATGAACAAATTTTACAAGTATCTATTACTTTTGCATCCAAAGGCACTCTCTTAAGGCATGCTTCTTCCTACATTTGGGAAAAAAGATTGATAAGGCATCAGTTTCGGCTTTTTTCTTGTTTTGTATCTTAAGGGTGTCTATTTGCTCACTAAGACTCCCTAGAATGTCAGTTTTGAATTCATCAAGAATATTCCCTATTTCTACCCTAATTACCGCTCCAGTTGCAGATTTTCTTTCCCTTGCAAGAGCAGGGTCTCTTGGTACTTTTAGAATTTTAGATTTTCCTCTTCAAAGATTAATACATAGTTCTGCTATATTAGGTAATTAAATTTGAGATATATCTTCTTTCCCCATCATGTTTAGGATATCTATCCATTCATCCCTAATTTTTCTCAACAAAAGAGATTTCAAAGTGTCTTGATCTAAATTTTTCAATTTTTCCCTTTTAATGTTATAATTAAATCTCTCAAGTAAATATTCTAGATTTTCATCCTCTTTTTGCATCATCTTGAACACTTCTTCCTTATGGTTAACTGGTATACAGTAATCCAAATATCTTTCTAGAAATTCTCTTCTCATATCATCCCATGTCCTAATAGACCTAGAGATTAAACTCATAAACCATTTTAATGTTGCTCCTTTCAATGTTGAAGGGAGCAGTTTAAGTTTTTGAGCATCTTGTAGATAATCATAGGTTCTACATAGAACTTAAAATTCAAATAAGAAGGTCACAGGGTCTTCATTTTTCAGTCCATGAAAATTTTCAAGAATAGAGGGTGAGATATTTTTCATAGTTGCATTGGTCTCTTCATCTATTATAGGGAATCCAAAAGAGCTTCCAGTTTCCCTTCTACCTCTACCTCCTTCTGCATTTCCTCTACCTTCTCCTCCTTCTATACCTCTACCTCTTCCTCTTTCTCCTCCTCTACCTCTACCTCCTCCAAAGAGTGTGTTTTATCCATTATAGACTTCTCCTTCCCCTTCTTCTGTACCTCTTCCTGCCATGGTAGATTCTTCCAAACTAATATAGGGTTCAATTTGGAGAACTAGTTGTTCTACTGGTTCTTCTGTCAAGGGTATATTGAAGAAATAGTCCTCTTCTTCCTCTTCACTAGGAATTTGTAATTCTCCCACTGGAATGTATTCTCCTATTGAAGTGAAAAAGGATATCCTTTCCGTGGGAGTCCTTGGATCTTCTTCTTCTATAATTTCTTCAGTAGATGAAGTGGGAGATCTTCCTGATTGGATATCTGATCTTGAAACTTCTGGAAGCCTATGATCAATATAGTATGGAATATGGGTTTGAGTTGGAGGTGTGCTACTTCTTGGTCTTGGTGGAGTGAGTGGAGTTGTGGGAATTAAGTTTCTACCTCTTATAAATCTACCCCTAGAATCTCTTTCTCTATGCATAAATTTTTTTTTTGGAAATAGGAAATAAGGCTACCTAGTTAGACTTCCTGGCAACGGTGCCAAAATGTTTAGTCAATTTAGTGTCCTAAATGGATAGCATAAATTATCGACCAAGGCTAGTAAACTGATGAAGTATAATGCACTATATGTGCCTAAGTATCCCTTTTTCTTACTTCATTTTTTTTAGTGTTTTATTGATGTTTTTGAGTTTTTATGTTTTATTCTTAGTATTTTTCTCTATGCTAAAAAGATGAAGTTAAATCTATGTAAAAAGGGAGAAAAACAAATGTTAAGAAATGAGTTAAAGCAAAGTTTATTTGCAAATTCTGTTCCTAACTAGAAAATGATGAAAATAGAGAGTCTTAATCCATGGATATTACAACTTCTAAATGAACATTCATGAAATAAAAAGTAACTCAAAACAATACAACTTAATCTTATTCATTTAGTTAGAGATTTGTTGGAAGAACTTGAGAAAAATATTAATTCTAATGCAATGAGGATCTTCTAAAACATAAAAGGAAATTCTGAAACAAACAATAACTTAAAACATTACAGTGAAATCTCATTCATTTGATAGAGGTTTATTGGAAGAGCTTGAGAAAAATATTATGATAATGTAGTAAGGATCTCCTATGAAGTGTTCAAGCAACTTATAACATTACAACTAAATCTCATTCATTAGTTAGAAGTTTGTTGGAGGAGATTTTTGAAAGAGATTAATCATAATGTGATAAGGATTTTCTATTGAAACAAAACAATCAATAACTCACAATATTACAACTAAGTCTCATTCATGAATTAGAGGTTTATTGGAAAAGCTTTTGAAAGAGACTAACTGTAGTAAAATGGGGTTCTTCTTTTTAACTAAATGACAGAAAATGAAACACTAATAACTCAGAATATCACAATTGAATCCCATTCATTTAATAGAGATATATTGGAAGAGATTGAGAAAGAGACAAACTACAATATCATGAGGATCTGTTATCTAAGAAAATGACATGAAATATAATGATAAAATCTATGATTTCATAAATCAATCTAAGGAAATATGACAAAACAGAATTGAAAATAACTTATCTAGAAAACATGTGAAACCTCCTCAAATAGCAGCGGCCCGCTGCTATCAATTTGACATTAATCCTTTAACTCCTAAAGATTGTATTCATAATAGCATCAAGGCTAAAACTCTTTTTTACTAACACAAAGCTTGAAAACAAAGTATCACCGTATTAATAAAATATATATCAACTATGTTTCTCGGTATTACAGAGCTTAATTTATATGCAAGTTCATAACTATCATTGAACAAAATTTGGTATAGGTGTAGATTTGAAGTTAAAATCAAATTAAAACTCTTTTGGGACTTGTGATTTGCTGTAAAGAAAATCAGGAGTCCTAATCCTTGTAGAAAACAACTTCTTTGACCTTTTCTTTGACCATGTTCTTAGACACCTCCAGTTATTGATTCAGTCCTTGTGAATGGGAAGGAATGATATACGGAAGATTTGGAATCCACCCATGTGTGCCTTTTCTCCAGATGACACCTGTAACATACTTAAACACCAAAATAGCTACAGAATGCTTGATTGGATACAGAATGACTGCATTTTGTAGCTATACTGTTCAAAAATCATTAAGACACCAAAAATCACAAAAGTACAATAAGTTAATCATTGTATGCAACCTTTAAGCAATCTTAATCATTCTCATTGATTTTTAGGTTTATGAAATGATAAAGGAATGATGAAAGGAGGTGAAGTTTGGCAAAAGACAAGAAAATTTCAAGGCTCAACAGTTCCAATATGCCTGTTGTTTTAGTCTCCATCCATTGCAGTCATGGTATGGTTCGATATGCTTGTTGTTTCATTCTCCATCCGATGCAGTCACTGTTACACCATTTTTTGGTCATCTAACCTATTATCATTAGATGGACCCAAGTACATCATGTAAGACCAATTTTACTCCAAGTAAAATTTCTTTCACTATGAAAATAACTTAGTAAATCACCTTTATTAAGTTGTTTGTGGTCTAAACAGGAAACCCCATAAGGAAATATTAAATAAATATATATTTGTTTGATTTTCCTCAAGAAATAATTAGTTAAACAATAGTTTAATTAATATTTCTGGTTATATTTAACCCAAAACAAAGAAAATAATTAGATAAATCATTATTTATCTTATTATTTTCTAAAGAATAATTGTTTAAATCTTATTTAAATAATATTCTTTGTTAAATATGACTAATTCACCCTTAAATAATTAAATAAATCATTATTTATTTGATTATTACTCAACTATATCCTTAAAATGATAAATAAATCATTTATTTATTTATTATTACTTAATCACATCCTTAAAATGATAAATAAATCATTTATTTATTTATTATTTACAAATAAGGGGATTTTACTCAAGTCAAATTCCTTTTCCCTCCAACAAATATAATAAAATATTCCATAAAAGTTGGATCTAGATTTGGTTAATAATATTTTAATTATGCACCAATCTCTAGACTAACTCAATATTTTCTTATAAATAGAAGGGTTTTTCCATTCATTTGTCACCTTTTGTTGCCTAAAGATCACTCTGGATCTCAACTCTTGGTCTGGCTATTGATCCATTATCATAGCCATATTTTTCCATTTTTTTCTAGGTTTTCTACACCATCAAGAGAGAGGAATTCTAAATTTGAAGTGTTGAGGACTTACAGGAACCCATCCCATTGAGGAGAACAGGGAAAACCCTCTTATGTTTTCCTCCCAGATGCCATTAATAAAATTTCATTGGATATATTATTGTCTCATCTATTGGATCTATGGAGTAAATCTTACTTTTCTACTGTTTAATGTTTTCTAATGCATACATCTAGATTTTTGCAGCATTTGGCTTGATCATCTAACTACAGATCTGAAGATATTAGCAGTCATTTCTGTTGTTAGGGTTGTTTTTAATGCGCAGCTAAAGTGGTCTTTTTTCATACACCTCGAATAAATATTGATACTAATAGCTGGCAACTCCACATGGGTTTACCATTACGACTGTTGTCATTTTTCTGATCCTTATATATTTAGTTGTTTCATACCCTAGGATTTCTCTTTAGCCCCTTGTTTTTCTTATTCTTCATGTTTTTTTTAACCCATAAAACCCTAAAATGATAAAAACTCTAACTTCCACGTGTTTTCAGACCAATTGCGCAGGTGACAGACATCAGCCGCAGCTGAGACGACAAATTTTTCTGAAACCTACCGCTGAGAGTGCCGAAAGTGCAAGTCGCACTTTTCTACCCAAAAGCTGCAACCTGGACCTCTAGGGCGCACTTTACAGCCCAAAAAGTGTGACCTCTACTGAAAACAGGTCAAAAACTATGACCTAGACTTTCTGCAGGGATTTTTCTGAAAGTTTTCTGGGTTTTGCTGAGCCTCTATTCAAGGTTTTCTAACCTCCATCTCCACCTGTTTTGGACCTGTAATTATTCTGTTTTTCTCAAATAAGTGGGAACCTATCCCCCTAGGGCTTCAGTACCCTCCACTTTTTGTGGAAGAGTGTTTGCTGTTGCAAGTTCTCTGAAATTTTAGAGTCTTCTTCCATTTTTTCAGATTTGATACCTCATCCTCAGATCCACTTCAGATTGGCTTTTTATCCATCCAAATCACCTCATCTAGCTTTTCTTGGGTTTTCTTTAGGGGGCACTCTGCTTCCCTCCCAGTGATAGCCTTTTGCCACCTCTTGTTATAGCAATTTTCCTCTAATTTGTTGTTGTTTTCTGCACCACTTCCCAGCAGATTTTGTCTTTTAGATCTCTGTCCCTCTTGACCCTTGATATATTAGCCTTTTTTAGTGTGTTTAAATTAGTTTTATACTCACCTATAGACTAGTTATTGAGAGACCCGCCCCTTTGGGTTTAGATTGGTGCATTATCGGTTGTTTATTTTCTATTTTACAGGCCTATACACTAACATTTGTAGGTTTATTTAAAGCTATACAACACGCTTTTTCTTTTTCTCTACAAATGTATGAGTTTAAAAAATAAAATTTACACAATTTTGCACACACACCCTAAGCGAAAAAGGGCTTGGTTAACACTTCCAAGTAAAGACTCTAAAACATTGAAATCAATTGATCATGCACCTCTATGCCTTTATTTAGACATTGTAATCATTTGATCCTACACCTCCTTGCCCTTGTCAATCTATTTTTCCTTTGTGTCATGTTTATGTCATTACCATTGTGCCACCAAGGCATTCATCCCGGAGAGTTCTTGGCCTTCATCCTCAGTTTCCGGTAGGGAGACATACTCCTCCGCAGAGGATTCGAGTTAGTCCTCAACTGAGTCCGCACTCCGACTCTTCTTCTGGTCCTTTGGGTTCTCCTTCTCATTCTGCCTTTGGTTTTCCCCTTGTCACCTTCACCATGTCTAGCGTAGAACCTAATACTGGTGGTAACCCCGGCCCTCCCGCCGAGAATACCACTAATGGGACTGCAACAGACACTACCTCGGCTGCACCCTTGCTCCCTTTCATGGTAGGCCTCAGCCTCCTTGACTTCGACCAATTGATAAACGACCCTATACACCATGATGCTAGTTCACCTGTTATGCCAACGAAGCTCCCTTCAAACATCCCTATGTTTGAAGGTATTGCTAGAGAAGATCCCTCAAATCATGTTAGATCTTTCAACATGTGGTGTTCATCTAATTCCATTACCGATGACTCTGTCTGTCTTGGGTTGTTCCAACGAATGATTTCTAGTGAAGCTTCTAAGTGGTATGTTGATCAGGCCCCTTCCTCTAATACCACCTTTGCAACTCTTTCCTGGGAATTTTTTCCTTATTTCCAGCTTCCCCTTCATTATGACACTGGCACTGAGCTCTTGACCTCCTTCCGTCACTCATCTGTGACCCTCCTATCTAACCATGTTCAGGAATGGCAAAGAAGAAGGAGCCTATGTCGAGCCCATACCTTCGAAGATGATGTCTATATGGACTGATTCCTTAGGACTCTCTTGCCATCTATCAGGAAATATGTCACATCACACTTCCCTCAAACCAAAGAAGCCGCTCTCCAAATTGTGTTAAAATATGACCTGATCTACGCTCAGTTAGGTTATGTTTATACCATCCTACTTGATCTTCCTAGACCTGGTGGTGCCAACACACCAGGGGCATCTCATGCTACTGACTGTATCATTGGAGCTCTCTTTAATCCAGATTCTTAACCTCCCATGGGCTATGGTTTCTCTCAGGGAGGGGCCAACTCCTTCGACACTTTTCCCCCTCCCGGTAGCACGTATACCCAACCTCCTTACTATCCATATCCACAGCCTGGTGCTCTATATCCTACAGCATTAGCACCTCCTCCTCCCTTGGCTTCTCAACCCCCGCAAAAGAAGCCACCACCACCTCCGGGGCAGGTGTACACACAGGAGGGCACGACTAATCCTCCTACCTCAAAAAGGAAGAGGAAAGAAAATCAAAATCAAGCTGCCTCTAGTAATTCTAGACCTAATCAAGGTAATGCTCCTAACAATACTCAGCCCAAGAAGGATAGTCCTCTTCATACGAAAAATCCCTGTTCTTGTTGTGGTGTTTATGGTCATTATATACATGATTGTCCTTTTCTACCACAAATGCGACAACTATGGGAATATCAAGCAACACTGAGAGGACAGAAAGCCATCCCTTCCATTCCTCCCAATCCTGAACCTAGTCAGCTAGTTGTGCTTACGGATCCTTTCCCTCAACAGGGATTTATGACTACCCAACCAACTGAAGGATAGGTGGCCACTCAATCTCTTCCATCTAGTTCCCCCAATTACCAGATTTTCATGATGTCCTCTGATCATCCTTCTGAACCTTTTTCTCCTAGCCGTTCACCTTCAGTTGGTACTCATGACCTCCTTTACCCTCCTAGGATGATTCTTCCTGGCCTCAACCATATTGGCGCCATCCCACCTGGTCATTACCCCTCTGGTCAGATACCGTTCCTAGCTCCCCCACCAGGAGTGTACACAGTAACTCTTATGGCCACCCTCTCTCTTCCTAACCTGACCCTTGGGATTCCCGTCTAGTAGCTCGATCCTCCAGCCACTACCCCACCTAGTCAACCTAAAAATTATCTCGCTTTGACCCCGGTTCAACCAGTCCCTATGACTTCTCCCGCTGCAATAGTGCCTCATTCACCTCAACAGGAACCACCTCCCGTTGCGACCATTTCGGGTAAGAAGGGCAAAGCTTGCAAGGGGGCGTCACAGGATAATGCTACCCCGACAAACCCTACCCCCTCTCGGCCTCCAAAGAATACCATCCAGTGTGATTTGTGTGACGATGTCGGCCACACCACCCATACTTGCCTAGAATTTCCTCACCTCAAGTCCATGGTCAATGAGTCGTTTCTAGAATCTGATATCCCAAAGGTATATGTCACTATACATGATTCAATCCTGAAACTCAAACCATTGCACACAAATCACCCTTGTGCTTTATGTTATTTCCATGGCCATTACACTCACCTATGTCCTCGCCTCGAAGAGTATCGTTCCTCTTTAGAAGCCTTATGCCAATTCGAGGATGAGTGTCATGAGTCACCTGCTCCCTTATTTTCTCATCTTTCTTCAGCAACACCCAAGGACACAAATGCTCCCATTAAATTTTCCCCTTATGATGTTGAGATAACAGGGCCTTGGTCAGAAGTCCATGATGAGACCTCCCCTGATATTTCGCCTGACCTCCCTTCAGCCCCCTCCCTAGTCTCAACATTGGTGGATCCTTTGTCTACTCACTCTGCCACTACCCCTTGTGACGATGCGCATACATGCCTCCCCTCTCAGGATGAGGAGTAGGATTGTTTCATCATGTCAAGTGGTCTTTCTTCCATGAGTCACCCCATCTTCTATTACTATGATGAAATTATGGAAGCAGTGACCACTCCTGACATTATCTACCCCCCTTACATCTAACTCATGCATTAGAATCACATGCACCATGTGGCCATTACATTGACACCCAATGTCTGGGTAAGGGGGGCACTCATATTGGAAAGACCAGGAGAAGTAGTTCTTCAACACTCTCCTAGTGAATTTAGTCATGAAGACTCTAGTCCCATTATTATTCCACATTTAGAATAAATTTTGGAGTCCCATATCACTTCAAGATCACTCTAGGAATGATACCCCTCGTCATTCCTTCATTTTTCACCAGCAACCTGGTCTCATAGACATTGTGCTTGACCAATATATAGGTTTTCTAGGAGAACATCAGTTCATTATCCCAAATATTATATTTGGGGTATTAGCACCATGTATGCCTACCTAGAAACTTAAAGTCCATTTGATTCATATAGGTAGTACCAAAAGAGATTGGTGATCGTCTATTTCCTTTCTCAAATTGCGTAACCATACCGAAAACAAATGGTGCACCACATCATTAAAATGTGTATAGATTTCCCTTTTTCTAAATACATTTTAGCATGTCTACAACATGCTTGGGGGAATTTATGCCCCTCAACCATAAAATCCCAGATCTCAGCCAAAACCAGCATTGAAAACCCCTTTTTCTGACAGGTCACACTATTCAGGTCATTTCCTCGGACAGGTCGCAGTTTTCTACCCAAAACCTGCTACCCAGGTCACAGAACAGACCCCAAAAGGTGCGACATGGCCGGTTCATGAGCTCTGGGTACCTAAACTAAAATTTTAATCCACTAAAATGAGAGAGTAGGATTAGGCTTCTTACCTACAACTGATAGATCTCAAATTCCAACTGTCAGTTTATTCGTTACAACTGCTGCAAGCCTTAAGGCCTCCTTTCGTCAGAACATTCACCACAACTCCACCAACAAATAAGTGAATATGGAAGGAAAATTCCTTATTAAAATAAAACCCCTAATTTTTCTTTCGCTTAGTGCGACCAAACTATAGCTCAGTTTGAAGAACGATATATAACATTGGAAAGATCTCACCAAGCACTCAAATCAGTATCTATTAGCTCTTTTGATTTGATACCTCACCAGGACCTCACCCCTCCTCAAAATCAAATTTCTTCACTTGAAACACTTGTACTGTGGACACCATGTTTCCTCCATACTTTTCCACACTCGTGTCAAATTTCGTCGTGATTTACCATCTTGTACTCATGATTTTATGGTCCCCATTGGACCCTTTACATATGTGGCAGCACCATCAAGTCAACCTTGCTTAGAGCATCAACGTGGAGTCATCATTACATTCATGGAGTCTATCCCGAGTCCCTTTTCATCCTGCTATAGTCCTCCATCATTCGTTGCTTTGTCCCTCTCTCGTGTCGCACATTATGGCCTTCAGTCCCACTGTCCCCTATCCCTCATGATAATCATGTCAGTCACTGCCAGGTCATTCATGCCATTTATGCTCTAAGAAGGGAAGTCGTCCGTTTGCTAATCAGTCCCCCCCCCCCATTTCATCATCATCATTGGTGTCATTCTGGCAGTCACTCTACTATTTTCTCTCCTGCCTTAGTCGAGGATCCCTTATTGCCTCACCTATGAAGAACCTCTTTCTATAGACATCAGCTCATTCATTCCAGAAGACAGGTCTAGAGGGTGGTGTACCTTGGTTCCAGCTTCCACTCTTGTTCGATGCCTCAGATCAAGCAAAGGGACCCCTTATTTCCCTTTGACTTCATTTTTTCTTAGCTCCAGCTCCTTTCAGCATGATCGAGATCCATATACTTGATGGTTCAGTGATGCAACAGTTGACATTGGTGATTCTCGGGTGTGTGTGAGATGTCTCAGCCCTCATGAGGGGCTGGCCCTACAGGTCACCCCCCACATACTCCGATGACATCTTCATTACATCCCTCGATGCAGCTCCATACATTTGATGATGTCGGCCTCAGTCACTTGCAGCTCCTTTTTGTTTGCATGTATCAGTCAGATTTTTAGAACCCTTTCCTATTTTCAGGGACATCTGGGTTGTATTTATATCTCATGTACTCAAATATTATTGTACAAATTCCTGGCTGTTATCCTAGGCATAGTATGTATGTGGGATTCATTATCGTGTGATTTATCTAGCTCATGTTTATGCCAGCATATGCTTTATTATTGCGTTCTGTGGTTTTCCGAGTGCCTTATTGTTTGTACTATTTCCTCGACGAGCATAGGTATGCCTCCCCTACCACTTATAACAAGTACTAACTCATCAAAAAGACTTGTTGCACCTGCAAGTCACCTCTTCAGGGTTTAGTTTTTTCAAAATTGGTTTACCTTATACTTCTCTCTCTTTGGCTTCCCTTCGATTTCTAGTGATTGAGTTCTTACAACGTACTTCAGTCATACGATTAGCTCCTAACGCTCGCACGCTGGGGGGGAATCTGTTACACAATTTTTTGGTCATCTAACCTATTATCATTAGATGGACCCAAGTACACCATGTAAGACCAATTTTACTCCAATTAAAATTTCTTTCACTATGAAAATAACTTAGTAAATCACCTTTATTAAGTTGTTTGTGGTCTAAACAAGAAACCCCATTAGGAAATATTAAATAAATATATATTTTTTTGATTTTCCTCAAGAAATAATTAGTTAAACAATAGTTTAATTAATATTTCTGGTTATATTTAACCCAAAACAAAGAAATTAATTAGATAAATCATTATTTATCTTATTATTTTCTAAAGAATAGTTGTTTAAATCTTATTTAAATAATATTATTTGTTAAATAAATGTTTAATTGTTCACCCTTAAATAATTAAATAAATCATTATTTATTTGATTATTACTCAACCATATCCTTAAAATGATAAATAAATCATTTATTTATTTATTATTACTTAATCACATCCTTAAAATGATAAATAAATTATTTATTTATTTATTATTTACAAATAAGGGGATTTGACTCAAGTCAAATTCCTTTTCCCTCCAGCAAATATAATAAAATATTCCATAAAAGTTGGATCTAGATTTGTCTAATAATATTTTAATTATGCACCAATCTCTAGACTAACTCAATATTTTGTTATAAATACAAGGGTTTTCCCATTCATTTGTTACCTTTTGTTGCCTAAAGATCACTCTGGATCTCAACTCTTGGTCTGGCTATTGATCCATTATCATAGCCATATTTTTCCATTTTTGTCTGGGTTTTCTAGATCATCAAGAGAGAGGAATTCTAAACTTGAAGTGTTGAGGACTTGTAAGAACCCATCCCATTGAGGAGAACAGGGAACACCCTCTTGTGTTTTCCTCCAAGGTGCCATTAATTAAAATTTCATTGGATATATTCTTGTCTTGTCTATTGGATCAATGGAGTAAGTCTTATTTTTCTACTATTTAATGTCTTCTAATGCATAGATCTAGATTTTTGCAGCATTTTTCTTGATCATCTAACTACAGATTTGAAGATATTAGCAGTCATTTCTATTGTTATAGATGTTTGTTACAGCTAAAGTGGTGTTTTTTCGTACACCTTGAATCAATATTCATACAAAAAATCACGGTATGGTTCAATATGGCTGGGTATTGTTCAATATGACTGCAGTCATGGTATGGTTCGATATGCCTTTTATTGTAGTTCAAATATTTTAGATGAAAATTTTCAACACCATACGAGAATCTCAATGATTGGAGATATTTTCTAAGATGTTTGCTTCAGCTACAGATATTAATTGCTTGCACTCCTCTTAGTTAAAAAGCGACCTACCAATAATCTCTAACCCCAAACCAAGGGATATTCCCATCAATAATTGCATTTGTTTTGCATCAATAATTTTCGGTGTCATGATTCAATAATTTATGGTGTCGTTCCTCCGTGCTTGTTGCCTGTCCTTCATAATCATACTTAAGCAAGTGTTTGTCTCCTTTATTAGGTTGGCTGACCGCATTAGTATTTATCTATGTTCATTATGCTAATACTTACTCTTAACTAGTATCAATGATAACACCATAAGTAATGGGATTTCATGTATATTGATAACTCTTATGTTCAAGGAAGTTGATGAAAATAAGCATATATGTGCGAACTGGCTAAACAAAATTAGTAGCTCCATGAAGAATAAGGAGAATATTAGTTGGAAATTGTACCAGTGGCGATAAGAAGCAACATAATGGATATTTTTCTCCGAAACTTTAGAACGAAATAAAGAATTCATGCTCTCATGCTCTCACATGATTGTACAGTTGAACGAAGTCTGCAATTCAAAGAAGGAAAACTAAAAATTTATTATTCAATTGAGCTCCGCAACCAGTTTATTTTTAAAAAACTGTATAAAATTTGTGTCAATTCAGATTTGAAAATTTGTATCAATTTATATTGGATGTGATTCCAAATCAAAATGAATTGAAATTAAAATAAAATGACGAGAAACTTTCCTTTGATCCTTTCACATTGAAATATTTGTTATGGACGCATTCATTGTTGCACATTCATTAATCTTTGATGACATGAGATTTCTAATTTTACATATTATATAGCCTACTTTTCCTTTCCCCTTTGGCCAAGCATATGGATATAATCTTCTACATCATTGCTTGATCAAATAGCTGCTTCAAAATCACCCACTGCAAGCTCTTCCACATATATGGCACCGAAGAAGGTCGCTACCCACATTCCTACAGAACTACCTTGTTTAAAGGTGATCACCCTGTTCAATGGATAATGAATTTAGAGTTTTATTAAATTGCAGTTATCATTGTATACATTTTTAGGTTTTTTGCCTATTTCGAAGAGTTCGAAACCCATTACATTCAAGCAGAAGTTGTGGCACGAGTAGGAAGATGATGGAATTGGTGGCATGCAGGAAGAAGTGGTGGCACAGACAGACAAAACTAGTGGCACTGGTGGGAGGCAGGAAGAAGCATTGGCAAGACATCAAACTTTAACAAATCTTGGGAGTACATTTTACTTTTCTAGCATTTAATACCACTATAGTGAAATGTCAATAAAAAATATGAAATAATATCCATAGTTAAGGCCTCCCCACCTCAGGAAGAATCCAATAAAAAATATGAAATAATATCCATAGTATGAAATAATATCCATAGTTAAGGCCTCCCCCCTCGGGAAGAAGCCAATAAGACGGTGAAAAATAAGATCACTAAAAACTTAAGTATTTATAGCAAAGGCTAATGTATTTATGGAAAAGACTAATGTTTTGTGGGAAGGAATAATGCTAAGTGGAAAATTTCTATTACTATAGTCCCAAGCCTTACAAGACTAATAACATCGAAAGTTACGACATAAATTCAATACCATATCAAGAAAAATAACCGTTCAATACTGTATCACAACAAAAGTTCAATACCTGTTTAATTGACCGTTTGGATGGGAAAATGATTAGGATCACACCCAAAATGTTCAAGATAATAATTGTTTCACTACAGAGACTTTTTTTCCATGAACATTTTCGTTCACTGTAGGCATTTTCTCCATTCAAATCATCACATAAATTCTAAAAATGACAATTAATGCATAACATAAATTTCACCTCTTTGACTAGAGTTTTGCTAAATCTCAACCATGTGAATTTTTAGTCTTATGGATGTTATGATATAGAGTATAAGACAACATTGGAAAAGATACAATATTTCATTTTATGACTGGCCTATGTAATCCAAGGAGAAAAGATACCAAATTACCTGGATAAGTTTCAACCCTTTAGGGCAACTTATCCCACATAACCAGATCTGATTATTCACTCTTGTAACAATTATAACAGCAATGAAAAAACAAATATAGAAGTCACAAACCAACGGTTGGATTCTTCAATGATGATGTCAACTCATTCAACAAATTTTCCTTTTACTTATGTTAAATGATCAAGACATATAGAGTTATAAATAACAATGCATGAAGAAAATATATGGCTGAAAATAAAATCTGGAAATTGCACATTTTTTGGATAGTTGAAATTTTTTAGGTTGGGTTATTCAACCCACTCAAAAAAACATGGTTGGGAAAATTATTTGGGGGAGAAAATCTCATCTATGAAGATAACACCACTAAGGTGATCTTAGAGAGCCAAGGGCCATGGGACACAATATCAAGTGTAACTCTTCTTGAAGCAAAAATACAAAAGAAAACCTTTGGTCAGGGTTTAGGGGCTTGGAGAGTGCCACCATGTGGCTCCTGTCCTAGACTTATTAATCCAACCCCTAAAAATGGATTGGCAGAATCTAGTGGATGGAATAATGAGGAGTTTGTGCTTTTTGAACATGTCACAATCACCATATTTCTCAATCGATATAAATATCCATTGTAATGTCATTAAGAGTAGTTCATTACATTGTGGAAGGTTTTTGGTACACAATTTTGTGGTGCTTTTCATTGGAACCATTCTCATAGTTAGAATATGAAACAAATATGATAACCAGGTTCTAGTGATCAAATGGCCTGTGTTTGGTTCATGGGATGCAATTAATATGCCCCTTGGCTACCTTTGGATAGGTGTAATGACCACTTAGAGACACCACAGGCTAAATAAACTGTCATGACAAGTAATGAATACAACAATGAACAAGGGATGCATGTATACCTGAAAATCTGTTGTGGTTGTAATAAGGATTCCAATATTTATAAATTCACAACGTACATTGTAAGTTGTTGGATTTGTCTTTCTTTTAAATTTTAATGTTATTATGACTCATGAGTATGGTTTGAAAGTTGCAACATTTTATTATTATTTATCATTGTTATTTTTTTGGTAGTCTTTTTAATAAATTTGACTAGGCATCATTTTTATCTATGTTTTTTTGCACTTCTAGTAGTTGTATTAATGCCTTGATGCAATAACATTGTTGGACATCGTTTATTTTCTCATTTTAAATGAAAAAAATCACTTATTTAAAATAAAGATTACATTGTGAGCCTTGATCCAAATTTTTTGTTAAGTCTTCTGAGATTTCTTTTGATTTTTTAGACAGATGTAGATAATAAAGTTGACTATCGGAATTCCAACCCTCAATAATTGATTTTTCTTCGCCATCTCTTAATGTTCAGACTCCATTTATTTAATTCATGTTTAGTAACTTCTGGTTTTTGTACTTCTTCCAAAAACCAATACCTTGATGCTCATCAAATGTAGTTGCAGTTTTACTTCCCATGTCTGAAATTTTGCTTACAACAACCCATAAATTGATGGTAATCAAATGTAGTTGCATTTTCCCTTCCCATATCTGAAAGTTTCTTCCACTATGCTTCTCCATATTTACTGTATATGTTTCCATGGCTACATTTTATTGTAGTAAGTCTCTTTGACTCTGAATTTCAAAGAAAAAAATACCTATGAGTTGATGCCCTTGCAGTTGTTTGCTACCTAGATGATTTGAATAGCATTGTTTACACTACTAGTTTTCTTATGCCCCTTTTTATGGATATATTTCTTCCTTAAATGTAAATTTATTCTACAACATATAAGATAAAATTTTATACCTTGGCTTCATAAATAAATGTTGTGAAATTTATCCCACTAGATGCTCTAATAGTCAGTACCATGTATAATTTTTTCCTTTGTCTGATTTTTTTTTCCAGCAAAAATTGATACTTTCTTGTTATTCAATACCTTGTGGTGTCCAGGTGGTATAAAATAATTAAAAAACCCTTCGAGGAAGGTGACAAATGTGGTTTAAAATGATTTCAAGCTAACTTGAGGCCCTTGACGTTGCAAAGGACAAAAAAAGGTATTGCAAAGAGGGAAGGTATGAATGTAGAATCGGGCTTTCATGTCGCTTTTGATGTCGAGTCCCTTGACTGATTTCTAATATTTGTTCCTGAATATTCAGACCCATTCTTTTTCTTCCTCCTACTGATGTACAAGTGATTGAGTGCGAGTTTACTAAAGTTGAGAACGAATTTTATACAACTTTGTATATAAGATCGAAGGAAAACACTTCTATGATCCATGGAAAGGAAATATATTAATAATTTTGATTCATTTTTTTGTTGTGATTTTGGTTTGAATTAAGAAATATATGGTGTTTATTTCTATTTACAGGTCCAGTTTGATCAATTTGTTGAACAAGGCAAAGTTATTCACAATTATGCATCTATTTTGGAATTTCTTTTGATGTTGTGCCAATTGTGAACATCCTTTTCTTGTCATTAGTAAGTTATACTTTAGAATTTATTTCGTAAAATGATTTTTATTGTACTTTGTAAAATGATTCTTATTGAAAAACATTATGTTGATCCCCAAAGATTTATGGGCAGTTTATATGTTATAATTTGTTCTAATTTCTAAGTTATCAACAGTTAGGTTGATACACAATGATGTGGTGATACAAAACAATGTTCTAATTCAAATAAGATGGCATAAAGTTTGTTCTAATTTCCACTTTATCAAAAACTAGGGTGATACACAATAGTTATCTGATATGTATAAGTGGGCAAGGCGTTTTCTTCTAGGAAGCCAAATGTGTGTTAATGGAGATTCTAGTTATGTACCTTCAAAAGCTTACATTGAAGAAGTAATCAAAGAAATTAGTAATGGTGAATGAGGAGAGTACCCAATCTGTCTTGAATGAGTTGATGATGCAGTCATGTATTGTTATGTAGATCATATATGTCATCATTTCCTACTAGCAAGCTGGTGTAGCTCTTTGGGTGGTTTTTGTATTGCTTGTGCTATTTCTAGTTAATTTTCTTTGTATGGCTAGATTAATTTGTATGTAGATTATTTTTTATTATTAGCTTTTTTTCCAAGTCAAGCTACAAGGGTGTTATAGTGAGCTAACTCCACTGAGTTATTTTTTTATTAAGTTAAAAATAAGGGCTTGCATGATTATATATTTTACAAATATTATGCCATTATGTGTTGAACATTTTTTTCAAATGAATTCCTATTATACAATTTCAAGGACTGTCATAACTCCTCACATAATTATTTAAAGGGTGATAGCTCAATGGAAGAGCACCTACCATGCTTCCACTGTACCCTAACATGAATTATTCAATGATATTGTAGATTTTTTTAAGTAACTATTTTTATATTGATTTATTTTAATGGTGAGATATTTTATGGATTCATTATTTTATATTGTCTTTAGAGAGACAATAATGCTTGAATTATATATTTTCTTTATAGAGACAATATCTTAAGACAATAATTTGAGACACCTATTTAAATATAATATTTAAGACATTACACAGTTTATTTTTGTCTCAATTAAGACAATTTACCCAAAAATTGTCTTAAAACATCTTTTTGTGTTGTAGTGCAACTATTGTCTCTAGAGAGACAAAAATGAAACCGTTTCTTGAGAGACAAAAATGAAATTGTCTCTAAAGAGACAAAAATGCTTGTATTATATATTGTCTTTAAGATGGTTTAATTTGAGACACCCACTTAAAGACAATATTTAAGACAATAGACAAGTTTTCTTAATCTTAATTTAAAACAATTTGCCCAAAAATTATCTTAAATATTATTTTAAAACCTCTTTATATTGTAATGATACTCTAATTCAATAACTATTCCACTTAAGTTATTCCACCCATTACTTAACAAAAATGAAATTTACATATCCATCGCAGAAGTTAAATAACTGTTGGGGAAATATATTGCTATAATTTCCAACATTAAATTATCAATCCAGGGCTCGTAAGCTTCAAGGTACAAGAGCAGGGAATGCAGGATAAGAAAATCTAACCTAGACTATAGTAGGAATCAACTTGTTGTTTAAGTACAAAGTTGTTATTTCTAATTGAAGCTAATCAATTGAGGAAAACATGCTTAAACAAATAAGAAACTCTAATCGATGTGCACACGAAACTAACTCTAATTATTCATAAACCAAGCAATACAAATTACCATTGAAATAATTTTAAAATAAATGAAAATCTCAATCTAAATACTAAGATCTATTTAATCTAAATACAAGAATCTTAAACCAATCAAGATTAATTTAAAATGATACCAAACTTATGAAAAATCTTAATCCCAATAAAATTCACTCTCATTCAAATTATCTTAAACTAAGACAATGAAAAAACAAAGACTTCAACTAATCTAATTCCCGGGATGCATAAAAGAAATCAAATAAGAATTCAAACTAACCTCTGTCACCACTTTGCAATTGCTTCAAAAGAAACTAAGTAAACCAAAATTTTAATTGACATGCTTCAGATCTAAGAGACTGCAAAATAAGAAACTATCATATCCTTAAACTTCTTTAATCAAACTCAAGAAATCATTCAAAAATGAGCACATTGGCGAATGGTTCTACCAATAACTAACTACAATCATAATGAATTTCAAACTAAGCTAAAACTTCAAACAATGATTTAATGGTCTCATTGCATTTCTTTCAAATACTTGGTTGCCAAAACTCAATGTTACAAGAAAACCAATAAGGTACATAATAAATTTCAATTCATATTTAAAACAAATGGAGTTATCAATCTCTTGTTTATCCAATTAAGAAGCACATTTAAATATTTCAATCGTAAACCTGTAACAAAGGGGCTATTCATGCAATAAAATCATTGATCAACACCATTCATTAGCTTGCAATGAGTTTAAAATGATATTTCTATCTAACTTTAAGAAAACAAATGAATTACAGTCTTGAGTACATAATCAAAATTATGAGACCTAATTAACAATTGCTTTCAAAATAAAATCCATGCACCTAGATCTAAATTAAACATGCTACCTCTATCCTATGATGTTTACAAAACTTGCTTCCAGGGGATGGTGGATCCTTGCCACTCCTAGAGCAAGTATAAACTAAATTAATTTCTAAATATTAAAAAAAAACCATAACATTTACAAACAATTCATGTCAAAGTCAAATTTTATTAAGATTCAAATCATAAGTTCACTTACATACATTCCTTCAATATTTTGTCTCATGTTCGCACCTTTTCATCCTCCTCCTTCAAAAAATTCCCAAGCTTACAACACAAACCATGGCTGAGCCATTTATAAGATTCACAAGGCGAATTCTTCATTTTCCTAATTCTAGAAACTTGAACAATTTTAACAAACTGACCTAAACAATATTAGTATATCTTACTAACCATGAGGAATTTTGGAAAATTGTTTGGAGGGAGACTAATTTTTTATGTTTCCAACAAAAACCTCTCTTTTATTTGTCTCATTCGAATCTCACTCCTTGTAAATCATGCCCAAAGTTGGCTATTCAGATTTTTTTGCAATGTTCTAGAACTCTGAGAAAACAATGTTTTTTTACAAAATTGCCTCCAAGACCAGCGTATAAATTTTATAAGAATTCAAATATTTAGAAACCATTTTGGATGTACATAATTGGTTATATTTTTAACAAAATAATTTGATTATATTTTATATATTCACCTCTAGTTGCACACACATAGAGGTCAAACATGGCAGTTTGGAAACTTTGCACATTTTGAGAAGATTTGTTAATCAAATCCTATGGACCCACATGTGCGACCTGGGTGAAATAAAATGTATGGGAAGGTATTAAAACATTATTTTGGACCATAACCTCCTTTTTTTCCCCTCAGAAACGCGTCGGAAGTGCCAAAGCCCTAAACTAGGCATTTCCATACTTAACTAGCTTGTGAGGGATTTCAATGACAGAACCCTGTGATAAATGTACTTCAAAAAAAATGTCATCAATAAAACATGAAATAATAATCTTTAATTATAGATAAGTAAAGAAAATTGATGATAATCAACCATAGAGAGTATTTGGCAGTCAGTGATGGAAATAGGGCACGAAATGGGCTAAAAACCTAGGGTTGTAGGGTATAAACAGTGATATTTCATGATGAAAACATGGGCATATACAAGGCCCAACATCCCCCCATGCCTGAGGTTTTGCATGTACTCATGCAAAAAAAGACTTTATTCATATCTAGGTTTTTATGGCATCATAGATTTTATGTAGGGTTAGGTCTTGTGAAGCAACAATACATGAAGATTTTATTGCCATAGATTTCATTTTAAGAGCGATAAAAATTGAGGACAAACAATAGATATGGTAGGAGGAAAATGATGAATAGGGTGATAGGTGACAATGGAAATGGTAGATGAGATGAGGTGGTGATGGACATGGGAAGACATGTGCTTGCATGCTCTATTTTCATGGGGCCAATGCTTATGGATGGTTCCTTCATGAAAGGAAACCATGAATTCACCCTCTATTAGATTGACAATATGCATAAATGTAGGAGGGGTTGCACTATAGTTACTTCTTTGTTTACATGAACCAATATGATTATGACCTAGAGTAGCATGCAAATGGAGGGTATATGGAAAACCAGATATACATAATATATGGTGATTAATCATCAAAGCTTTCTTAAATCTCTAATCAATTAAAGAATATTAAGCCACCTCTACCTCAAGTTTTACCCTTGTTGTTTATGTCCTTGGTGCTGCAAGATGAAGTAAATGATGGAATGGTTCGAGATGATGTGACTGCTGATATGATCTACTGAAGAAGGAAAAAGGTCTCAATATCCACATTATCACGAAAATGTCATTGCATGTGTATTTTTCATACGGATTCCTGAAATAACACAAGCACCATCATCAATAATATTATTTTCATAATCTTATCGAAATAAAGGAAATAGGTTAAATAATGAAAAATTACCTGATTATGCTCCAAGATTAAGATACTGGCCCAGCAATGATAATGAAAACCATGAGTTAACATAAGGTGAAAATATGAATCAAACCTGAAAATTCTCATCAGTTTTTCCTAACATCTCTCCCTGCCCCCCCATACCTATCATCTTGCATGTCCTCATGCAAGAAAATCCTCTAACAGATACCAAAGACTGAAGGGATAGGGTTTCTATATTAAAGTCATGTTTCATTGACTTAAACCATAGGGAAAATTGTGAGAGAATGTAAGTAAGTTTCATCGAATGTCATCTTCCTTTGCATCAATAAGGTAAGAACAGTAGTGACCAGGGACTTAGTGACGTTAAGACTGAGTTTTATTATTAAAAAAGAGTAACTAATTCTGGGGCTACTAAAGGAATGCTTAACAATGTTGTTACTACAGAGATAATTTCATCCTAAAATGATTAACCATAAGAATTTCCATAAAGAATCTCAAGGGTAATACAAATCAGTAGGTATTCACTTTCAATAGCCTCATTATTACAAGAAAAAGTGACTTTATTTAAAAACCAAGGCCTTAAAAAGGATCGAAAGTAGGGAAAAATAAATATTACAAAATGATACCTTCCGAGGATGATTGTCTTACCGTCACCCAAGCATATAGTTAAAGCTTCTCTTATTCAAGCAAAGTGAATTACCTACACTAAGGGTCTCACATCCATAAAAACCAAATTATTTCTGAAAGATAGAACTCCAAAGCACACTACTGAAGGATATTAAAGCCATTCTCAGAGAGATATGATAATGAGTTTAGGGAAAGGCAAAAACAACCAAGTAAATCATAGTGTAAAATTAACTTTTATACCATAGGCATGGCCCTGCTACTAGCAAGCATCTATAGCCTCGACACGGATGCCTTTTAACCTAACAAAATGTCCATGTCCCACTTACTAGATACAGATTCAAAGTTAGCTTATTTGACTTTTAGATAAAGGCCATTGTTCTGGCTTGGTAACCAGCTGATGGTAGTGCCACACACAAGAAGTAAGATGGATAAACAGACTGGCTCGTGATGAGACCTCCTGCCTTCCAACTTTTTGGGTTGAAAGCCATTACTCTGGCTTGGTGACTAGGAGCAGTAATGTCATGCATATTAGGTCTCATGATCGTGGTAGGTCGGCTCATTACGAGACCTCCTATCCTCCCCTAAATATTTTTGTAAACTCTGATTATGATTAACCTTAGAGGTTACTTAATAAGTGGGAGACAAATCTACTCCTTAAGATTGTAGGGTGGTGTGAAAAATTTTTAATTACTAATATTTGTTGGTTGATCCTTCTACCCTAAAGACTCAAAAAAAGAAAATAACTCAGATGATGACCGAAATATTCCTCTGATAGGTCATGCTAGGGTTTTTATGAGAGCTCATGATGGTTTTATAGGAGTGGTCCACCATAAGAGGCTTTTCATCAATACCTTCAAAGAGAAACTTGAAAAGGTTTCTTGGATGATATTATGTTAAGCTTATGAATGGAAAGTATAACCATAAAAATTCCCCTAATGACCCAATGAATAATCTCGGCCAATAATCATAGTCACTTTATAAAATATGAGGCATTAAGAGTGAATTTCTTCTGACAAGTCTTACCACAAGAGTGCATAATAACAAAAATTTCAATGGTTATGCCTTAGGAATTGAAATTTAAAAAATGATGTTGTAACAACAATTTTATTCATTTCTACCCTACCCTAATCTAGAGAGAGGAATGTCTCCTTCAAGTGTAGGAGTACTTCCAATGAAACCATGTTCGTAACAACATGCTAAATATACTCACACTCAGTTTGAAAGAATAAACTTCAACACATACCAGAGTATGAGAAACCAGTTGCTTCGATTGATATGATACCAATATTATTAGAATATGAGAGTGGTATTTTGGCTGGATTATGACATGGAACCAATCCTTGATGTAATCCTGGTGATATTGGCTCATTTCTTCTTTTGGACTGCTCTGAATGTTCACCTTGGTCATGCCAGGAAAACTTAGATAATTGGTCTCTGGAATGCACACAAGGCTTGTTGTTGGGCATGGTGAAGGTTCCTCGATCTCAAGTTCAACCGGATGCTCCCCATCAGATTTGGTACATGGCTCATCGATCTCCTTGGTAGATAAGCAAGAGGACTCAAGGGAGATTTCCAAATCATGTTTTTGCTGTGGAGAAACAGATAGTTTTCTGAATGCAGTCAGGATGAACTCTTCCTTAGAAGAAGATACCCCAGCTACTGCTAGGATTTGATAAAGTGCCTCGATGGACATTCTTCACGCTCTCGGTCATTCTTAAATTTCTCCTGCTCGCAACATAGATTAGTACAAAAGAGGGGGTTCTTACAACACCCCAGAAATGTTTTATCTTTAAAGAACTTGAATTTTTAATCTAAATGAATTAAAGATTGCTAATTTTAATAAAAACTCACCAAACTTGCTTGATTTGGCAACCAAAATTTAGAGCAACCCCAAATTAGTGGATGTGTGTCTCTTCACTCACGTCTCACCGTACACTCTCCGCCCTCTGATTGCCCTGCAACCAAGATCACACACACAAAAAACTTGTGAAAGAAACTAGGCTCTGATCTCTTTAGCACCTTCCCGGCAACGATGCCAAAAATGTTGGGGAAATATATTGCTATAATTTCCAACATTGAATTATCAATCCAGGGCTCACAAGCTTCGAGGTACAAGTGCAGGGAATGCAAGATCAGAGCATCTAACCTAGACTACAATAGGAATCAACTTGTTGTTTAAGTACAAAAATCTTATTTCTAATTGAAGCTAATGAATTCAGGAAAACATGCTTAGAAAAATAAGAAATTCTAATCACTGTGAAAACGAAACCAACTCTAATTAGTCATAAACCAAGCAATACAAATTACCATTGAAATGATTTTAATCTAAATGAAAATCTCAATCTAAATACTAAGAACTATTTAATATAAATACAAGAATCTTACAGAACACAACTCCACTAGTTGTCTCATTAACTCCTCCAAACTTCTGCCACTGAAGTCCAACTGAAGTCAACCATGCATGATGCCATCAAACCCTTGGGAACCACATGATTCCTCTGTCAGATGCATGAGCCACTTCTGTAGCTCGAACTGAAGTGCTCCAAGAGAATAAACTGCTCTTTATAGTCTAAATATTATTAAGGGTAAATAATATTTGACTTCCCTGTTTTAAGGAGAGGCAGTCTAAAAATAGACTTCGACCTCTTTGACCTCAAAAATAGAGTCTCATCTATTTTTACCAACATGGCACATACTTCAATAATTTCAAACCGGAATCCCCGAACCATGCTCCATATGTCTAAAAATAGACTTTGTGCGTAATTAGTCTGCGGGCCCACTGTGAAGGCGACTCATTTCACCAAGCTCCATCATCTTGCTGCATTCTCAACATTGACATCCATTTAGAAAGCTCAGCTATAGTATTGCGTGATGATATCACCCAAGCTACCGGAACCCCATTGTGATGTTCGTCGAAAACCATTAAGGTGTACAGTTGATACTACATTACAAACAATGTACATAATTATATTTATGTAAGTTACATGCACTAAAATGAGGTTGAATAAATAAATCAAATTTAGAATAAATTTGTACTCACCCCATACTTATTTGTACTAAATGTTGAATCCATTGAGATTATATTATTGTGAGAATATTTTAGCATCATTGAGCGCATCCACTTTGTTTGTATGCCTATAATAAAAGGGGTGTTTTCAACAAGATCTTGTTTCTGGTAGAAGAAAAAGCTCTCAAGGTGTTCCTTATACCAACATTCTACACTGTTTGGATCACTTTGATCTTTAACATACTCTAGCCTTATAGTATCATTGTAAATGTTTAATATATCTTGTCTTGTCATATATGTATCTCGAGATGTCCCTGTGTATAACTCACCAAATCCATCCTTCATATAAGAGATGAACTTGTCCCATATCATTGTAACATTAAAACCTCTTTGGATTAAATGTAGGACAATAGATCGCATATCCCTTGTTAAATAAGAGAAAATATAACAAATTCTCTAATGCACTAATTTCATCAATAAAAACCAATGCTTATCAATTCCAATTTTTATTTTTATGTTTTTAAAAAAAGCATAAAAACACGTAAATTCAAATCAAATAAATTGATCTAAATCTATGATTGATTTTCTAGAATGTAAACTATGCAGTTGTAATCTATGCACAATTTACTTGAAAAGTATGCAAATGTAATCTATGCACATTTTTTGTTCTTATTCTGAAAATGAGAATTCTAATTATGCTCCAGGTCCTGGAAACAGAACCATTTGTTGGCTCGAGGGGTCCTGACCCAGGTTCGGAGTTCAAGGTTTGCTAACAAACCCCTATAATACTGGCCCTTTCGGCAGTAACCTACTTGCGCAGGTCAAAGTCTCACCCGAAGTAGTATGGGTGGGTGCTGGAACTAGGTTTCCGCACCCTGAGAAAGGATAGGAAAGACAAGCAGAGCTGCGTTCAGTCCTATGATACCCAGATCACCTTGTTCTGCATACGGCTAAGGATGTCTCTATTCGCATCCACGTGTGCTAGATCTATACTTATATACTTTTATGACAGTAGCACAATATTGCATAAATAGAACATAACAGATCTAGATACAGAAAACACACTTACACAGATCTTTCGCAGCTTAAATATAGAATGCACATAAAGCAGTAATTACCAAGATTCATACAGATCGTACTCACATATTCAATTCTCTATCAACCTTTCTTATTCGTTCATTTATCAGTTCCTTCTTACAATCCCCTTCCTAGCCTGCGCACACAGCAGCAAGGTCCGCACACAACTAGACTCTAGATCTCCGCGCACACAGCCAACAGGAGTCCTTTCCCCAAAAACCCAAACAGACAACTTAAACCACAATTTGCATCAATAGCTCTTCAAATCCTCCCCTTATAATACAAAATATTCCTCTATTTATAATAATCTATCCTATACTTTCCTATGGTCCACAAACCATGGTTTTTGGACCCCTGGTTATTTTACCCATTACAATGCTTTCAAGGCTTTGACCCACCCCAAAACCCCTACACTAGACTAAATCTAATGAAAAGTATTCAAAATGGACCAGTTTCGCAGCTTGTAGGAGACCCTGTTCCAACAAAGGACAAGTCGCCCTATTAGGGAACTCAAGGAAGCCTACATATAAGAGCATTTGGTCTCATTCAAAGGAGCATCGATCAAGCATCTTAGAGAAAACCCTCTATTTATAAAAAAAATAATGGAATAGGTTGAAAATTAAAAAATAATAAAATGTTATTGACTAAATCAAAATCTAGCCGTTGTGAAAATTTTATTATATTTTTTTAGAGGAAAAAGATATCCAAAATGGTCAAATATCTTTATTTATAAAGTGGTTAAATTAATAAACAAATAAAAATGATTTATTAATCACTCTGTGAAGATTAAGATAAATATGAACTTGAAACAATTATTTAATACTTATTTAATAATTATCTCATAAGGAAAATAGGAGATAAATATAGAATAATAAAAAATAATGATTATTTAATTATTCCAAGGTCACTAAGTCAAAAGTAATAAGAAGTAATCATCAAATAACAATTTAATAATTATTTCTAGAGAATATTAAATAAATAATGATTTATTTAATTATTCTCATGGGGTTTTTGGATTTTAATGAGAAATAATTTAGGAAAATGGTTCACTAAATTATTTCTTATGGCGAATGTGAGTTTTACCTTAGTAAAACACATCTTGCATGGTGTATTTCCATCAACCTAGTAAGAAATGGTTAGGCGAACATTTTTTGCGTGATAACACACCATTCCAGATGAGGAAGGCCCTTACAAAGTTTTTTGAAAGCAGTAGTCATGCTAGAAAACTCACTTTGAAGGACAAATTGAGGAACATTTGCATGGGAAAAAAATAAGTCCATTGTTACATATTTATCCAGGTTTTCTCAAGTGAGAGATGAACTTGGAGGTGTTAGATAGATAGGTCCACCAACAGATCTTGTGAGCCTTGCTCTTCTTGGACCTCACAGATCTCGACACAGTTTCTAGGATGCGGTGAATGGAAGAGAAGCTCCCTAATTGGGAGAGATTGTTGTTAGATATCGTGCAGGAAGAGATAAGGAGGACAACAAGGGATGGAGTCTCTTTTGAGACAAAATATGAGAAGGAATTTTCTTTAGCTGGGAAAGGGAATAAATTCAAGGGGAAGAAGGCCCAAGGAAAAACCAAGTCTAGACAAAATGGATGCAAGGAAAAGAAGGATACAAGACCTTGCATGGAAATCCAACGAGCATGGTGTAGCAGTAGAAGGAGGAGAAGAACTCTCTTCTTAGTTCAAATTGGAATTATCTTTGATACCTTGCATGTCAATCTTAGTTCGAGGCAGTGTGTGGTACATTGACTCAAGGGCTTCATTCCACATGAGAGAGAATAAATATTTTCTCAGTAGTTTGGAGGAGAAACACATGCAATTCAATATCAAGCTTGGAAATGATGGCAGATACATGACCAAAGGAGTTGGTACAATGAGCTTTAAGAGGGACTTGGGTTCCTTTCCCCATCTCAAGAATGTGATGTATGTTCTAGGATTGACTAAAAATGTTGTCACAATAATAATCCTTGAAGACAAAGGGTATGATTTAGTATTTAGTAAAGGGAAGGTATACCTCAAACATTCTGCTTCATGACAGGTCAAGCGGATTGGTGTCAGGATCGAAAAGCTCTACAAATTGGAGGTTGATGCATGTGCAACCTTGAGAAGCAAGGCAGAGAGTTCCGAGAGTAGAGATGTGGTGGTTGAGCGAGAGTAGGATAGAGCTCTCAAGATGGATCCTTAGCGAGCATCTCATTTTTAGGTTAAGCTAGGTGGAATTTCGGTTGACCAACATGAAGATGATGAAGAGGATCATAGCCTAGGGTGAGTGGAGGCAACCACTCAGTCATAGATTCCAGTATAGGGAATTTTTTATCCAAGTGAGAAGAGGATTTGGTTAAGGGAGCTCAAAAGAGAGTTGAGTCTCCCGACATTAAGAAGCAGACACCTAAGTACACAGGGTACATGTCACTTATGACTAAAGTGACGAACTCACACAGCTTGGTGGGAAACAATGGGTCTCCAAATAAATTTCCCCAGAAGGAAGAAAATAAGTATTCTAGTTCATAGGGGGCAACTGCAGTAGCAAAGAACTTGGTAGAATTGAAGACAGATCCATATGAAAAAGGTTCTTCCAAGAATCCCTTCCTTAATAAGAGGGAGAGCTGAATATGTAGCAAGGAATGGCTTATTTGACTTGTTATTCCAATTCGAATTCAATATCATCGTTGCTTGAGTTAGTTTTTAGTTAAGATTTGTGACGTAGCCTATCACTGAGTTATAGTTATTTAATTCAATTTATATGACATGCAGTGAGTTGTGGACTAGTTGATGGCTAAAATTAGCTATCTAATGGATTTAACTCTAGTGTTTATTAGTTAAATGATCCCTACTTCTAGAATAGAGATAGACTTGAGTTTAGTTGAGTATTTTGATTTTGTGTTAACTCAGCTAACTCTCAGATAACAACAACAACTGCTCAATTTAGCCTAGTAAGTCATGCAATTCAAATTTCTTATTGAGATTGGATGAAGACACAATTTTATTTATTATTGTACACGTGTTTTTTTGTGATGGGCTTCAGAAGAAAGAAGAGAAATTTATCTTAGGAATTGCATAAGGAAATAAGAGAAATTCCTATTTTCTAGGGGGAAAATTTGTGCTAGGAAATAGGAGCTCCTAGAAACCCTTATTTTCCTTAGTGTTTGGAAAGGCTTGTACAGAGTTGATCAATATTGCATGGAGCTTTAGGCTTGAAGAAAATTTCATGTAATAGATCAGATTTCTCTATTTATTTAATACAGTAGAGAGGAGTTTTTCCCAGTTGGGTTCCCCATAAATATTTTGTGTTCTATGTGTGATTTTGTTTTTATTCATCGTTTCCTTTTCGTAGATTTTTGGTAGATAAATATTGTATCTTTTGTTATTAGTTTGCTCTCATTAGAATTTGCAAGGTATCAAATATTTTCTACAGGGAGTGCATAGGGAAATTTATTCCACAGAGATGAAAGTAATGTTAACTATTAATACAGTTCGATATTCTTTTGGCGAATAAATAAATTAGCTTGTAATCAGAAACGATAAATGCTACCACTTGTAGACTGGAATCGATATAGTTGCAGGTGTGATCCAAACTATGAAATCATTTTGCAATAGATAGTATTGACAACCTATATGAAAGTGTGAGACATCATGGCACACTTGTATTTTTTATTAATAAATGCTTGTGCGGAGAGCTTCCATTATGCAATGAGCTTTGTATCGAGAAATTTCATTATGAAAGCACAACCTTTAATCAATTAATTAGTGGTAGAGGTATGGACTATGTTGCATGGTAGTCATTCCTCTTGTTAATATTCATTATCCTCTTTAGTTTAATACTAATTTAACTCTACATCTACCCAATTCCTCATTAAATAAAAAAGGGGAGAAATAACATTTAATAGTTTAACATATAGAAGAATACATGCATGAAACCATTTTTAACTCCTTAAATAGTATTCTAAGCATATACATCCCTTATTTGGTGCAAAATATTGTTGTACAAGATCAAATTTCAAGTTGGATTTCGCGAAAAAAACATCGCAATGTTTGGTAGGATTTGAAACTACAAAGGATAAATTAGCATCATCGTTGGCATGCATCATAAACAAAACAACCTAAAGAATGTTAATCATGCAATGAAAAGAAAAATTCTCCATTGGATTGGCAATACTTGCTCCTAGGAAAAGGAGTATCTTAAATTTATAGTAGAACAATTCATTCAAAACCCAATTCATGAAACTTTAATTTCAAACCAAAATATTTGTTTGATTGAGCTAAAGTTGTTACCAATGACCAATTTTTTGAGTGACAGCCTCTAGGAATATAAAACCATAAGCCATTATGCTCAACAAAAACTAGAAACTCTAAATGAACAAATTCCATTCAATCCAAATAATCATATTTAACCATAATAGACAGAAAAATTATACCATTTGAAGCATCACACTTAGGATAAGTGTGCATATGAACGATTGAGCAAATTACCTATCAGTGTTTCATCTTAGCCCAAACTCCTTTGATAGGGTGAAAAATGTTGAAATTGCACATCATTAATAGCCTCACTAGTTACAACAGAGTGCCCTCATCATGACCCTAGTCTCCTTATCACAAGTGTTGACAAACTTCAAGTTAATTTCAAGTTGCAAGATGATTTCTTAAACCCTAGGTGCATAATTGTTCGAGAAACCCACCTTTAATATAGATGCAAATAAAAATAAAGGGCAACCACTATATTTTAAGAGTGAAGGAAGAGAAAAGGTCTTTGGATGGATTGATGAGTTTGAATCTGAAAATTACTACAGAAATGGACTTATGATATGTCTCCTAAGAAAGAACCATGGAAGAAATCAATGCAATTATGGGGTCAAAATGTAGTTGTGAATATGTACAATTATATCGATATAAACATCACTGATAGACACATGGAGTAAGTCATATATCTATTTGAGGATGTAAGTTCAAGAATTTTCCTTTTTGTTTGTCCTTTTTATTGGGCTTGAGCTTGTGGGAACCTCATGAGCTAGATCGTTTACTTCTAAGGTTTCATAGACATTGGAATGCTTCATGTGTTGTGATGTTCGGAAGATTCTAAAATTATTAAGGTCTACATTAATGTGTTATCACTCTTGTTTAGCCAATGAAGGGAGGCAATCAATGTTCTTCCTTTGTTTTTGTTCGTTTTTGCATTTTTCTTTTGCTAAGAAATAAGATATTTTAATATTTCCAAGGTAGAGTACACAACTATAAAAGGAGAGGGTTGCACCTAAAAAGTTTGGCTCATAGATACCACAACATAGTTTACAGAGTTTATGTTGCTAATAATTTTGGTGGCGATTCTTTGAATACTATGTGCATAATTGTTCCAACAAATAGAATGGTGGTTGTTCATTTTGCGATTCATTCCTACATAATCCCATAGATAGTCATAAGGAAGGAAAAAGTGATGATTGTTACAATTACTTGCAAGTTCACTTTTAAGTAAGTTCACAGTCGTATTTTTCATATTAGGATAAACTTTCATATGATTTGGAGGCATGCAATTCCGAATATTTTTTTATGTGGTTGAAATAATCCTAAAGTAAAATGAAAAGCACATGAAATATTACATGAATATGAAAAAATACTTGAATCATTGGTGAACATATAACATGAAGAACTATGGTGTGAAAAAACAACATGCTCTGGTGTAAATAAATAAGATGTCAATAGTGGTTGCTTAGATTTCTCCTTCCAAAACTCAACTAGTTTGGGCCATACCCATGACCACTATGCATGAGCACTATAGTGGCAAGGGTAGGTGCTCACCAGTTGGCCTACCCATGGGAAGTAGAGGCTTCCCCATTGTAGAGTAGGTCCCAAGCTACTAGCAACCTAATAAATTTGTTCAAGGTGGGAGGGATATGGGAGGTAGAAGCTATTGCTCATACTAAAATCATGTCACATAGAGGTAGAGGGCCAAAATAATACCAAATCACAAAATGTAACAAACTTCAAACAACTTCTATGGCAATAGAAGGAAGAAAATTGATAAAGCTTAAATGGTGGTTTGCATCGACGGTAGGTAGACAAGAGTAGTGGCAGGTGCACAAAACCCATGTGTCAGGTGCATTGATGTAGGTGCATTGAGGTAGGGGCATGTGCAAAGAAGAGGTGGATTTTGGACATACACTACTACTTTGCAATTTATTTTAAAATTTTGGTTAACCTATACATTACTACTTTTTAATTTGCATTAAAGCTAAAACCTTATTTAGGCCAATCTAAATTTTGAAATGAAAAATAATAATACGCATACTAATAACAAAACCTTAAATGAAAGTGTCCAATAAAAATTCAAAGTATAGCTTCTATTATTACTATTCATTTATATCCTAACTCATATATTATAAAATAATATTACTATCAAATTTATATCATAATTCATATATTATATGCATAGATTCATCTTAAGTACACATCTAACATGTCAATTTATATTCTAATTCATATATTTGGAGCATAGATCCATCTTAAGTACAGATCTAACATGAGTAGAAAGAGATGAAATTTCTTCACTTACAAACTTTTTCAAAGTGCAAAATACAATATGTTATTTTACATTGTTTAAATTGTATTTCTGAATGCTATATAGAGTATATATAGGACCAAATAAAAAGTTTAACCATAAAAACAATTTTTTCTTCTATATATATATATATATATATATATATATATATATATGAAGCTGATATATAGATATAGTTTATTTAAATATTTTGTTGAAATATTTTTAAAAAGTATAAGATTTAAACAATTCACACATTCTTGTTACTTCTAATTACTTTAGAGCATATTCATTTGTTTTTATTATAGTAAACATTATTTTCTATTTAAAACATAATTTTTATATTTTATTTTTATTTTAAAAAGGCACCTAACAAACTTGCAAATGCAAATATCTTTTCGCTGTAGAATAAATCTCTCAACTCAATAAAATAATTAAAAAAATATATTATCAAATTAAAATTAATATAAATCAAAATCATCAGAACATATTACAAAATAAAAATAAAAAAATATTTTCAAATTAAAATTAATATAAATAAAACACATGAAAAAATAGTTATAATTTTTATTTTTATTTTTTTTAAATCAATTGAAGATTGTTGTATCTTGCTATTCATGTTGAGGGAATCAAAAGTTACATACATATCCTGTATAAAGAAAGCCAAGCTTCACCAAAAAAAACTGTAACCAATCGTGTCCAAACAGTCCAAGTCACCAGGGAAACTACAACGTACATAGAGTTCGGATATTACAGAATAACTCGGAGTATTAAAATATTTCCTCAGTATAATTAAACTGCATACCAAATCCAACGTAAATAAAACATTATCATCCAGAAAATACACAACCGACTAAGTTAACATTAGCTGTAGCAATGCATTGCCTTGTTCAGGTACTAATAATAACGAGCAGTGATCAGGAAAATATTTTTTTCATAAAGAAATATACAAAAGAAATAAACTATGTCACTGCTGAAGCCGCCTCTTCAGGTTGCCTTTTGTCAAATCTTCTGTAACATGATGGCGTCGTGCAGTTTCTGAGCCCACCATTTAGAGAGACTACTCGTGCTAATGGAATTTTCGATGAAAATATCTTGCCAAAACCTGTAAATGCGTTTTTGCTCAACCAAAGGGAGAGTTTCACCTACGCCAATAATACCTTTCTCTAGTGCACTAAGAAATGTCTCTCGAACTCTACGTGCCTCTGTCTCCCGTGAAATTCCATATCCATGTTTAAGACTATTTAGGAGTTTCACCATTGTATCAGCCCAATTGGTAAGAAAATTGACACGGAATGACATTGAAGTAATTATCTCTCCATTTCCCATAACCTTCAATATCTCATCAATTAAAATGGTAAGCATGTCACACCTAGTAGAGAAATATTCTAGAGCTCCACCAGCTAGTGCATTACGAAGATCGGTATCTTCACAAAACTCTTTGACCACTGTTACCAACAACTTTGCATCGCACTTCCGAATGACGCCCAGTAGCCAAGACAAGTCAGAACAAGCCAATTTCGTGTCTGTTTCGCCCTTCGCCTTAACAGCTTTCACTTCTGCCTTAAACTGGTTCAAAATGACATGTCTACAAACATCTTTAATAACTGGTGACGGATTTAACTTTAAGTAGTCAAATATATGTTGCTCCACAGTGCTGCGAAACTCTGATGATTCATAGCAAGTCATCTGCAACAATTCTTGTAGAGATTCCTTCACCATCTTTATATCTTCGCAATCTGACTTGCTTTGGCTCATACCAAGTCTGGCAGCTAAATCAGGCAATACAGTTATGTTCAAAGATGACAACATCACGTGAAGCTTGGCTTCTTGTTCAGTACTCCAGCGCACAGCATCTAAATATCGCATGCATGACTCCATACAATCACGAAACATCACTTCAGAAGCAACTGGTAAAATAGCCAGTGCTTCATCCACATCCGTGAAATTAAAGCATTCGTCTGTATCATAAGAATATATTAGCTGAATACATCTGACGTAACTCTCTGGATGGTAAGAACATGTTACCTTCATTTCAAATGGTCGCTTAGCCGAAGACCCACTTTGGGAAAGCTTGGTTCCAAAAAACTCAGCCTTCTTCAACACATGAGAATGAAGTAAAAGAGGATTTCCGGGATACTCCAGTCCAGCTGAATCGATCAAATTCAATCTTACGTCGGCCGTATTCTTGTCCCCAAACTCTAGTGGTTGCGTATAATCCATTGCTTCCTGCAAGCGGGCTTACAAGTTCAGATTTGAAATGGTTGTTCTGTTTCGATTTTGGGCGGGGTTAAAAATTTGAATTTCAAATAAAAATTCAAATTTCAGCTGGGCGCGCTCGATGTATCCAGCGAGGATTAATGGCGGTGATCCCCAAGCGCAATCCCGGATGTGAAAAGATGTCAGGTTTTTCAACTCTGACAGAGTCATGCGGTGATGGCAAGCCTTCATGCCCATGGTATGCCTAGTAGTACTCTTAAGCGCATTAATGGGCGAATAAGGACATTAGAAGCTGAATAGCAGCTAAAATATTGGTTGCCATCACTTCTCAGGATTTAAATGAATCATAACGCCGACTCCCAAACGATTTTTTATTTTTATTTTTTTCTGACCCTAACAGAGTACTTGCATTTCGACCTTTATTGGGACCGATCCTTAATCGCACGAAATGGTCAGAGTTTCTGTTTGTGGGATTTGTGAAACCCATAAAGGAAAAGATGTTTAGTAGTTATAGAAGTTAGTGTAATTCTACTGTTAATCCGCATACACAGCTATAATTTCTTCTGTTTCTTTGACTTGAATAATTTCTTCTTTTCAACTTTTTGTTTTGTCAGTTTGCTTCCTTTCCCACTATAGCAGCTAGCTTAATGCTTGTTTCTCCATATTGTACATTCTCCAACAAAGTTTCTTTCACGTGGTTCTCCATACCGTACAATATCCAAATTATGAAGCCACTTACTATGGCTAAGTGGTGGTGCTCTGGCATATATTGGGTTCTACAGTGACTACCTCTAGATGCTCAGCTTACAGGATCTCTCCATAACTCATCAAATCATATTTCAACTTTGTATGAAGCAGAAAGGCAGCTAACAGACCATAATTAGTTTCAAGCAGAACCCAACATGTTCACCATAGCCATTTCACTGTTAATTCTTATAACCCTGCTTCAACTTTTGTGTTCCATTGGATTCTGTCATGGAAGGCTGTATGATTCAGATCTTACTGCTTGAAAGAAATCAGGAATGACTTGCATGATTTGCCCGGTTCTGTTTCTTCCAGTCATGGAACTTCTACTCCAATGACTCTTGCAATTCATTTAGTGGAGTAATATGCAGACAGATAGATGGGTTTTTTCGAGTTCAAACCCTAAATCTTCGCCGTTGGCTAGCCAGTTCCCCTGGACTGAAGGACGAGTTGAGTCCATCATTGAGTAATCTGATAGCCCTGCATCAATTGATTGTTTTTCCTGGAACAGGTTCCAGACACCCTCTGAAATCTTCATAAGCTTCAGTTTCTAGGTATCAGTAATAACTGTTTATTAGGTCCAATTCCTTAAAGTTTCAGCAATTTACACCGTCTTCGTACGTTTGATTCGAGCTACAATCAGCTTCAAGGCTCCATTCCAGCAGGTTTCACCAGTAACCCCAATCTCAAGATCTTGGTATTGGCTCATAACAATATCATGGGAAAAATTCCTTAGCATTGAATGCCAGCTTCTACACATGGATCTCAGTCACAACATGCTATCAGGCGACTTACCATTGCGTCCTTCTTCTTTACAATATCTATCTTCGACACAAAATGCTCTGTGTCGATCTCTGGAGAATTTAGCTTCTCTAAATAGATTGAAGCACTTAGATGTGAACCTGAACCAGTTTATTAGCAGCATACCAGAATCCCTATTTGGGCTTCACCAGCTGTCAAATGTTTTCCTGCAAGGTAACAGATTATGTGGTAACTCTGAGCTTTTAGCTATTTAGAAGGCTAACTACCAGCAGTTCCTATCTCTGAGTCAACATGGGTACTTGCCTTAAACTGACAAGCCAACTCCAATAATTAAGACCATACGTTGGCTGATGCCTTAGCTTAGTGGAAGTTAAGAAGGCTTTCGATGCCTTCCCTTGAACCTTTCTTTCCCTGTACTTAAAGGAGGAGTTTGTGTCTGATCGGAGGCGATGTGACGAGCGCTTGATCGTCGGGCTCAGCGGCCCCTCCCTCCGGCGACTCCCCTCCCTCAGGCGACAATCAAAACGAAAACGAAAACAATCATCGGGCTCCGCCCCTCCTCCCACGAGCGCCGCTCCTCCGCCACCCGCCCCTCCTCCCCCACGTCCACCTGCCACCAACCCCAATTTAATTAAAGCACGCTTGCTGTACAAACATTTATTTGAAATTCAAAATTTGAAATTTTAGCGCGCTACAAGAATGTCCATGCCCGCCCATGCCCGAGGTGAATGCATGAATGCGTGTGGGGTGGAGAGAATTGCAATGGCTTCAAAAATAATTTGTTTTCCCCGCTGCTGCAACAACTGCGCTAACGGCAACATCTTCGGCCTTTGCTTCAATCTTGTATCTAGAGGTATACTTATTACTTTCATTATGTATGGAATTTATACCTCAAGTTAGCCCATGACTCATTTATATAAATATATGCCCATGACTGATTTATATAAGTATATAATTTTTTTTGTAGTTTTCTACTTGCCTCACTGGTGGGAGGCTCACATAACCAGAGACCGATTTCTGCTGTTGAACTACAGAAGAGGGTTCGTTGTATCTGAGATCGCGGGGACTCTTGTCGGTGGCTACTAAGATGTGCATTTATCGTCATTTTAATCGTTTTCTCATCATGCATCTTATTCCCGTGGACAACGCCTTGAGATTTCCAGTTTGTCTAGTTTTGTGGAGTCAATGTGATTGCCAGTTTTATATTTTACGGAGATAATGTATCCCTCGTCATTTTTCATTCTATTCGCTATTAAATTTTACTTCTTGAAATTTTAATGGCTTTCAATAAAATGTGCATGTCTTGACATTTTAGTCGTTTTCTCAACATGCCTTTTCTCCTGTTAAACCTATTTTTTGAAAAAACGAACATTATGTTATGTTCTGGCTTGATGTACATTCAGATATTTCTTAATTACAAAGAAACAATGGTCTCGTGTCTTACTGTGTATGTGAAACAATGCCGGTTTCAGGATTTACTTCTCTTACATATGGATGTTGCATGTATTTTTAAAATCGCCCGAAGTGGATAATGTTGCACACGAAGTCGGTGGGTGAGGCCAATTTGCCAACTTGTCAGGGATTGTGTGGGGAAGTCTATACGGCCTCGGAAATTGTGTGTTAAAATAATTAAAATGGATATTAGAGTTGAGAGATGTTGAGATTTGAAATTCTTACATTGCTTATTTAACAATTAAAATTGTTTTTAAAACTTTTTGGATGGTTATTTTAATTAGGTAACTTCACATTAATGAGTGTTTGTGTTTTAACAGAATATTGAGTGAATGTTTTTAGTTGTAATTTAATTATGTATGTTTCGTCCAATTTGCTTAGACGAAAGGTAAAATTGACTTCAAAAAGTTCTTGATAATGTTTTTATGTTTTTAGTAGTAATTTAATTGTTTTAAGTTTCTAAAGTGTTTTTAAAGTTTTTTTTAACTTTTTAAAGTCAATTTAGCTTTCTCCTACCCAAGTTCTTGACGTTGTTTTTAGTAGTAATTTAATTGTTTTAAGTTTCTCAAGTTCTTTTAAAGTTCTTTTTGATTTTTTAAGTCAATTTAGCTTTTTCCTACTTATAATTTAGTAAAAATTTATTGAATTTATAAATTTGATTTCTTTTAAATAATTTAAAAAATTTTAAAAATATTGAATTTACTTATACATTTAAAAATGAATAAATAAATTACAAGAAAAAAAAAATTCCCAACACTTGAAAAAATTTTTTTTTGTCAAAAAAGGCCTTTTATACCAGTTAGATAGTTGAATAAATTTCCATGAATTTGACGAATCCTTTGACAACACCAAAAAAAAGTAAGAGTGAATTTTGCGTCTTTAATGTGTGAAAAATAAATGCAAATAATGATGGAATATAAATATATTTTAATTTTTAAGTGTAGTTTTATTAGATTATGTAAAATAATGATGGAATATAGATATATTTTAATTTTTAAGTGTAGTTTTATTAGATTATGTAAAAATTAAACGTATTGGAACCTAAATTTTATTTTCACATTTTATACTTATAAGAAAATTTACACTTTCAAAACTTTGTTTAATATCATACCATTATTATATGTAGGTAGATTAGTTTGCGTTTTAATTTGAATTTCATTACTTAAATATTTTGTTTAATGTGTGGGAGAGTATAACATTGTTCATATTCAATTTAAAATTGGCTCGTGTGTTTTTTTAAATAAGGGTAAAGTAATTTTTTAATAAAAAAAGTTAATGTTAATTTCTGAGGTAGTATAATTGATTATGACTGTGAATTTATGTGTGAGAAGATTTGAAGTTTAAATCCCTCTTCTGATTGCCTACCAAAAGTAATTATTAGGAATATTATTTTATTTTATTTTGATTTTGTAAAAATAGAAAACAAAAAAAATAACATAATTTTTTTTTTAACTTATAGTTTTTCCCTATAGTATTATTATCAAATGCGATATATTTGAAGGTTAATACTTAAATTAGCCTAAATCTATCTTAACTTCTTATTTATCAAGTATTTACTAAGTGTCAAGAGGGATCAAATCTATTTTCACTCTAAAAGATATTTGCACTTCAAGAGAGATATTTGATCCTACGAGTATAACATTGCTCATATTCAATTTAAAATCGTGACTGTGTTTTTTAAATAAGGGTAAAGTAATTTTTAATAAAAAAGTTAATGTTATTTCTGAGGTAGTATAATCGATTATGACTGTTGGAATTTATGTGTGAGAAGATTTGAAGTTTAACCACTCTTACTTGCCTACCAAAAAGAGTTTGTGACTAGGAATATTATTTTATTTTTAGCTTTTGATTTTGTAAAAAAATAAAGAAAACAAAAAAAATAGCATAATTTTTTTAACTTATAGTTTTTCCCTATAGTATTATTATCAAATGCGATATATTTGAAGGTTAATACTTAAATTAGCCTAAATCTATCTTAACTTCTTATTTATCAAGTATTTACTAAGTGTCAAGAGGGATCAAATCTATTTTCACTCTAAAAGATATTTGCACTTCAAGAGAGATATTTGATCCCTCTCCACTCTTGGTAGATACAAAATTAAGATGGGTGTAAGCTAATTTAAGTATTGGCCTTTAAATATGCCACATTAGATAAGAATACCATAGAAAAAAACCATGGGTTAAGAATACCATGGGCTCTAGAGTTTTTAGGCTTTTTTGGTAGACACTAAGAGGAATGTAGGTCGGTGATGTAATTCCATTCCTTCCCTGCTTAACATAGAATTGACATGTATTATTTAAAAAGAAACTATTAATAATAATAAAATATTTCAATGACCATATTAAATAACATAAATTTATATGAACTTTATAAAAGGAAATAATATAAAAAATCTTGTATTTTCACCTCCTAATTTGAAGAAGATGTGGAATTCTTTTAACTTTTAATGTAAACTTTAAATAAAATATTAAAATAGAAATATTAACAAAATATATTTCCATACCAAATTTATATTTGCATAAATTTGCATGGAAATATATTTTATTAATATTTCTATTTTAATATTTTATTTAAAAGTTTACATTAAAAGTTAAAAGAATTCCAGATCTTCTTCAATTATACTACCCCTTTGTAAAGTAATGAAATTCAAATTAAAACGCAAACTAATCTACCTACATAATAATGGTATGATATTAAGAAGTTTTGAAAGTGTAAATATTTCTTACAAGTATAAAAATGCGAAAATAAAATTTTAGGCTTCAATACATTTAATTTTATATAATCTAATAAACTACACTTAAAAATTAAATATATTCATATTCCATCATTATTTTACATAATCTAATAAAACTACACTTAAAAATTAAAATATATCTATATTCCATCATTATTTGGATTTATTTTTCACACATTAAAGATGCAGAATTCACTCTTACTTTTTTTTGGTGTTGTCAAAGGATTCGTCAAATTCATGGAAATTTATTCAACTATCTAACTCGTATAAAAGGCCTTTTTTGACCAATTTTTTTTTTCGAGTGTTGGGAATTTTTTTTTCTTGTAATTTATTTATTTATTTTTAAATGTATAAGTAAATTCAATATTTTTAAAATTATTTAAAAGAAATCAAATTTATAAATTCAATAAATTTTATCTAAATTATAAGTAGGAAAAAGCTAAATTGACTTAAAAAAATAAAAAAGAACTTTAAAAAAACTTTATAAACTTAAAAAAATTAAATTACTACTAAAAACAATGTCAAGAACTTGGGTAGGAGAAAGCTAAATTAACTTTAAAAAGTAAAAAAAAACCTTAAAAAAACTTTAGAAACTTAAAACAATTAAATTACTACTAAAAACATTATCAAGAACTTTTTGAAGTCAATTTTACCTTTAGTTTAAGCAAATTGGACGAAACATACATAATTAAATTACAACTAAAAACATTCACTAGATATTCTGTTAAAACACAAACACTCATTAATGTGAAGTTACCTAATTAAAATAACCATCCAAAAAGTTTTAAAAACAATTTTAATTGTTAAATAAGCAATGTAAGAAATTCAAATCTCAACATCTCTCAACTCTAATATCCATTTTAATTATTTTAACACACAATTTCCGAGGCCGTATAGACTTCCCCACACAATCCCTGACAAGTTGGAAAATTGGCCTCACCCACCGACTTCGTGTGCAACATTATCCACTTCGGGCGATTTTAAAAATACATGCAACATCCATATGTAAGAAAAGTAAATCCTAAAACCAACATTGTTTCACATACACAGTAAGACACGAGACCATTGTTTCTTTGTAATTAAGAAATATATGAATGTACATCAAGCCAGAACATAACATAATGTTCGTTTTTTCAAAAAAGAAAAGGCATGTTGAGAAAACGACTAAAATGTCAAGACATGCACATTTTATTGAAAGCCATTAAAATTTCAAGTAAAATTTAATAGCGAATACAACGAAAAATGACGAGGGATACATTATCTCCGTAAAATATAAAACTGGCAATCACATTGACTCCACAAAACTAGACAAACTGGAAATATCAAGGCGTTGTCCACGGGAATAAGATGCATGATGAGAAAACGATTAAAATGACGATAAATGCACATCTTAGTAGCCACCGACAAGAGTCCCCGCGATCTCAGATACAACGAACCCTCTTCTGTAGTTCAACAGCAGAAATCGGTCTCTGGTTATGTGAGCCTCCCACCAGTGAGGCAAGTAGAAAACTACAAAAAAAATTATATACTTATATAAATCAGTCATGGGCATATATTTATATAAATGAGTCATGGGCTAACTTGAGGTATAAATTCCATACATAATGAAAGTAATAAGTATACCTCTAGATACAAGATTGAAGCAAAGGCCGAAGATGTTGCCGTTAGCGCAGTTGTTGCAGCAGCGGGGAAAACAAATTATTTTTGAAGCCATTGCAATTCTCTCCACCCCACACGCATTCATGCATTCACCTCGGGCATGGGCGGGCATGGACATTCTTGTAGCGCGCTAAAATTTCAAATTTTGAATTTCAAATAAATGTTTGTACAGCAAGCGTGCTTTAATTAAATTGGGGTTGGTGGCCGGTGGACGTGGGGGAGGAGCGGCGGGTGGCGGAGGAGGGGCGCTCGCGGGAGGAGGGGCGGAGCCCGATGATTATTTTCGTTTTCGTTTTGATTGTCACCTGAGGGAGGGGAGTCGCCAGAGGCCGACGATCGGGAGCTGTCACATCAGCTCCCGATTCGTAGACACACAGACTCCTTTAAAATGTCAAAAAAACTCCAAAACACTGCAATGATTCCCTTGTACCTGACTGTTGATTCACTTGTACTTGTACCTAATTAAATTATAAGGATTCACTTGTACCTGATTGTTGATTCCAATTCAAAACCCAAAGAACATCGAGTGAATAAGTTTCTAATAGGTTAGGTATTCTAAACATCGTACGATTTCGAACTTAGTCAGAGACCCAGGTTGTTGGTCAGGAACCTTCTCCAGAACCTTTTTCTGGGGAGGACACCCCAAGAAAAATAATAGATGTGTAGGACAACTGCCCCAAATTTAATTTAATCCATTGCTATAGATTTTAATCACACTCCATGCGATAACACCGTATAATAACAGTCAAGTTCAATGATTCAGGCATTAAATCCCTCAAGTAGGTAGTTTACATTTCAAGGATTTCGAGCCTATTATTTTAGTTCCCTTGATTAAGGAGGTAGGTTCATAATTTATTTAAAGAATTAGGTCATTATTATTTTGGGTCATTCTTTTAGTTCTCTTGATTAAAAGGCAAGCTCATGATTTACTTTTAGGTCATTGATTTTTAGGTCATTGATTTTGGCTCATTCTGATTGTCAAATAAATTTTCAACATTTTCTTTATTTTTTTCTAATTTAATTTAGTAAAAAAGTTATCACATTTAATATTATGAATTTAATTATTATTATATTTAAAATTATATATTTAATTATTATTTAGATGAATTATTAGAAAAGTTTAGTATTTTGCTTTCCATTTCATTGCAAACTATATTTTTTTCTACTCACCACATGCATACTTTTTGCTTTAAACCACTTTTACACATCATTGTAAACCTTTCTCACCAACTTCTTCTTATACATATATTCCTTGTAGTGCACTTCTTGTTACTCAATTTCACTTTCACTTCACACTCTACACTAAACTTGCATCTCTAAGTTCTCTTCAATTTGTAGATGCCCTTTCATCTTGAGCATGATATTCTTAGCTTCTCTATTTACTCTAACTAGATTTTTTAATTATTATTTCAAACATTTTTTTAGTCAAACCACTTTCAAATGTTTGAACAAGTGTTATCCAAGCTATATTTCTTCTTCCTTAAATATAATTGTTATTATGTTAAATCTATTAATTATATCATACTTGTATTGCTTTGCAAAATAATATTGTATTAATGTTTTTCCTTAATGTATTGTTATATGTTTATGATAATATATATGGATTTTTTTTATGTATTGTGCATTTAATTATGTTACAAGTTATTAGGAAAAGCTTGTATACTAACAATGTCATTTTGATGTTGTATGTTGCAGAAAATTTATGAATGCCAAGTTGCTCGGAGTGGAAGACATTATCTATTTTTATGTTTTATAAAGTTGTAATTAGAACAATTTATATATTTTTTTAGATGGGCCCATCAAAGAATGTATATGAACACAAACTAACATTAATAAAAGGAGTAGACTTCAATTTTTTGTGGGGGGGTATTCAACCCCTCCAAAAGACTCTTAGGAAGGTTAGATTGTAACCCTCCTTTGAGTTGTGTTCCTTGTGCTCATGGTTTTCATAATATTTAGTTTATAGTAACTTCAATATGCTCAAATACAAATGTATTATTTTATTATATGAAATTATTTAACATTTAACATTTATTCACATAAATTATTTAACATTTTTTTCAATGTTTTAAACATCTTCACCATATACACACAAATGGAAAAATCCCTCATATTCACATCAATTATTTAACATTTTCTCAATGTTTTAAACATATCTTCTACATACAAAAAAAAATGACAAAATCACTCTTATTCATATAAATTACTTACCATTTTTAACTTACATTTATAAAAAAATTATATAAAGGAAAAAAAAAACCAAAGTAAAATTTTTATAAATGTAATTTTTTAAATTTTTTTATACTTTTTTTATATATTTACATTCATATTTTTATAAATCTAAATTAAATACAAATATATTATTTAGAATGTTTGTAAATATTTAAATGTTTTCATATTTTTATAAATCTAAATTAAATACAAATATATTATTTAGAATGTTTGTAAATATTTAAATGTTTTTATTATTTATTCTTATAAATTTATAATATCTAAATGTTTGTGTATCGTTTTTTATTATTTATATATAATAAATATAATTTTGAATGTTATATATTATTATTATTTATGTAATAAATATAATTTTGGAATACTATTTATTATTTATATATAATAAATATAATTTTATTATTATATATATATTTATATATGAATGAATGTATTTCGGTTATGATGTATGCTTTGGATTTTCTATTTTATATTTTATATGTATATGAATGCATTATTTTGAGTATTGGAATAGTGTTTTTTACTAGTTTCATTTCAATACTTAGAATTTTTTTTTGTTAATGTTTTTATTTTGATATGTATGAATGAATAAGATATCTACTTCTATTATTGAGAGCATTTCTATTACTTGTGTGTACATTTTTTGAGTGTTTATTCTTCTATGTTTATGAATGGACATCTCATTTTGCATGCTTTTGAGTATTCTTTCATTGTTTATTTGTATTTATATGGGTGTAATGTTTGAGTATTCTTTGAGTGTTAAAGTGGTTATTTCATTGTATGTGTGTATATAAATGTATTTTTATGAATAATTGATTGTATTACTTTGAATATTTTTTAAGATTCCTTCATTATTTTCTTGTATGTGTATTTTTTGAGTATTATTATATTTGAGTATTGTTTTATTGTATGTGTATGAATGTATTATTTGTTGTATTTGTATGTATGTTATTTAATTGGACTTTGGATAGGTGTATGAATGTATTATTTGCTATTCTTGTGTGTATATTATTTACATGTATTCTTTGCTATTATGTATGTATGTTATTTACTTGTATTCTTTGTATGTCTATGAATCTACTCTTTATTACATTTATATGTGTCTTGTTTACTATTATTCTTTGTATGTGTATGGATGCATTCTTTGTGTGTATGAATCTATTCTTTTCTTGATTTGAATGTGTTTTGTTTACTTGTATTCTTTGTATGTTATGAATGTATTCTTTGTATGTTATGAATGTATTCTTTTGCTTGATTTGAATGTGTTTTGTTTACTTGTATTCTTTGTATGTGTATGAATGTATTCTTTACATGTATGAATCTATTCTTTGCTACATTTGTATGTCTTATTCAATTGTATTCTTTGGATGTATATGAATGTATTCCTTATGTGTGTATGAACCTATTCTTTGCTACATTTGTGTGTGTCTTGTTCAATTGTATTCTTTGTATGTCTATGAAAGTATTCCTTATGTGTATGAATCTATTCTTTCCTACATTTGTATATGTCTTGTTTAATTGTATTCTTTGTATGTCTATGAATGTATTATTTTAAGTGGGTTTGATTCTTTCTTTGATACAGTATGTGTATTGTTTAATTGTACTATTTGTATGTATATGAATGTATTCTTTTATGTGTATTTGATTCTTTGTTTTTTATATTTATATATGTATTATATATTTATAGATATATGAGTGTAATTTGTGTGAATATATTTTTTCAATATTTATTATATTATTACTATCATTATTTCTATATATAAATATTAGATTTTTAAATTACAAATATATTAGATTAAATATTAACTTGTAAATACATTGGTAGGAATATTTAGGAATATGTTATTATTATTAGTATTTTTTTTTTTGGATTTTTACTTTAACTTTTCATTTTGATTTGATTTTTTAATTAACTTTTTAATTATTTTATTTATTATTATTATTATTATTTTTATATACTATTAATATTAATTTATCATTTTAAAATTTAAAATAAAATACATATCACAATAATATTAAAAAGTATATAATATTAGTCCCGGTACAACTCAATTAATCATTGTCATGTTATAAAGTATTTATGCAAACCATTAGACTCAAGGTTCAAAACCCTTAAAAAGAAAATAAAAATAACATAATATTTAGAATAGCATCAATTTGCAATAACACATATTAATTAATTATTTATACTAAAATCAATACAATAAATAAATTTTGTAAAATTTTATTTCAAAAAAATTAATTAATTTTAATAATTTATAATTTTAGTCCAAAAGATATTTATTAAAACTTTGTTTATCGTAATCATTTTTTTAAATAGAGTAAAGAAATTAATATTTACTAATTTTAATATCATACCAATTAACTTATAAAATAAATTTAATTATCAACATCAATATTTATACTCAATCTTAAGCACATGCAACAAAAAAAAATGTTAATACTAAAGTTCATAGTAAGATAGTAAGTGTAGTGTGTGAACATCTCATCTTGTGAGTCAGTGTATAATGTTTGTGGGTTATGTATGTTTGTGTTCACCCTATGTTTTGTGTGTGCATGTATGATAGTGATTGTGGTAATGGATTGTGTGGGTGAGCGTTAGTGGTTAGTCCCATGCCAATGATGGACCATTTTTGGGGTCATATAAGCTCTCACCTTCAGGTGATTGACCATCTCAAAGCCAATAAAAGCTTTCTATATAATTCTTTTTAATTTATTTAAAACATAACATTAAATTCAATATATTTTTTTTAAATAATATTTAAATAATATTATTATGTTAAAACAATATAAATACAACAATTTAATAAAATTATAATATATATATATGTGTATTATTATTATTATTATTAACTTTTTTTAATTATATTAATTATAAAAATAAATCAATATAATTATTCATTATTATAATATTTTATTTTAAAAAATATTTATAGAATATATATATATATATATAATTTTAAATTAAGAATAAATTAATATAAAGTGTCTAGTGTACAACCACATTAAAGCTCAATTTTATAATCTTTGTTGCAATAGTGACTTTCCTAGCCTTTTAAATGTCAAAATTATAGTGACCTCAGGAGGCTTCTTTCCAAACTTTTTGAGCATAAGAATAAAATATTAAATCAAATTAAATAACTATTTTCTTTAGGTCAGTGGAGTTAACCATACAATCATCATTTAAAAATGAATTATTAAATATTATTTTAAATTAAGAATAAATCAATACAATTGTTAATTATTATAATATTTTATTTTAAAAAATGTTTATAAAAAATTTGTGTTATTATATCTATCATTCCTATTTAATTACTAAATCATAACAATATTAAAAGAAAATAAATTTAAATATTTATTATTATGGGTTTTATTAAAATTTAAAAATAATAATAATAATTAGATATATGCCCATATATATATATATATATATATATATATATAAATTAATTATTAAGTATTATTTCAAATTATAAATAAAACAATTATTAAATATTATTTTAAATTAAAAATAAAATAAATATATATATATCTATATGGGTTAACTTTACAAGAAATTTTCAATTATATTAATTATAAAAATAAATCAATACCATTGTTAATCATTATAATATTTTATTTTTAAAAAAAATATATATATGAATTATTAAATATTATTTTAAGTTAAGAATAAATCAATATAATTGTTAATTACTATAATATTTTATTGATAAAAAATGTGTTATTATATATATCATTCATATTTAATTACTAAATCATAATAATATTAAAATAAAATAATTTTAAATATTTATTATTATGGCTTTTACTAAAATTTTAAAAAATAATAATAATTAAATATATGTGTGTGAGAGATAGACATGATGTAATATAATGCCAAAATAAATAAAACAAGAAATTAAATGAAAAGACTAGTATAATGTAATAAAATAGTATTGGGAAAAATAAAATTTCTCTTCCTTTTAAAAGAGATTTTCATCTCAAGAGGTTTCATTCTTTGCTACATTTGTATGTGTCTTGTTTAATTTTATTCTTTGTATGCATATGAATGTCTATTTGATTTTTTTTGTTATATTTATATGTGTATTATTTATTTGTAGATATATGAGTGTAATTTATATGAATATATTTTTTGCATATTTATTTATATGATTACTATCATTATTTCTATATATAAATATTAGATTATTAAATTACAAATATATTTATGTCTTGTTTATAAAAGTATTTTGAATGTTGAATGAATATATTGTTTGATACATTTGTATGTGTCTTGTCTAATTGTATTCATTGTAAACTCGTAAATACATTGGTAAGAATCTTTATGAAAAAAATTTTATCATTATTATTAATTTTTATTTTTTTACTTTAAATTTTTATTTTTATTTTTTATTTTTAATTAACATCTTATTATTTAACCATTGTCAGGTTATAAAGTATGCAAACCATTACACTCAAGTTTCAAAGCCTTTAGAAAAAGAAAAACAATAACATAATATTTAGAATAGCATCAATTTGAAATAACACATATTAATTAATTATTTATACTAAAATAAATACAATAAATAAATTTTATAAAATTTTATTTCAAAAAAATAATTAATTTTAATGATTTATAATTTTAGTCCAAAAAATATTTATTAAAACTTTGTTAACTATAATCATTTTTTTTAATTAGAGTAAATAAACTAATACTTACTAATTTTAATATCATACCAATTAACTTATAAAATAAATTTTACTATCCACATCATAATATTTATACTCAATCTTAAGCACATGCAACAAAATAATATTAATACTAAAGTTCATAGTAAGTGTAGTGTGTGAACATGTCACCTTGTGAGTCAATGTGTAATATTTGTAGGTTATGTATGTTTGTGTTCACCCTATATTTGTTGTGTGCATATATATAAGGAAGCTGTTGATGAATCTCTCAAAATTGACAAGATAAAAATCTACAAAGCCCTAACTAAAAGGAAAAAAAGGCAATATATTTGTAAAAGACAAGAGAATCTCTTACACCTCTCTAAGGTGGCTCCTAGGAAATTCTGGATGTAGATTCTAACTAGAAAAACTAAAGATAATAATAAAATTTCTTTACACGACTAGAATTCATATCTTAAAAAGCTTTATGAATCTCCAAATGTCGGGGATTTTGAAACCCTGCTCGCAATGAAAGAATTTTTCTCATTAGAAGACATTGATTTTGGGGATAAACGCCTGGAAAATGGGAAAGCTAAAGACATTGAAGTTTACCAGGCGGAAATCTTAAAAATTGGAGGTCCTGTCCTCATCCCCCACATCCACAAGCTTTTCAACCAAGCGGTCAAGCAAGGGTTCCCTAAACCTTGGACTCAAAGCCTCATTATCCCTATTTTTAAAAGTGGGGATACAAATAACCCCTCTAATTATCAAACAATTATGATCAGCCCTCTCTTAGCCAAGTTATATGGTATTATTTTGGAAAAGAAGTTGAGCATTTGGCTTGAAAGTGAAGGTAAGTGGGCTAAAGGCCAAGCGGGTTTTAGAAGGCAACACTCAACAACGGACCACCTCGTTACGCTTAGGATCATTGTGGAGGAATGCCGCAATGATAAATCCAATCTCTTCTGTTGCTTTGTGGACTTTAGAAAGGCTTTCGATACGGTTCCTAGAAACAACCTATGGAATAGATTAGAAGAGCTAAATGTTCCTTTCGAACTAAGAGCAGCCGCTATAAGGTTATATGAGAATGTAATTGCCAAGTTAAAGAGAAATGAGGGGTGGTCGAAAGATATTAAGTGTAATATCGGAGTTAAACAAGGTTGCCCCCTCTCCCCTACCCTATTTGGAATTTACATCGACAAGCTAGAAGGTTGTTTAGAGGAAGCAGGATGTGCTGGCACGATCTTAGCTGGGATAGTCATCATCCTTCTTCTCTATGCTGACGATATTGTTCTTCTCGCAAGGTTCCCATCTGATCTTGATAAGCAACTTAGACTTCTTAAGGATTTCTGCTCTACCATGGGTATGTCTGTTAACACTAACAAAACAAAAGTTATGATTATCAAATCCAAGGACACTTACACTAATTTTATGTATGACAATAGTAACTTGGAGGAAGTGTCTTCTTACAAGTACTTAGGAATTGATATTCATCACAAGCTCAACTGGAACTATAGCATTCAGAAAAGGATTAATGGGGGATGGAAAGCTTATTTTGGTCTTGAAAATAATTGTAAAACGACAAACCTCGTAATGTGGGATAGAAAGAAGTTCCTCTTTGAAACTTTAGTCACTCCTGTTATCTTATATGGATGTGAGGTTTGGGGTTGCAGCATCTCTAGAGAATCCTGGAGAAAGATTGAGCAAATCCATAAGCGTTTTATAACTTATAACCTTAAAATTAAAAACAATACACCCTATCCTATTCTCCTTATAGAAGTGGGTCTTTCCCCTATCAAGAGCCTAGCTATGACTAGGCTTCTATTGTACAAGCACAAGCTCAATAGCATAGGAGACCATAGACTTCCTAAGCTAGCTTTAAATTCCAACCAAAACCACCTAAGGCTTAAACGAGGTTGGTATAAAGACACTAGGGCCTGGTTAAACCATTGGGAGATCGATGAGAATGTTGCATTGCAAAACATTAATAACATTAAAAAAATTGTTACTTCTAAGTTCAAAGAAAAAATGTGGTGTGAGAAAGATCTAGCAACTAAAAGAAAATTAAGATATTATAAGGAGGTCATCAACCCCACCCTAGAAGATCAAAAGTATCTCTTTGTTTTAACTAGCTCAAAGAAGAAAATTAATATAGCCAAGATTAGAACGAACTCTCATGAGCTCCATAGTGAAACAAGACGTTGGACAATTCCTAAAACACCATGGATGGAAAGGATCTGCCATCTCTGTGAGAATATGAACATCGAGGATGAAAATCACTTCCTCTTAGAGTGCCCCGAGTACAACCACATTAGAGCTCAATTTCATAATCTTTGTTGCAATACTCACCTCACTAGCCTTTTAAGTTGTCAAAATTATAGTGAGCTAGGGAGGCTTCTCTCCAAGCTTTTTGAGCATAGGAATAAAATCTTAAATCAAACTAAATAACACCTTTCTGACCCCGATAGACCAAAGATTGATCTGAGTGGACGTTAACCATCATCATCATGATCGATACTTTTTAATTTATTTAAAACATAACATTCACTTCAATATTAAAATATGTTTTTAATAATATTTAAATAATATTATTATGTTAAAAACATATAAATATACCAACTTAATAAAATTATAATAAAATAAAATACATGTATAAATTAAACCATATTGAAAAGTTAATTATTAAATATTATTTTAAATTAAAAATAATATATATATATATATATATTTAATTAAAAATAATATATATATATATATATATATATATATATATATATATATATATTGATTTTACAACAATTTTCAATTATATTAATTATAAAAATAAATCAATATAATTGTTAATTATTATAATATTTTATTTTAAAAAATATTTATAAAAAATATGTGTTATTATATATATTATTCATATATATTAACAATTTTTATTATAATATTTTATTTTAATAAATATTTATAAAAAATATGTGTTATTATATTATAATATTTTATTTTAATAAATATTTATAAAAAATAGGTGCTATTATATTTATCATTGAGATTTAATTACTAAATCATAATAATATTAAAATAAAATAAATTTAAATATTTATTATTATAGATTTTATTAAAATTTAAAATATATAAAATGTAATTAAGAAAATATTATAAATTAAATTAAAAAATATTTTAAACTAAAAATTAAAATTATCTGTGGTAGAGATGATGTAACATAATGCCAAAATAAATAAAACAAAAAATTAAATGAAAAGAGTAATATAATGTAATGCAAACATTTTAAAGAGATTCAAAATAAAATAAAATAATGAAAATAAAAATAAAATAAAATAAAATAAAAATATGGTATTAGGAACCATTTCATGTAGAATATAGCTTATTTGAAGGGTGATTTTAACTTTGCAACTACAACAAATAGAGAAAAATCAAATCTCTTTTCACTCTAAAAGGGATTTTCATCTCAAGAGATTTGAATCTATTCTTTGCTACAATTGTATGTGTCTTGTTTAATTTTATTCTTTGTATGTCTATGAAAGTATTTTGTATATGTGTATTAATCTATTCTTCAATACATTTGTATGTGTATTGTTTAATTGTATTCTTTGTATGTGTATGAATGTATTATTTTATGTGTGTTTGATTCTTTCTTAGTTATATTTGTATATGTATTATTTATTGGTAGATAGATAAGTGTAATTTGTATGAATATATTTTTTGAATATTTATTTATATGAGTACTACCATTATTTATATATATAAATATTAGATTATTAAATTACAGATATATTAGCTTAAATATTAACTTGTAAATATATTGGTAGGGATATTTATGAAAATGTTTTTATTATTATTATTATTATTAATTTTTTTTTTTTTTAAATTTGGGTTTTTACTTTAAATTTTGATTTAGATTTAATTTTTTAATTATTTTATTTTTTTCTTGGTTTTTATTTTAATTTTTTTATATACTCGTAATATTAATTTATCATTTTAATATTAATAATAATATACATACTACAATAACATTTAAAAGTACATAATATTATTCCACATGGTACACCTCAATTAAAGATTATCATGTTATAAAGTATTTATGCAAACCATTACACGTTCAAATCTCTTAAAAAAAGAAAAACACTAACATAATATTTATAATAGCATCAATTTGCAATAACACATATTAATTAATTATTTATACTTAAATAATCAATGCAATAAATAAATTTTACAAAATTTTATTTCAAAAATTTTAATTAATTGTAATAATTTGTAATTTTACTAGAAAAAATATTTATCTAAAACTTGTTAAGGATAATCATTTTTTTAAATATAGTAAAGAAATTAATACTTACTAATTTTAATATCATACCAATTAACTTATAAAATAAATTTAATTATCAACATCATAATATTTATACTCAATCTTAATCACATGCAACAAAATAATGTTAATACTAGAGTTCATAGTAAGTGTAGTGTGTTAACATGTCACCTTGTGAGTCAATGTGTAATGTTTGTGTGTTATGTATGTTTGTGTTCAACCTATGTTTGTTGTGTGCATGCATGCTAGTGATTGTGCCTCATTGGCAATGGATTGTGTGGGTGAGTGTGAGTGGTTAGTCCCATGGCAATGATGGACCTTTTTGGGGTGATATAAACTCTCACCTTCAAGTGATTGACCTCGTTATTACAAATTTTACATCTCAAGAGGAGCTTTCTATATAATGTTTTATTAATTTATTTAAAACATAACATTAACTTCAATATTTTAAAATATTTTTTAATAATATTTAAATAGCATTATTATGGATTTTAATAATAATATTCTCGTCCCCGTTGGGATTCTAAACGTCAACCAATGTTTTATGATACTGTGGATAATCCTAATTCTGCAATGAATATTATTATCTTAAAAATAGATAAATATACCAACTTAAGAAAATTATAACACAATAAAATAAAATAAAATTATATATATATATATATATAATTTTACTTTATTTTATTGTGTGATGATGATGATGATGATGGTTAACGTCCACTAAGACCAATCTTTGGTCTATCGGACCTAAAGAAAAGAGTTATTTAGTTTGATTTAAGATTTTATTCCTATGATCAAAAAGCTTGGAGAGAAGCCTCCCGAGCTCACTATAATTTTGACATTTTAAAAGGCTAGTGAGGTCAGTATTGCAACAAAGATTATGAAATTGAGCTCTAATGTGGTTGTACTCGAGGCACTCTAAGAGGAAGTGATTTTCATCATCGATGTTCATATTCTCACAGAGATGGCATATCCTTTCCATCCATGATGCTTTAGGAACTGTCCAACGACCTGTTTCACTATGGAGCTCATGAGAGTTTGTTCTAATCTTGGCTATATTAATTTTCTTCTTTGAGCTAGTTAAAACAGAGAGATACTTTTGATCTTCTAGGGTGGAATTGATGACCTCCTTATAATATCTTAATTTTCAGCTGTTAGATATTTCTTACACCACATTTTTTCTTTGAACTTAGAAGTAACATTTGTTTTAATGTTATTAATGTTTTGCAATGCAACATTCTCGTCGATCTCCCAATGGTTTAACCAGGCCCTGGTGTCTTTATACCAACCTTGTCTAAGCCTTAGGTGGTTTTGGCTGGAATTTAAAGCTAGCTTAGGAAGTCTATGGTCTCCTATGCTACTGAGCTTGTGCTTGTACAACAGAAGCCTAGTCATAGCTAGGCTCTCGATAGGGGAAAGACCCACTTCTATAAGGAGAATAGGATAGGGTGTATTACTTTTAATTTTAAGGTTATAAGTTATAAAACGCTTATGGATTTGCTCAATATTTCTCCAGGATTCTCTAGAGATGCTGCAACCCCAAACCTCACATCCATATAAGATAATAGGAGTGACTAAAGTTTCAAAGAGGAACTTCTTTCTATCCCACATTACGAGGTTTGTCATTTTACAATTATTTTCAAGACCAAAATAAGCTTTCCACCCCCCATTAATCCTTTTTTGAATGCTATAGTTCTAGTTGAGCTTGTGATGAATATCAATTCCTAGGTACTTGTAAGAAGACACTTCCTCCAAGTTACTATTTTCATACATAAAATTAGCGTAAGTGTCCTTCTTGGATTTTATAATCATAACTTTTGTTTTGTCAGTGTTAACAGACATACCCATGGTAGAGCAGAAATCCTTAAGAAGTCTAAGTTGCTTATCAAGATCAGATGGGCACCTTGCGAGAAGAACAATATCGTCAGCATAGAGAAGAAGGATGATGACTATCCCAACTAAGATCGTGCCAGCACACCCTGCTTCCTCTAAACAACCTTCTAGCTTGTCGATGTAAATGCCAAATAGGGTAGGGGAGAGGGGGCAACCTTGTTTAACTCCAATATTACACTTAATATCTTTCTACCACCCCTCATTACTCTTTAACTTGGAAATTACATTCTTGTATAACCTTATAGCGGCCGCTCTTAGCTCGAAAGGAACATTTAGCTCTTCTAATCTATTGCATAGGTTGTTTCTAGGAACCGTATCGAAAGCCTTTCTAAAGTCCACAAAGAAACAAAAGAGATTGGATTTATCATTGCGGCATTCCTCCACAATGATCCTAAGCGTAACGAGGTAGTCCGTTGTTGAGTGTTGCCTTCTAAAACCCGCTTGGCCTTTAGCCCGCTTACCTTCACTTTCAAGCCAAATGCTCAACTTATTTTCCAAAATAATACCATATAACGTGGCTAAGAGAGGGCTGATCATAATTTTCCGATAATTAGAGGGGTTATTTGTATTCCCACTTTTAAAAATAGGGATAATGAGGCTCTGAGTCCAAGGGGAGGGGGGGCAACCCTGTTTAACTTTGATATATATATGATGATGATGATGATGATGATGGTTAACGTCCACTAAGACCAATCTTTGGTCTATCGGACCTAAAGAAAAGAGTTATTTAGTTTGATTTAAGATTTTGTTCCTATGCTCAAAAAGCTTGGAGAGAAGCCTCCCGATCTCACTATAATTTTGACATTTTAAAAGGCTAGTGAGGTGAGTATTGCAACAAAGATTATGAAATTGAGCTCTAATGTGGTTGTACTCGGGGCATTCTAAGAGGAAGTGATTTTCATCCTCGATGTTCATATTCTCACAGAGATGGCATATCCTTTCCATCCATGGTGTTTTAGGAATTGTCCAAGGACCTATTTCACTATGGAGCTCATGAGAGTTCATTCTAATCTTGGCTATATTAATTTTATTCTTTGAGCTAGTTAAAACAGAGAGATACTTTTGATCTTCTAGGGTGGAATTGTTGACCTCCTTATAATATCATAATTTTCTTTTAGTTGTTAGATCTTTCTCACACCACATTTTTTCTTTGAACTTAGAAGTAACAATTTTTTTAATGTTATTAATGTTTTTCAATGCAACATTCTTGTCGATCTCCCAATGGTTTAACCAGGCCGTGGTGTCTTTATACCAACCTCGTTTAAGCCTTAGGCAGTTTTGACTGGAATTTACAGCTAGCTTAGGAAGTCTATGGTCTCCTGTGCTATTGAGCTTGTGCTTGTACAACAGAAGCCTAGTCATAGCTAGGCTCTCGATAGGGGAAAGACCCACTTCTATAAGGAGAATAGGATAGGGTGTATTACTTTTAATTTTAAGGTTATAGGTTATAAAACGCTTCTGTATTTGCTCAATATTTCTTTAGGATTCTCTAGAGATGCTGCAACCGCAAACCTTACATCCATATAAGATAATACGAGTGACTAAGTTTCAAAAAGGAACTTCTTTCTATCCCACATTACGAGGTTTTCCATTTTACAATTATTTTCAAGACCAAAATAAGCTTTCCACCCCCCATTAATCATTTTCTGAATGCTATAGTTCCAGTTAAACTTGTGATGAATATCAATTCCTAGGTACTTGTAAGAAGACACTTCCTCCAAGTTACTATTGTCATACATAAAATTAGCGTAAGTTTCCTTCTTGGACTTGATAATCATAACTTTTGTTTTTTCAGTGTTAACAGACATACCCATGGTAGAGCAGAAATCCTTAAGAAGTCTAAGTTGCTTATCAAGATCAGATGAGCACCTTGCGAGAAGAACAATATCGTCAGCATAGAGAAGAAGGATGATGACTATCCCAGCTAAGATCGTGCCAGCACATCCTGCTTCCTCTAAACAACCTTCTAGCTTGTCGATGTAAATGCCAAATAGGGTAGGGGAGAGGGGGCAACCTTGTTTAACTCCGATATTACACTTAATATATTTCGACCACCCCTCATTTCTCTTTAGCTTGGCAATTACATTCTCATATAACCTTATAGCGGCCGCTCTTAGCTCGAAAGGAACATTTAGCTCTTCTAATCTATTCCATAGGTTGTTTCTAGGAACCGTATCGAAAGCCTTTCTAAAGTCCACAAAGCAACAGAAGAGATTGGATTTAGCATTACGGCATTCCTCCATAATGATCCTAAGCATAACGAGGTGGTATGTTGTTGAGTGCTGCCTTCTAAAACCCGCTTGACCTTTAGCCCACTTACCTTCACTTTCAAGCCAAATGCTCAACTTCTTTTCCAAAATAATACCATATAACTTGGCTAAGAGAGGGTTGATCATAATTGTCCGATAATTAGATCCCTGCTTTTAAAAATAGGGATAATGAGGCTCTAAGTCCAAGGTTTAGGGAACCCTTGTTTGACTGCTTGGTTGAAAAGCTTGTGAATGCGGGGGATGAGGACAAGACCTCCCATTTTTAAGATTTTCGCCTGGTAACCTTCAATGTCTTTAGCTTTCCCATTTGCTAGGCGTTTAACCCCAAAATCAGTGTCTTCTAATGAGAAAAATTCTTTCGTTGTGAGCAGGGTTTCAAAATCCCTGGCATTTGGAGATTCATAAAGCTTTTTAAGATAGGAATTCCAGTCATGTAAAGAAATTTTATTATTATCTTTAGTTTTCCTAGTTAGAATCTGCCTCCAAAATTTCTTAGGAGCCACCTTAGAGAGGTGTAAGAGATTCTCTTGTCTTTTACGAATATATTGCCTTTTTTTCCTTTTAGTTAGGGCTTTGTAGATTTTTATCTTGTCAATTTTGAGAGATTCATCAACAACTTCCTTAATTTCTCTCTTTGCACTTTTACAATCTTTGTCATACCATGGGTTGGTTTTGCTATTTCTTTTATTACTTGAGACTTCAATTGAGAACTTGTTAATAGAATATGAGAGGGTTGTAGTAAAATTATGATAGAGGTCATCTATGTTGTCTATACTAGATAAAGGAAGTAAATTAGTTTATAATTCATTTATAAAGAGATCATTTTTATTTCTATCAAAGGTTAAGTTATTTTGACTATAAGGATTATCTTCTATGGGATCTCTATGCATGACAAAATTGAGATTTATGAGTAAAGGCCTATGATCAGAGTCAGGATCGTGGTCGTATAAGATGTCAAAATTTATTATTTCGTTGTATAAAGGGAGATTTGAAATAACATAGTCTACCACGTTGTTGCCAAGCCCATGAATGCAGGTCATCTGGCTAGAATTGGGCCACTTCTTTAGACCATTGCAAATTATATATAAAATTAATTATTAAATTTTATTTTAAGTTAAAATTAAAATATATATATATCTAAATTAGTTGACTTTACACCCATTTTTCAATTATATTAATTATAAAAATAAATTACTATAAGTGTTAATTATTATAATGTTTTATTTTAAAAATATTTTGAAAAAAATATATATATGTTATTTTATGTATCATTCGCATTAATTAATAAACCATAATAATATTAAAATAAAATAAATTTGAATATTTATTATTATGAGTTATATTAAAATTTAAAATACATAAAATGGAATTAAGAAAATATAAAAAAATTAAATTTAAAAAAAAAAAGAAAAAAAAAAAAATTTGAACTAAAAACTAGAATTATCTATATATATTCAAATTCAAATTAAGAGATTATATAAATGTGTGTGTGGTAGAGATGATGTAAATAATTCCAAAATAAATAAAATAAAAAAATGAAATGAAAAAATTAATATAATGTAATGTAGGCATTTTCAAAATAAAATAAAAAATGAAAGTAAAAAATAAAAAAATAAAAAATAGAAGAAAATAAAAATGGTATTTGATTCATCTAGGTGATTGAAAAATCCAGTGTTAAAGATGAAATCTAGGTTGTTATAAATGTTGTAACATAATGTCTAAATAAATAAATAAAATAAAAAAATATAATGTAATGTAAACATTTTAACCAGTTCAAATTTTTTTTAAAGTAAAAATAAAAAATAAAAATAAAAATAAAATAGTAATGAAAATATGGTATTGAGAATCGATTCATATGGAATATTGCCTATTTCAAGAGTGATATTAAAGCAGTCTAAATCCATTTTAATTCTATAACTACAAAGAATCTACAGATATCGAACCTCTTTTCACTCTAAGCGAGATTTCCATCTGAAGAGATTTGATGCATCTAAAGCTTGGTAGATCCACTCTTAGAAATAACCAACTTGGTATGGTAGAGATGTTGTAACATATTGTATAAACTAGAAATTTCACCAAATTTTGCAAAGGAAATGGCGTAAGAAAGTAGAATAGGAAGGAGTAGCATTGACATGGAAACTGTAACTGCAACATCCAGGGAAAAAATCAAGGATGCGCTTAATGATTAAAACCAATTCAATAATTTGAAACATTGTGAGAGCATACAAAATATTAAGAACTTTTTTTCTCCACTATCTAATTCAAATACAAAACAAAAGGGTAAAATACAAAAAATATGTAAATTGAAACTAGAACTAATATGTGGAAACAATATTGCAGTGAGCACAATGTCGTCCTACAGTTGGAGTCTTGAGGGTTTTGCAGGATTTCGTTTTCCATCCTTGATATATAGTAGAGGAAACATTAGGAAATTCTATTTCTTCTAACCCAAATAATTGTCCTTACAAATTACTTATGGTGGGGGCAACTGGTGGGGGGGACACAGAGATTTGTTTGATTATTAAAACTGGTTGTTCTGAGTGTTCAATATACCACATACAAACTTGGAATGCATATTAAAACTAATTCTTGTTCTTATGTTTCCTTGCAATTTTTACTAATCTCTTGAAATAATCCCTCTGTTTTCATTCTTAAGATTTTATTTCATCATATTTCAAATTTTCTATAACCTAAAAAATAACATACAAAACAATTGATTCTTTCTTTTGGTATGCATGATATTTTTAATCAATGAAATTAAAAGGAAATGGGGATGCCTTGCCTAAGAAATTATTCATTTAGAAATAGCCTACCAAGAATTTAATAATTACAGTCAACAACATATATGAAAATATAGTTGTGAAAACATGTGTAACATTGTTATGTACATCAAATAATATCATTAGTCATATAATATATCTAGACTAAAGGACTGAGATATTAATGTAATTACTAAAATGTGCATTATCATTAGTCATTCTCAAGTGAAGTAAGTACGTGAGATCGATTTAAATCATTCTCATAACTTTTGCATATCACTATAAAAGTAAGGTGACTTGCTCAAGAATAAATTTGTAGAGCTTATTTATAACCGAAGCCTAAAATAAACTTGAAAATAGGAATAAATATTGGCAAACCAAATTAGAGAAACAGAGTTTTTAATTCCAAGATATACCCACTTCATAGACAATAAAATATACAAAAAGGAATATAAAATTATTATTAGTATTAGATTCAGAAAAAAAATGAGTGTAAAATGTCCTCATGTCATTTGAAAATGTGTGCTTTTAGTTAAACCGAATCAATGCAAATTCTAGAAAGGGTCTAGATTTCTGAGCCTAGAAACAATATGAGGTTGTCCTCTTGTGCAGATTATCTTCTGTATTTGGTATGAACTCAATATTTTCATTAGTATGTATTGTCTCCTTCACAACCTGCAATACAATAACACAACAATTGGTATTAATCAATTTGTATTTTCATAGCAAGAAACAATAAGATTCAAACATCAATAAATGCGAATTGTAGATTTTTCCTTGGCCAAAACAGTGTTTCCCATTCAAAACAATTTCCAGAGTTGGGTTTTATTTCTAATCCAATCCATTCCATAATTGTGTCATCCAACTGTGCAATGTCATCCATCACAATCCATAAAATACATTTCCTCTATGTTTTCAATGTGACTATATTGCTTTTTCTATTGTCATTCTTGACCTGATATAATAGATAATATTTGGCATTCCCACTTGATCAGGAGTTCATAAATTTTGCTTAAAATTCAAAGTTATAGGATTGGGTTGAAACCAGGATGGTTGCATATATCTGGTCTTCCTGATTTTGGCACCATGAACGGTTTGAAAAACTATTCCATATGAGGAAGATATTTCATTTTGAGCGAAATTCCAAACAAGTAAATTTTCGACATTTTGACCAGGTTTGACTAGGATGCACAATCAGCAAGGTGGAGGTACAGTGAGGAAAAAAATAATATTCCTTGGAATATTCCTTCCCACCGAACCAATAGCTAGATGACAAGTGTCTTAATTTTATTCTTTGTATAGGCTTGGAGGAGCCAATTAGAGGGTGCAATGTGGCTAGCCCCGAGGCCACCACATGTCCCTAAAATGGCGTTGTAAAATTTTGTTGAGGGTCCATAGGAATCAACCTTGAGACCTCCCGCCGGGCATGCACAGGCCTTACCATATGAGCTACGCTTGTTGCTTAACCGTATTACAAGTCGGGTTTATGTTATGGTTTAAAGAAAACGTATTTGGGGGTTGGGAACCACCGGTGGTCCCAACCAGCTTTCGGTTCCCGTCATATGGTTACATGGAAACATAAAATTCCAACTCCTCCGTGTGGTTAGTGTTAACCTCCAACATTCAATTGCAGTTTAAATGGTTCAACCCATAGTTTATTGCGAGTTCCTCCCAACACTTACAGTTACTCGTGGTTTTGGAGGTGCGCATGTGGCCACCCCCAACCGTAAACATCTTTTTTCATGGTCAAATCAGTGAAAAGTTAGCGGGCATGCCATTTTTGGTGGCCTATGCTATTTTAACTCCAGTTAAGTGGAGTTCTGCACTTTTAGTGAAGCTTTTCTAGGTGAAATTGGGAAAAAGTGTAGGGGACCCAATTTTCGACCATTCTAAGTGAATGAACAGTCATTTTTTACTAATTGGAGCATTCTGGAGCCATTGGTGCAGTGAAAATAGCCATTAGAGCACTGTAAATACATGGAATAGCAAAATTTTGATCATAATGAAAGATGGACATGCCATTGGGAGCTGGACCAGCAGATGCAGCCCAGGAGGGGTGAACTGCTTCATCATGCCTGTTGTGTAAATTTCATGTGGTGACTTATTTCTCTATTTTAAACTTATGTTTAGTGTTATTTAAGCTTTTTTTATGCTTCTAATTCTCTAAAAATCATTTATAATTTATGTTCAAAATCCTTAATCCTTAACTAATGAGACAAGTTTGCACATGTTTTTAAACTAAAAAGACACTTAGCACATAAAAGCTAATATAGTCATTTTAGATCAAATTGGTATCAGAGCTAGAGTTTATTCTCTGGTGTTGTTTAGTGCAAATAATTTTTTAACTGTTTGCAAGTTTTAGATGCTTACTAGGCTCAAGCTCAAAAGAGGAGAAGGAAAATCGGTGGCAGTAGGAGGGTCTCAAAAAGATCCAAAGTAAAGGAGAGAAATATTTCCACGATCTCCACCACCTAGTTCACCTCCTACATAAGCAAAAGTTTCATTAAGCATGCCTCATGAGGAAGGAGAAATCCATGAAGAATTTGACCCTAAGGAGGAAGAAAGAGTGCTTAGAAAATAATTTCTTGACATGACTGAGATGGTTAGAATCCTTTATCAAGAAACGAATGAGAGACTGAAAGGAGAAGGATCTAAACTTCACAAAGAAGGACAAGGATCTTCAGGAGGTCAAAATAATGAAGATAAGTCAAATAAGGGAAATGGAGGAAATGAAGGAAATGGAGAGCCATCATCCTCACCCTCACCATCATCGTCCTCTACTTCTTCTTCAGTACATCAACCACACAAGTCCAAGAGCACTAGTAAAAGTCCTTTTTTAAAACTTGATGTTAAGTTTGAATTGCTAATGTTAAATGTTGAAGTAAATGAACAAAATCTTGATAATTGGATTATAAAATTGGAGGTCTATTTGAAAATACATAACCTTCAAGATGATGATACCAAAATCCAATTAGCTTCTTTGAGAATGGAAGGTGCAGCACTTGTTTGGTGGGAAGCCAATACAATGGAGGAAATCAAGAAACATGGTAAGATTATTCTATCATGGTTACATTTCATTAGTTCTATTAAACAACAGTTTTATCCATTAGATCATATGCAGAAATCCATCATGAACTGGCAGAACTTTAAGAAATTAAAGGGACAAAATGTGAAAAAATACACCCAAGAATTTAGGAGAAGAGCTCTCTTATTAGGGGTGGATTTGCAGAGCTAAGATACTTTGCTCAAGTACATAGGTGGCTTACATAGCTACCTAAAACATACTATTCTCATGTTTAACCCCACCATTCTAGATGAAGTTTGTGTTCAGGCCACACATCTAGAAGCTAGAGGGAAGAACATTTCTGAAGAGGGTAGAAATAAACCTTTTAAGGGTTAAGCCAAAAAAAAGAACTCAAAAGGTAAAAACAAAAAGAACGCATTTGCTAAGAAAGAGGAAGAAAAAGTGGTTTGTAAAAATTGTTTAAAAGAAGGCCATGATGAAACTCATTGTTGGAAATTACATCCTAAATTGAGGCCAAAGAAACCCAATAACAAAGGGAAATAGAAAATTGTTGCTACAACTCAACATGATTTAGGATATGATTTGGGTGATGAATCTAAAATTACAACCATGGGATTGAAGAACATGAATGGAAAAGAATTTGAAACTGAACCCAATAACACTACATCAAACTATCATATAAACACTCCAAATGAAGAAGAAAGAATAGAGTTGTTACATGTGAGGGTCATATCCAAGCATACCAAGATTGACACATTGTTTGATAGTGGGTCAAAAGAAAACTTAATCTCTAAAGATTTGGTTAGGAAACTTAACCTTGAGACCATAACACATCCTAAATCATATCCATTAGGTTGGATTTGTAAGGATGCAAATCTATAAGTTTAAAAGAAATGTATATTGAGGTTTGCAATCACTGCAAGCTTTGTTGACATAGTTGAATTAGATGTGTTTCTGCTTGACATAAATATTATTGTATTAGGGAGTCCTTACTTGTATGATAGGAAAGTGATCTTCCATCACCATGAGAACAAGTATCGTTTATTCAAATATGGCAAGGAATTAATTTTTAGAGAACATCGCAAGAAGACAAACATTGCTATGGTAATGTTGGACAGGTAAAGAGGTTGGTAAATTCAAGTAAGAATTTTTTTCTTCTTATGATTAAGCCTAAAGCTGATATTAATCATAAATATTTTGAGGGATGTGATCCTAAGTTGAAATCAGATTTATATGATGTGGTTAATGGACATCATAAGATGTTTCAGGAGCCAACAGGATTGCCTCCAAAAAGAGAAATTCAACATGAGATTCAGTTGCAGCAAGATTGTCTTCTTCCAAACATCAGTATGTATCACATGTTGATAATGGAGAATGCTGAAATAAAGAGGAAAATCAAAGAGATGTTGGATAAAGGAATCGTAAGGCCAAGCACCTCGCCATGTGGTTCACCCATAGTCTTGATACCAAAGAAAGACGGGACTTGGCGCATGTGTGTAGATTTTCCAGCTTTGAACAAGATTATGGTAAAATATCATTACCCACTCCCAAGAATAGATGATTTTCTTGATCACCTGAAAGAAGAAATTTTTTTCACTAAGTTATATTTACAGAGTGGATCTCATCAAGTAAGAATTGCAGAAAGTGACATATGGAAAATTTCATTCAAAACCAAACAAGGACTCTTTGAGTGGCTAGTTATGCCTTTTAGTTTATGTAATGCACCGAAAAATTTCATGTGAGTGATGGATAGTGTTTTGCGACCATTCCTTGATGAATTTTTTATTGTGTACTTATATGACAATTTAATTTTCAGCAAAACAAGACAAGATCATGTCTTGCATGTAAATAGAGTGCTTGATATTGTGAAGAAAGAGAAATTATTTCTTAAGATGTCAAAGTGTGAGTATGGAAATACTTCTTTGGTCTGTTTGGGACATATTGTAGGAGGAGGAGAATTGAGGATTGACCCTTCTAAAGTGGATGCCATTGTGAATTGGCCCACACCCAAAATAGTAACCAAGGTAAGAAGTTTCTTCAGTCTAGCTCAATATTGGAGAAAGTTTATTGCTAACTTTTCTTCCATCGCAGCTCCTATGCATGCAGTGACAAGTGTGAAGAAATACTTCTAATGGGGAGGAAAACAGAAGCAAGCTTTCAAAGCTTTAAAAGACAATATCAGTTCAGCTCCAGTCGTTGCATTACCAAATTTGAGACAACCATTCAAGATACAAATTGATGCTAGTGATTATGTCATGGGCGTAGTACTTTTGCAACATGGTAAGCCTATCGCCTTTCATTCTGAAACTTTTAATGGTGCTCTTAATAATTATCCTACATATGAAAAATAACTATATGTGTTGGTACAAAGTGTCAAAAAGTGGAAAAATTACTTGATGGGTAAAGATACTATTGTACACACCGATCACCAACCATTACAGTACTTGCGGTCACAAACAAAATTGCAGCAATCAAGACATTTCAGGTGGATGGGATTTATTCAACAGTTTCACTTGGTAATAAGGTACAAGAAAGGTATTTTCAATAAAGTTGCAGATATGCTTTCAAGACTAATCATTAGTACTTCTACTTTACTGAAAATTTATTTTGTTGTACATGAGAGTTACATAGAACAATATGCACATGACATTGATTTCCAAGATGTGTATGTTAGTTTGAGTGAAGGGAATCAAGTTGAAGAAAAAGATAATCACATGCATAAAAATTTGCTATTTCATTCGGGAAAGCTTTTTATTCCCCATGGAGAGAGGCTAAGTGTCATGAGATAAGCTCATCCTTCTCTTATTGCTAGACACTTTGGGGTAAGAAAAGTAGTGGCGCATCTATAGAGGTATTGTGATTAGCCTCACATGATAGATAGTGTGTCACATTTTATAAGAGGTTGTTCTATGCGTGCAACAAGTAATCCTAGTAATAGGAAGCTTGAATTTTTCATGCTACTACTGGTACCATCAAGGCCATGGGAGAGTGTCTCCATGGAATTTGTTGGAGGTCTACCTATGTCAAGAAAGAAACATGATTATGTTTATGTAGTTGTGGATAGATTCAGTAAAATGTGTATACTTATGTCGTGTAAGAAAACCATTACTGTTGAAAAAAATGTTGAACTTTATTTTCAAAATGTTTGGGTTCATTTTGGATTTCCCACTTCTATTGTTAGTGTCATGGATTCCAGGTTCATTCGGAATTTTTGGTCAAATATATGGAGAATGATGGACATAAAGTTGAAAAAGAGTACCACCTTTTTATCTACAAACATATGGACAAACCGAGGTAGTGAACATAACAATTGTGCATCTATTGAGAGGATATTGCAGCAAACATCCTAAGTTGTGGGATGAACAATTGCATTACATTCAACACTCTTACAACTGGGCAAATAACTCTTCAACACAAAACTCACCTTTTGAAGTATGCTTTGGGTATTTGCCAAAATTTCCATTAGAATTCATCTTTGGGAAGGATGTTGCAATTGATCGCCACAGTGACATTGATAAGTCTCTAAATTTCATTGAGAAAATTCAGATTATACATCAACAAGTTCAAGAACAACTTGAGAAAAGTCAAAGAAAATACAAAGAGAGGCATGACAAACATCGGGTTGATCACAAGTTTCAAGAGGGATATGAGGTATGGTTGCACACTAACAAAGAAACAATACAAGTGGAAGGTAAAATTCATAAACCCATTCTCTATGGTCCTTTCAAGTTCATAAAACAAGTTGGCAATAATGCATTCCAACTTGACTTGCCTTCTTATATGGAAATGTATTCAGTTGTAAATGTTGAAAACTTACTCTTATATGAGGCTTCTTTGATTGATGATCAAGGAAGTGATGTTCATCTACCTTCTATTGAAGATTTCTCGCAAGAATTTCTATATGAGCTCAAAGAAGATACAATTCTTGACAGGAGGACAAGAGCATCAAAGAGCGGAAGTGTTGACTACCTTCGAGTTGGGCTCAAAGACACTAAACTAAGCAAGTCAAAATGGGTGGAGGTTTGAAAGTTGAGGGAGTTGTACCCTCATCTAGTGAATAGGTAATCAAGTCTTTTGGGGTCCAAAAGCTTCCCAATGGGGAGGAATGATCAGGAGTTCATAATTTTTTTCTCAAAATTCAAAGTTATAGGATTGGGTTGAAACCAGGATGGTTGCGTAGATCTCGTCTTCTTGATTCCAATGTCATGAAAGTTTCAAAAAATTGATGTCATATGAGGAAGATATCACGTTTTGATCAAAATGCCAAAGAAGTAAATTTTCTACAGTTTGACCAGGTTTGATTGGGATGCACAGTCAACAAGGTGGAGGTAAAGTCAGAAAAAATGAATATTCCTCATAATATTCCTTCCCACTGGGCCAATTGATGGATGAAAAGTGTCTCAATTTTATTCATTGTACAGGTTTGGAGGACCTAATTAGAGAGTGCCATGTGGCCAACCCTGAGGCCTCCACATGTCCCTGAAATGGCGTTGTAAAATTTTGTTGAGGGTCCATAGGAATCGACCCCGAGACCTCCCTCTGGGCACACACAGGCCTTACCATCCGAGCTATGTTTGTTACTTAAATGTGTTTCAAGTCGAGTTTACGTTATGGTTTAATGAAAACGTATTCGGGGGTTGGGAACTGTCGGCAGTCCCAACCCACCAGCGGTTCCCATCATATGGTTACATGGAAACATAAAACACCAACTCCTCCACGAGGCTAGTGTTAACCTCTAGCATTCAACAACAGTTTAAATGGTTCAACCCACAATTTATTGCAAGTTCCACCCAACAGTTACAGTTACTCGCGGTTTTGGGGGTGCACATGTGGCCACCCCCAACCACAAACATTTATTGTCGCGGTCAAATCAGCGGACAATTACCGGGCACGCCATTTTTCCTGGCCTATGTTATTTTAACTCTGGTTAAGTGGAGTTCTCCACTTTTAGTGGAGCTTTTCTAGGTGAAACTGGGAAAAAGTGTAGGAGGCCCAATTTCGACCATTCTTAGTGAATGAAGAGTCATTTTTGACTAATTGGAGCATTCGAGAACCATTGGTACACAAAAAACAACCATTAGAGCACTGTAACTACATGTAATAGAAAAATTTTGAGCATAATGAAAGATGGACATGCCATTAGGAGCTGGACCAGTAGATGTGGCCTAGGAGGGGTGAATTGCTTCATCATGCCTACTGTGTAAATTTCATGTGGTGACATATTTCTCTGTTTTACACTATTTTTCAGTGTTATTTAAGCTTTTTTTATGCTTCTAATTCACTAAAAATCATCTACAATTCATGGTAAAAATCCTTAATCCTTATGCAAACTAATGAGACAAGTATGCACATGTTTTTAAACTGAAAAGACACCTAGCACAACAAAACTAATATAGTCATTTCAGATCACAACCAAAAGCATCAATTCCAAAAGCTCCATCAGCAAAACCTACACTGAAAATGGTTGTCAAGGAATAGGTAAAGTGGGAAATGTTGGAGCAGAATGGTGTAACTTTCCCTCCCCATTACCAACTGTTACACAGTACTTTTCCACCATCCCTGAAATCCCCATCCCGAATATTGGAGGACCATT